>JAGXJF010005326.1:0-310775 GCA_019208055.1 Stipa capillata | reverse complement strand
CAAACTAGTATTATATATTTCATTATCCATAGCTATGCTCAAATAATTATATGAATCATTACTCATAGGCTAATCTTGGAGAATTAAGAGCAAAGCTGCTATGGAATCTGTTGGCATTACAAGGAAACTTCTGTCTAGTACCACCCTGTGTTTACAAAGCTAAAGTTGGTTAAAATCAGGGTCATATATGTACTTATCGTCATTTCTATATGTTCAGTTTGTCGAGTTTGGATTGAAGAAACTTTTGTTTAATGATGCACGTTACCATACTGGTGAATGTCTATGTAAGTTCTATCCGGTTGATTGACTGTACTCAAGAGTTGTGAACTTTTTTAGTCCTTTACAGAAGTACTTGAGTAATGAAACATTACGGACATATCATATGACATGATTACACATTCATGAAGTATTACGTTTGAAGAACATTGTGTGCGTAGAACTTTGTACCGTGTTTCATACGAAAAAATATAGAAGGAAACGTCCAAGTTTAATGAACTGAGTGAAACAAGTCTAGAAACACTAAAATAGTTTCATACGAATTAGTGGAAAAGAGACAAAAGTGCACAACGGACGCTCTATGTACTGTAAGGGACCGGCTATGTAACCATGTATTAACACATGACTAATGAATTTCAGTAGCATTTTGCTAAAATAACTCATGAAAAGGGCACTATATTTTATAGAAGAGTAAATTGTCCATCAGTAGTCCCCCCCCCCCCAAGAACTTGCATGAGGTGTAGCAACTTAATCACAGCAACCCAGAAAACGTGTATTTTGGTCTATAAGGTGGCTTAAGTGAAGCAAATTTAGTCCAAACGAGGACGCTGCTCGGCATCTCCGGCCGATGTGGGCGTGCTGATGTGGCGCACGTGAGCATAACCTTCCCATGCTCCTTCAGAGTCGTGCTTTGAGGAATTATTCTCCCACTCCAAAATCTCAATCCCATATCTCTTCGTGCATCTTTTCACACCAATCGCGCGATGTCTACTCCGTTTTCTCATCCTGTGGATGGCGTAGGACGAACAGCCTCATCCTCCCGCTGGTCAACTGTCCCTTTGCTGCGAGGTCAGGATGATCGTAGGGTCTTCACGTCCGTTCCCCGAAAGACAACCTCGTGAGAAGGATTTCTATAGTGCCCCAAAATTCACCAGGTGAACTATACTCAAATTTTTGTTCTAGATTGTCATCCGATTTCTTGTTGGATCTTGAAATCTTTGTTTTATTTCTTTGAAAGGATATTCCTGGTTGCATTTTCTGGATGTGGGAGAAGAGGTACAAGCATATTTTGGAGGGGGTTGGCATTGCCGCCCACAATGGTGATGCCCGGATGGCAACTCGCGGCGACTGCTGGAGAAGGGGTGGGCGAATGGGTTTCTTCTTCAGTTCCGCGATAGTTGTACTGCAAGGTGCAAACCCTGCTTGCAGATGCAGGGCGACAACTTTGCTGGATTGATGCCACATGAGGAAGAAAGATGAAGCTCATTTTTAGTTGTGCTTTAAGGACATAAGAAACTTGTGCTCTTTTGTATTGTTTGTTATGGAGGTTAATTAGGATGGCTGAAATCGATGTTGTACTCTGGGTTGTCTAGGTCAGATTGTATGGAATTTACGTCAACGTTGTCTGTATGAGTTGCTAAACTATGGATGAATGTTTTTGTATGCTGTGTTCCCATTGAGTTTTCAAATTTTCAAATGCTATCTAGCCTTTCTCACATACATAGATCATTATCTCAGGCATAACAACAGAAACAGAATAGACATCATGTCTCAGTCATCATTATCTCAGGCATGTGCAACAAAACCGAACAAGACATCACCTTTTCACCAGTTTTTTAAACAACACATCATTATCTCAGGCATAATGTACAACACATCAGAACAAGACATCATGTCTCAAGCATAACTAACACAACCGAGTTCTATACATAGTTTATTTGCTGTATACACATATGCTGAAAACATTAATTGAACATTATTGAAAAAAAAATGAAACAACCGTAGATAAATGTGCAAAGTTCAGTAATATACTGATCATAAACATGTATGAAAGAGAGATGGTAAGGACATTATGCTGAAGCTAAGTCGGAATACGTAACATTTATGAAAACTTAATGGTAAAACATTGGGGGTATGAACAGAGAATGTGAGGACATTATTCTGGAACTATGTCAGATTTCGTAGGCAGTTTATGAAACTGATCATAACATGTATGAAGAGAGATTTAAAAGGATGATGCCTGAAACTAGGTCCCAAATTTGTACCAATTTATAAAACACATCATAAACTGTATGAAAGAGAAGGTGTGCGGAACATTATGGCTGGACTAGCTAAGTCGGAATTCGTACATTAATGAACATATTCTACAAACATGTATGAAACAGAGAAGTGAGGACTTATGCTGAAACTAAGTTGGAATTCATAACATTTATAACTTAGGGTGAACATTTATAAAACAAGAATGTGAGGACAGTAATACTGGAACAGTCTTCCCGATTTTTTCGTACCATTTATGAAACTTAGGCTAAACATGTATCAAACAGAGATGTAAGGACACTATGCTTGAAACTATGTCCGAATTTGGTACCATTTATAAAACTCATCATAAACATGTAATGAAAGAGAGAAGTGAGCACATTATGCTGAAACTAAGGTCGGAATAACTTACATTTATCAAACTTATGGTAAACATGTATAGAAACAGAAGATGTGAGGTCATTATTCTGGAACTATGTCAGATTTCGTAATCATTTACTGAAACTGATCATAAACATGTACATTGAAAGAAGAGATTTAAGGGACATATATTTCTGAACATGTCGGAATACGTAACTTTAATGAAACTTATGGTAAACATATATAAAAACAAGATGTGAGGACTTATTCTGGAACTATTGTCAGATTTCGTAGCTATTTTGAAACTGAATCATACAACATGTATGAAAGAGAGATGTAAGGACATTATGCTGAAACTAGGTCGTGAATTTGGGTACCATTTTATCCGTGTACGCCTTGCTGTTCTGATCTGATTGTTTTTCTTCCAGATTCTGAATTTTGCTCCGAAGGCTTTGTTTGAGGCCAGCTGCTGCTTTCTTCCGTGTTGATTTCTGATTCCCCCCTTTCAATTGATTATTATTGTGTTGTGCGCATACTTGCCTACCTCCTCCATGGCTGGCTCATGCCAATCCGGCAGCTCCTCTGCTCAATATTGCCGGGTGGGATAGACAGAGAAAGGTAGAGGCTTTAGCACTAATGAAATCTTGCAAAAGATTGGAAACAACTTTTTTCTTTCTTGAGAGATGCTAGAGCTAGCTGTGGCAAAATCTAGTTCTTGTAGATTGTGTTTAAACAACCAAATCTTGCACAGGATTGCAAAAAATATAGTTTTATTATTTTCCTATTGGCAGTGAGGAGTTGAGGCAGCTACGGGGATCATCTCCGCTCCCTTCCTCTCCCTCCCCGTTTTGCGTGTCTTCGACCAGTTCATCTCCTGTTTGCTCGGACAGGCAGTCCGGGATTGTTCATATGTCCGAACGTTCGGAATGTTCGGACATCCGAACGTATTGCCCTAGACGCCCGTCCCCTCCCCCATTTCCACTGTGCACCCACTGATGGGCCGAGAAGGGCCCAATTCGAAGCATGTGGCCCATCGCACTATTTTGTTGTTTATTAAATTTCACGCTTTAATTCGCATAATACTCAATTAGTATCTGATTTTTTCGGCTTTTCTTGAGGTATTTTTTTTTTCCTGGAAAATATGTGTGTTTCCGTTAATTAAAATTTTCGGATAATCCTCACTATTCCGAGTGATATTTGCCTATGTGGTTGGGATTATGTAAAATAGAGTGTTAAACGTTCAGTTAGTGGGATTGTTAGTTATTATTGCTCATATTAATCCATGTTATTTTGTCTGCGAGTGTCTTTTGGAAGTTCCAGATGATATCCGAGTAATGGGGTGGGGAGAAAAGTAACCGTTAGTTCTCGTTATATGAGGTTTTTCCGCTGATTGTTTTTGTTTTGTGTTTGTTATTTTGGTGTGTGTTGTGTTAAGTTGTTTGTTTTTGTTTTTGATTGAGTAGTCGCATCTGTGTGTTGTTTTATTTTTTTGTTGTTTTGCGTACACTGTTCTCGTTGGGTTTCTGATTTTGCTAATGTTTTTAGAACTTTTTAGGTGTCGTAGGTGGTGTATCAATCTCATCTGTTCAGCTTGATCTTGATCAGGATACGGATAGATTTAGGGCTTAAGGTTCGTCGGTATAATTTTTTCTAGCGTGCGATTTTTATATTTTGTATTCTTTTAGTCGGTTTTTTTCTAGTCGTTTAGGCTACTAGTTTTTTTTGACTATCACTGTGTAGACCTGATTCTTTACAGTTTAGCTTACCACCCAGGGGGGTTGTTTTGTTTGTTTTGTTTAAGTTGTTAGTTAGATCTGTTACGTTGTTTGGTTTTTTTTTGAGTATATTCTTTTGGTATGTTAAGTTTGGTGTTTTGGGGAGTTAGTTTTTAGGTTAAGGGTTTGAGGTTGTTTTTTTTTTTTTATAAATACCTCGTCGTCAAGACCCTAGACGCTGCTACTACATCCTCCTCTCTTCTCGATGAGGCCGTACATCTCCTTTTTCGTTTCCTGTGGTCACATTTTCCTTGTCCCAGTCGATTGTTGTTGTTGAATTCGCCACCATCTCACAAAAAGTACCAAATATGTCAGTAAACGGACATATTGAATGTTAGCTTCTCGACTCCTCATTTGCTTCAAAATACCTATTTGTATTTTCCAAACATGGTTTTAGCAGAGTATTAAAACCCCTAAGCCACATATTTAAGAAAAAACCTAAGCCACCTTGACACGTTATGTACCACCATAATCCACGCCACGTCACTAAAACCACTAAGTCGCGGGCAACTTGTCAGATACCGTTTGGACCTGGGCTCCAGCGACCTTCTGGTCAAACCGGCCGAGGCCTACTCCCCCACGTCTCCATCTATACGACGCACCCCACCCCTGTCCCAGACAAGAGGGCCCAATCCGTCCTACTCCCAGAAAGGCACCCAAATCCTCGCGCACACTATAATATATAAATAACTGAAACCGTACACACAAAGCTTGGCGCAGCCGCCCTATTTTACTCCAACAACTCTCTCTCTCTCCCAACGTAAACCAAAGCTCCTTTGCTCCACCATTCGTCCCCTCCCCGCACACCAACTGCTCGCCGAAATGCTGACCCCGAGGCTCCTCAGGGCTCTTCCGCTAGTCCTAGCTCTGCTGCTCGTCAGCTCGCCGCAGGAAGCAGCCGGGGCGGGCGTTGACGGCGGCGGTGGCAAACGGGACGTGCCCCGCTCGACCTGAGCTACGTGCAGACGTTCCCGTGGGAGCCCCACGCCGTGCGCGGGGAGCGCGCCCAACATGACGGCGTGCTGTCAGACGCTGCTCTCCGTGTTCGGCATCGGCCCTCGCGGAGCGGCTGCGCGCCACGGGCCGCTTCCGGGTCCCGTCCGCGGGGGCCTCCGCCGCGTGCCTCGCGGACTTCGCGGCGGGGATCTCCGCTCTACCGACCTCCCTCCCGGGCGCCTCGCTCGTGCAGTCCTGCTTCCCGTCGCCGGACGCGTTCACCGCCTCCCCGTCCTTCTGCGCCGGTGTCACCACCGCCGCGGAGTACAGGACCGTCGTCGGGAACGACTCTGTCGCGGCCCTGGACGCCGCCTGCGGCCCCGACCTCGCCTCGCTGCCGATTTGCTACCGCTGCCTCACCGCGGGAATCGGCGCCACCTCCCACCTCATAGCCGCGGACGCCAACACCACGGCCGAATCGCAGAAGAATTGCTTCTACACCCTCACCGTCATGTACGCCGCCGGCGTCTCCAACACCGCGGGGACCCACCTCCCTCCCCACCGCCACTTGCATCCTCGGTCTCGGCCTATCCTCCCCTCCCTCCCCGCCTTCCAAGTCCAATAGCGTAGCCATCTACGCCACCACCATCCCAATCGGCTTCATCCTGCTAGCGTCAGCTCTCGCATTCTTTGTCTGGAGAAAAAGAAGGCATACCAAGACCAAGAGCAAGAATAGAAACCTCAAGATCTCTGAGGAGGGGTCGGAGGAGCAGCGCCCTCACCTGCGGCCCAACACGGGGTCGATACTATTCGACATTGCCGAGCTATCAAGGGCGACGGACGGCTTCGCTGACCGAAACCTTGTCGGGCGCGGTGGGTTCGGAGTTGTCCTACCGCGGCGTGCTCGCAGATGGATCAGCTATCGCCGTCAAGAAGATGCTCAACCCGGACGTGGAGGGCGGAGACGAGGAGTTCACCAATGAGGTGGAGATCATCAGCCACCTGCGGCATCGGAACCTGGTGCCATTGCGCGGTTGCTGCATTGTCGATGACGACATAGAGGAAGGGAAGCAGATGTTCCTGGTGTACGACTTTATGCCCAATGGATCGCTCGAGGAGTTTATCTTCCGGGATAGAGAAGGAGGCAGCAAGCGACCGGCATTGACATGGGCACAGCGGCGAAGCATAATAATGGACGTGGCGAAGGGGCTGGAATACATGCATTATGGTGTCAAGCCGGCGATATATCACAGAGACATCAAGGCGACCAACATATTGCTTGACGGGGAGATGCGTGCCCGCGTAGCGGATTTTGGGCTGGCCAGGAGGTGCCGGGAGGGGCAGTCTCACCTCACCACACGCGCGTGGCCGGCACACATGGGTACCTGGCACCAGAGTACGCGCTCTACGGACAATTGACAGAAAAGAGTGATGTGTACAGTTTTGGTGTTCTGGGTGCTTGAGATATTGAGCGCGCGGCATGTGCTTGACATGACAGCTCCGGCAGGGCCAGTGCTGATCACTGACTGGGCGTGGACGCTCATCAAGGCTGGTCAGGCAAGGGAGGTGCTCGACGAGGCGTTGTCGACAGGCGAGAGCCCGAGAGGAGAGGTGATGGAGAGGTTTGTTTCTTGTCGGGATCCTGTGCGCGCACGTGATGGTGGCGCTCCGACCGACCATCCCCGACGCATTGAAGATGCTGGAGGGGGACATGGACATACCAGAGCTACCGGACCGGCCGCTGCCATACGGGCACGGCATCATGTTCAGCGAAGCAGGGAGCAACTTCAGTGCTTCGCCGGCTCATCAGTGGCCCATTGATGGATAATGGAGACATGCTTAGGTGATGTAGTACCTGTGTTTGTTCTAGTCATCTGAAGCCCAGAATTGTGCCATTACCTCTTGATTTATATTGATCTTTTGTATATTGTATCCAGATGATTCAAATGGCATTTGCGTCAAATTTTGTTATGTTTGATTTTAGCCATTATTACCAAGACAAGGAAAAAGTCTATCTATAGTCCCTTAACTATTACCAAAATCTAAATTTGGTACTCAACTCTATACTGAATATTTTTGATCCTTCAAATGTGAAAATCATCTAGATTTGATCACTTGTCTCATTGAAAGTAGTTTGACAATATGTGTGTGACGGTTTCACAGGACGCATGGCAGCTCAATCAGCACAAAATAAAAAAAATGAAGACTGAAAAAAGATCAAAAACAAATATTTAGAACAAAAAAATTCTATAAAAGTTACCGAAGATTCTAAGAATTCTAAGAATGCATAACATTCAAAATATTCTAGAAAAACCACAGATTTCGATAAAATTCAAAAGGTTTTTTCTACATTTTGAATCATTTATAAAATTCTCATATTTTTCAATAACTTTTCTAGAATATATGATATTTTACTATCTTTTTCTTATTTTGCTTCAAATTTATATTTTTTTAAATATTGTATTTAAAAATCTGTGTTTTTTATATCAAATTTTTCGTTTCCTAAACTTTTTTATATTTTATATTTATTTCTAAAATTTCTGAAATTTAAAATAGTTTTTTCCCCAAAATTATTCACAATTAGCTAAGCTTTCCACAAAAAACTTCAAATTCTTTTTTTATTTTTCTATTTTTTTAATTTGTGTGTTGGACTGGGTTGCCACTTGTGCGAAGGCCACCGCCACATCATAGTTAATACCACTTTCAATAGGTTAAGAACTCAATCTAGATGGTTTTGATATGCTTGAGGGATAAAAAAGTCTGATATGAGTTGAGGGACCAAATTAGACTTCGATAATACATGAGGGATAAAAATGACTTTTACCCCAAGATAAAGACAAACTGTTTCACCATCCGGCAACAAGGACAGACAGCGATTAAATAAGCATGAGATACCAAGTGTCCCATTTTTCAGTCCTAAGGCCGGGAGCATCTTGGAATGGACAGCAACTATCCTAGTTAAAGAGATGTACCCGAGAACATCAAAACAACAGACACTCAATAAGTTGATCCAGACAGACATGAAAAGAAAGATACAACTAAGAATATGGAAGTAAATGAAGCTAGCAGCTGCAGCCTGCAGGTAAAGGAGCTTCAGTTCAGAGCTGCGCCGGTGGGATCCAACGGCCTACTTGTCTTCCTGCAAGTTGAGGTGGCTGGGCTGTACCAGGAACGTGAATGGCATCTGGGGAGCGAAATCCCTACCGTGATGGTACCCGAGCTCCATCTCTCTCATGCCACCGTTCAGCTCAACATCCTGCTGGTGCTGGAAATAGGAGGAAAACTTCAGTGAATTCTCAGCTTTCAGGTTTCTTATTCAGCGAAGCGGAAAGTGTGGTTACAGGTTACCCTTCGCTAAAATCTCAACTTATGCAGGAATTGTGTGAAAAATATTTTTTTGAGGAATATTGTGTGAAAAATTACAACTTCAACGGTTCGATTTGACCGGGTAGGGTGATTCAATTTGCAGGGTATCAGATATAGAAGACAGATATGGTGATCGCGAAACTGCGGTCAGGAAACCAATTCAGGTTGAGTTTATGTGGTTGGTCGGGTGGATGACTTTGATCGGCCACCTTAAGTACTGATCAATGGCTAACTGCATTAGTGCTACTGTACTAGAACCAAGAATCATGCCCTTGGAAAAGATGATTATTTCACTAGTTGGCAAGGATGATGTTTGTCCGCAACTTCGCTGGAGATCCAAAGTAAAAATGGAAGCAAGGAACTGCTCATGGTTACCATCCTAAAGGCCAGCAGCTTGTGCTCGTCCTCCAGCATCTTCTCCTGCAGTCAATCGCAAAGGCAGTGAATGATCAGAACTTGCAAAACAAGTTCTTGTGCGAGAAATTCCGTGGTCTACAGAAGAAAACGGAGCAGAATAACCAATTCAGAGCTCATACATTCCTCCTGTGCATCCTCCAGTGGTCCATCTGCAACAACAAGGAGAAGGAAACTGACATAAAAAACAAAAATATGCAGCACCTGCAAGCTGCAACTGTCAAAGCTCTGAATTCTGAAACCCGAACTTGCCTGCTTGTCCCTCAGGTTGGTCTGGCCGTTCTGGAGCGCCTGCTCTATCGCGATCAGCTCCTTGGGCTGCAGGGAGTTCAGATCCTCGCCCTTCATATGCCTACACCCTCATCAGCGACCACAATCGCATCATACGCATACACCGAAGTGCCTACAGGTAAAAAAGGAAACATTAAGCTGAAACACTAGCCTGAGCTCGATCTGCATGTTGTCGTTCTCCTTCTTTACCCTGTCGATCTCCGCGCTGATGCTCTGAAACATTTCAAAGATTTCCATTTTTCTGAACAGTTTTATTCGATTGGTACTGAAAGATACTACTAAAATAGATCGGACAACAACCTTGTGCTTCTCATCCCACAGTATCTTCCCGGAGTTGGTCTGGTACTTCTCCAAGATCCTTGGCAGCCTAACACCAAGCCAAAATTTGCATCTTTCTGATCAGTTCCAACAAAAACAGAGCCCTAGATTACTTTTAAAAAACAGACCCTAGAAGAAACTAAAAGTGAAGACAAAGAAAGCGGAAGAGAAGGAGAGAACACCGACGTGGTCTTGGGCGAGCAGAAGTCGTAGAGCTTGCCGGCGCTGGAGAAGATGACGACGCCGACCTCGGCGTCGCAGAGCACGCTGATCTCGCGGGCCTTCTTGAGTATCCCGGCCCGGCGCTTCGAGAAGGTCACCTGCCGGTTCGTCGAGTTCTCGATCCTCTTGATCTCGATCTTGCCGCGCCCCATCCCTCCTCCAAGAAATCTCCGGCAAGAACACGAACAAGAAGCCAAGACCCGACTACTCCCTCCTCCCTTCTTTGGACGCTTGGGAGCAGCAGCTGTGGAGGTGGGGATCTTTATGGTGGCCTGTGGGCGTCAATGCCATGGTTGGGGGAGGAGTAAAGGAGGCTGGCTGCCATGGAGGGAATGGAGGTGAGGGGGCTTTCGGGTTGCGCCAGGGTTGGATGGCCGGAACTGGAAACTGCTCGCGTGCTATGCTTGGTTACTGTTGGATTTTAGCTGCTTGGTTTGCTTGCGATGGAGGGAAGGAGCTCTCGTTTGATCACTGGACACATCATGCACTCTCCTCCGTCTCCTTTTCTCTTTCATCTTTTTTCTTGGTATTTACAAACACATTTTTCTCTTTAACGGTAATCTATCAGTACTCCATTTGTTCAAAAACTAGCACTGTGTCCAGGAAACTTTTTTGAACTTATGTGTGATATAAAATAAGTACAAAAATAAAATTTAATAAAATTCAGATCACAAGCTCCTAGATACCAATCTTTACCACCTTTAGTAAGATTTTGTTACTCTGGATTTCCAAAGAAAATTTAAGAGCAACTTTAAGTATATTAGTATTAAAATTAGATGAATTTTTCTAAACTCATGCACAAGAAGAACTACTTCTCTAGACTGAAGTTCCCGTGACACAGTATTAGTATATAGTACTCTCTATGTTTCACTATAGTTGTCTCTAGTTTCAGGAGTCTTCGAAAGAAATGTCCATTGAGGGGATCAATAGCACAACTAATACAATATTTCTATTCTTTACCTCTACTTTAATGCTTTCGAAGAGGTTGAGTGTTCGTAGCATGTTATTTAATAAATGTATATATAGTTAATGTTTTTTAAATCTAGTGTTTTTTTTGTCTATACGTATATTTTTTTGAGTGTCAAATATATATATGATAATTGTGCACTTGAAAGAGAGAGAGAGAGAGAGAGAGAGAGAGAGAGAGATGAGAGAGAAGCCATCCTTCCATAGCGAAGAGAGATCATTAAGTACCAAATAAGCCCTGACACAGTGGCAATCGGATCAAAGACTCCACATTGTTAAAAGTAGGAATTGACAGAGTATTGACACAGTGAAATCTGATTCATTGTATTCATTCTTGGATGATTTACACACACACACACACACACATATATATATATACAATTAGAAGCGATGGCAGTTGCTGTTTAAGAGTCTAATTAGCAACCGCTAATGGCCGAGAATTGATCAATCGTCGAGTCCTTTGCTGAGAGTCGCGTCGGTTCGCAGCACTCTCTCTTGATCAATTATTGTATATAGAAGTCATCTGGAAAAACTCCTCTAAAAACCCTGTGGGAAAAATATAAGGAGCGATGCTTGATATGCTGCTAAAAACTCCTTCAAACCCAGTGGGAAAATAAGGAGAAAATAATACAACATATAATGATTATTGTCTCTCTGTTAACTCATATGAGAAAAACCTTTTTAGGTAAAAACCCATAAGTGAGTTCAGAGAACAATAGGTATGTCTTGTATATCTCCTTTAAAAACCCTGGTAGGGAAAATAGAAGATACGACATATAACCTTGTGTTGATATTACCTCATTAAAAACCTTTTATGAGAAAGCTGGAGAGAAAACTTATAAAGAAAAAAGAGTGCGATATGATGTTTGTAACAGGTTAAAATTTCAGGAAGATACTCCCCCTGATTTTTGCAAATCACGAAGTTGCTGCATACCAATTTCATGAACATATTTCTGGAAAATTGAATTTGGTAAAGACTTAGTGAACAAATTAGTGAGGTTGTCACATGACTTAGTTTGCAAGATGTTTATCTCCCCACTTTGTTGTAAACACATAACACAGTGCTTCCCTAGACACGGCCACTCCGCGTGGAGGTCCCGTACTGTTGCGCAAATAGGCCTTGAATAGGAGCTGTCTACGAGCCATTGGATCATAGAGCTGGCCGGAAGTCGCGTCATCATTTTGGGCCAGTGATTTTCGTCCTTCCTTTCGGGGCATCTCACCTTTCCCAAAAGAAGATCAAGTACCAACACGATAATATGATGCGCTACAAGTCTACAAGAATCATGTTGTTTCAGTTGGCCTAGTGCCTTAGTATCATTCCATGAAGCCTCAATTGATACATCTCAAATTCTCCTGCCTTCAATATTTTGTTTTGGATACATCTCCATCTCAAAGAACAAAAAACCGCTACACCTAAAGAAAAGTGTATCAAAAAATGCTACATCTTGCTAGGCCATCCACAGCGTTAAAATAAACCGATCTAAAAGGTGTCTCGCTTCGATACTATCCACTGGAGTCCGGAGGTACTGATGCCAAGGACATACATGGGTGCATGTACTTGCTCGGTTGCTCCGGTTCCGAAATCAACAACGGAAAAAAGAAGTTATATGTGCACTTGTAAATGAAATGGGGAGGGAAAATAGAGGGTGGGGAAGAGAGAAAGAGATAATACTTATGGCATCTTTTTTCCGAAACCGAATACTTATGGCATCTTTGATTTGCATGGTTCTAACAAAGAAAAAAATGTAAGATTACAATGACACATCTTTTTAAGTGTTATCTGTTGAAAATATGTTTATTACTCCATGCGGAAAACATAAGAATATTTCAAAAGAGGTGCGAGTCAGATGAAAATTTTCCTATAAGATATAGTGCAAAGAAATCATTAGGAATTTGGATTATGATGATCTTAGAAATCAAATAACTCACGCAGAGCTCCACTAAATCACAAATCTGAACTAGCATAGTACCTTGGCAGGCGAGCTGCATGCATCAAAAGCCAACCTGCAACAGGTCGATTTGAGTCAAAAAAAATACAGCTTCTGGCTGTTAAGGGGTGCCACAAAAAGCATGCTGCTAGATGTACATGGCTACGGAGGAGCCTTGCTGGTTGCTGCATCAGAACAAAGAGATTGCAAGGAATGGTGGCTCAGCTCACCCTTCGGCCCTGGCAATGGAAGGTGCTTCAGTTTTCATTTTAGGGCATCTCAAGCGCCAGAGGCGTTGGTCCTGGTTCCGGTTCATAGTCATCTGTTGCAATGGGATCATAGGCTAGCGCTTTGGGGATCCATGGCATGTGCGCCCCCTCATGGCATAAGTTCTGCAGATATTGTGAATAAATTTGGCTTCAGTCCAACTAACTATCCAGTGCCTTTAGCATGACCAGTCGCAAGAAAGGAGCAACTTAAATCTACGGAGAACGTCATTTTTCTTACTAAAGTTGCAATTTGCGAAAGAATTTATTGGTTAGTAATCAGATCGTTGAAAGAATCTTATACTCTGGCAAATATCTGATCTGAAATGCACAGAAAAAATAAATCAAACCAGTTCCCCTTTCTATGCCTGCAGTAAACTGTAGATATATAATTTGTAATTTTACGATGTATTCCATGGGCAATTCTGAAAATACTTTAGCGTTTCCACCATAAAAGGAAACGCAGAGATTTACCGTCCTTTAGTATGATGGGTTACTGTTAATACTAAGTATGGTAGGCTATGGCTAATATTGAAATTGGTTCCCTTGCAGCACACCATGAAGCAGACAAACCTATCATACCACTGCACTGTCAAATGAGAAAAAATCCACTCAATATTCTCCAGGGTAATGACACAAAATTAGTTGGGTAAAGCACTATGATTGGACCAATTGGAATTCACTAATTCTAAATTCCACTATAAGAGATCATTAGTATTGGCAAACAAAACATGAACATGAACATAGATCACCTCCAACCAGAAGAAGAATTTTTGGAGTAGGCTTAGCCGTGTCTTATCACAGTCAGCAGAGTGTATTTGTATAGCTAGATCTGCATGACATACCAAACATTAGTCTTGATAGTGAAGTAGGAGTATGATACAAATGCATCAGACCAATTAATCCCGTGCCAGGCAATTCACACAATACAGTTTTATGTTGCAGTATGCCAGCATCAAAAGCACAGCCTTAAAAAATGCTACCAGCACCATGAGAATCAATAGATCACAAAGTAAATAGCAGCGCTACAGTTACCTTGTGTCAAAATGATGGAGCATAGAAGTCAAATGGGCATCAGGCATACAAAAATTCAAATATCAGTTTATAGAAGAAAGCTCATTGGCCACAATAAATGGAAGCATAACAGCAGGAAGGCAGGAAAGCAGCTAAACATAGCTAACCTTCAACCATAAGCCACTTAAAAATCAGAACTTCTTGTTCTATGTCGAATGCTATACATATTCAATCACTGAAAGCTATTGGCCGGGAGCATAGATCAATTATGACTTGTACCGGAACACAAAATGCACAGTTAGCGAAAGCCGAAAGGCTTACAAATGCCTTTGCTCATCTCTAGGTTCGAAATGGAGCTTTTAGGCTCCAACACAATGAAGGAGCAACAGTGGACTGACCTCATATTAATTACCTGGGTAGTGATCAAGATATGATAGTCCAATTGCTCCTGTGGCATAGCGCTTGGATGCACTTCGCAAGTTTCTTTGTCTGCTCACAGGCTTCCGGTCAGTGGCTTTCTTCAGAAGCTCTTCATATTCATTTTGGTCATATGGCTGAATTAAAACAGAATCAAGTTTTTCATCAAATGTAGAAGGAACACCACAACTAAGAGCAAGAGGTACTCCTTGATCATCTTCATATGCCTGCGCCCAAAAAACAAGCTATAGAATAAACACAGCATCATTTAAAGAGATAACCCACAAAATTAAGCAGAAGTATACTCACGTTAAAATCAGAAGGTTCAGTATAAGGTACAAGTCTATGCTCATATGTGCAGATTAAATCCTGGCTATCCAAATTATCTGAAGCAGGTCCATTGATTCCATGTTCAGATATAATATTATTACTCTGTCCAAGTCTATCTTCATCTCTAAGCATATCATTCTCTTCCTCCATGTTTTCAAGTGCGTTCATCAAAGGTTCTCGGTCCTTTGTGGAGCTGACATTTCTCAATTCATCGTATCCAGCAGTTGTCTCCTCTTCTTGCCCATATACAATGGTAACGCCTGGTTCTGGCTCAATAACCATGAAACCATCCTTGATCTTCATAAGACTCAGAAATGCTGCATAAGATTCATCGATGGCTGGGGTCTTCTTCACAGATGACGTCCTTGATAGAGAGGAGTGACCCAGATTTATATTGGCAGCTCTGCCTGACGTTACACCTGGTCGCTTGACGTCTGGACCACCCCGACTTCTGTGTGCCAAACTGATGGTGACATTTGTGCCGTCTCTGGCCTTTGCGTCTCCATATGACATGTCATCCTCTTCATACCTTACAGAAGCAGGCATGCCATGGTCCCCATTTGGCACATCAAAGATATAGGTCCTCCCATCTTCACTTAGATGTTCCAAGAAAACTTTGTAACATGGATCTATGTCTGAAACTTCTTTGCCAATTAAACTGTCAAGCACCTTGTTCTTGTTGCCTGATAATCCTTTCGCCATTTTCTGGGTCTTCATCTGGCAAATTTCCTGGAAATTCAAGAAGGGCTACATTATGTGTGTCAACGATCAGTATCAGTAACTACCATAAAATCTAGAGAGCAATAAGCCAGTGACTCTTGCATGTAACTTACAATGAAGCATCATAATGCTAGGCAACTGCATCTCTGTGACCTAAACGACAAAACCCGATGGCACTAAACAATGGCAACAAAGAAGATCTATTGAGTGCCTACTCTGAGTTCTGATCACTCAGATTGAACCAATAGTTTCTAGATAGCTTACAATGCCGACACAAATTATGCACTAGTAATGTATTGCGGTTACAAAATAGTGTACCAGAATGAACATCGTGCATGCGTGTCTAGTTTGTATCACATTTTATCAAAGACCAAACTAAGACTGGTCATTTTACCAAATCTTTTGCAATTGTATACCAACTAGATCACCCTCTAAGGTGTAAGATTTTAACCGTAAGCGCAAAAGCCAAACCATCTTCTTTAAAAAGCACATAACCACCAGGGCTCATTTCTCTGTTCTCTCCTTTGTTCTCTCTGTGTGCCAAACCCTGGTGGGGATAATTGCACTTTTGCATTTACTAATATGTCGGTTCACTCCAAGATGCCTCTATAGCATAAAAGAAATGCCCAATGCCTCAATTCAACAGAGACCAGAGACATCTGGGCACAAAGTTACGAACGAAATGTAGAACGAGGGAAGCACAAAGAAACTAACAGCCAAATCCTCAGTTGGTTTCTGCATCCTCACTTGAATAATACAGCACAGGAATAACTGCTGGGGCTTTGCTCTGCGATATATATCCACTGTGCAGCACAAGAGAGGAAGCGCACCGGCAAGAAGAAGAGCGCAGTGATCCTCACTCGGGTTGCCTTTTATTTTCTTCTTATGGCGCAGCACGGCGTTTAGTGCCGAGCGGAATTGGGCTCTCCCTGATCAGCAGCTCGAATGCGGCAGCGGCTAAGGAGTCGGGTGGAGCAGGCGGAGGAGGGGCAGCAGCAGCTGCGCCGGAATCAGTGAGGAGCGGCCAGCAAGCGGAGCTCGGCCTGGCTCAGGTAAGGGCAGAGAGAGGAATGTGTGCTTTTACAATCTGGGGGAAACTAAAAGGGAAACTCCTGCCAGGTGTAGTCCGATTGTAGGGTTGGCTTTGATCCAAAGCCAACTGTCCACACGAGCTATTCGTTCAGCGACTTCCGTCTGGCCTATATAATTATCCATGTTTATCTTTTCACCATCTATCATCAAACTTTAACCTTCTAGCGGCCGACAATCCCAATGGGAGCATGCCGTTCATTCTCGTCCTCCTCCGACAGCCCGGTGGCAATCTGACGGTTTCTCGACTCCTGACTGCGACGACTAGATTTGTCATTAGCTGAGCCCACCACGGTTGGATCCAACGCCGGTCGGGGAGGTCAGTTCTAGACCGTGAGGCTTCTCTATAGTACTGTCCTCTGACGTGAGCAAGCGGGTCCACATGTCAGCGACCCCATATCAGAGGACAGACCGTGAGGCTTTCCGTTCTAGACGGGAGGACCTTGGATGGTACAGCTCCAACTGTCAGGAGCTCACACCGGATCAAAACCTCGCTGCAGCCATGTTTGCAAGGTTTAGTGGCGACAACTATTGGGTACGTCAGATCCAACTGAGGTAACCACTATGGCTTGACAGCGGTGTCCTATGGGGCGTCGAGGAGCATGACATCAATCTCTAGGATGACGGGAGTAGCTCTCGTGGATCTGCTGCCATCCGAAATGGTGCCATCGCTGTCTCGCTCATTGCTGGGGCATGTGCACTTTTCATGTTGCCTCCTATAACTTTTCATGTATACATAGAAATTGTTTCCTAGGCTTCTATTGTAATAGTGTTTTTTTTTGTGGTTCGAAGTGTATGATATTGTAATCACGTAAAATATTTGTTTACATGATCACTTGAAACATCGTCATACCGAAAGAATATTTTCGTTGGACATAAAAGATGTTTTCGAAAAGATTGTTCCATCTCACGAAAATTTCCATAGCACGTAAAAATATTTCCATCGGAGAAAAAATAAAGTTTCCATCGTTCCATCGCCCGTAGAAAAATATATTTATCGTACGAAAAAATGTTTCCATCACAATAAAAATGTTGCATGGCATAAAAAAGTTAGGAGTGATTTGCAAGATTTATTAGTTGGTAACAAACAATGATTTATGAGATTTTTTCCAGATTTGTTTCCTTCAAAAATGGATGCAAGTGGTCTGGTGCATGCAAGTCGTTGTTGCATTGGTTTTACAAATCCGTTGCACGGGTATGAAACAATGTTTCCATCACATAAAAATAAGTTTCCACGATTATATGGGGTGCCCCATCCAACCATACATATTAACCCATCTGTACGGTGCAAAATTGATCCAATTCTTTGCTGATATCGATAGTCCCAATGCCTAGTATCTGCCAAACTAAAACATGAAAGGAGAAAAACATTAACTAGGAAATTGAAAGCAATTATTGCTCCTAACTGATAAAAGAAACAAGGAGAAAAGCATACGCATGGTTGGCAGAGAAAGGGAGGGGAACGTCAACCGCGCTCTATCGATTCCAACAACCTATGATACATGTCTAAATGCCCCTTGCCCACAAAAATGAGTGAGCGATGCCCTTATCCGCTTCTTCTGTCGGATATTTGCTCTGCCATTCCCTCAATACTTTCAACTCATGTCTTCGGCCAGCATCTTTGAGAGGAGAAGAAAAGGAGGTGAGATTAAATTCTAGCTTTCAACCAAATGATGTACAAATTTCAACCGAGTAACCGATGCCTTTAGCCGCTTCCTCTTATGTTGGAATGCCCCTTCCGAAACGAATGCGCAATACCCTTATCCATTTCCCCTTTCGGCTGCTTGCTCTGCCATTCCAACGATACTTCCAACTCATGTCTCCAGCCGGCGCCGGCAATGAAGAGAAGAAAACTGAAAATAAGGCGGACCGAAATTCTAGCTTTCAACCAAATAGGGTACTCAAAGTGCATCTACACCCTAGACTTGTGTTTAGTGGTTTTGATTATTAATGACAACCGGATCCTTGAGTTTGGAAAGTGTGTGCATGGATTAGGAACCACTCCGTGAGGTTGCATCAAGAGGATGAATCTACAAGCCCATGAAGCCCACGATTGGTGATGCATAAAGGATTTTGGATGGATTCATGTGATGAAGGCCTTCAAATCAAGAGATGCATCAAAGATCAAGAAGTTAAAGAAGTAAATCATATGTGATAAAGAAAAAGTTTAAGAAGTAAACTTGAAGGGTTCAAGATTGTGCTCAAGAGAGTGAAAAACATAGGATCGAGGTGGAATTCAACATATGGCTTTAAGAGATCATGATAAAGATTGAAGAATGAATCACAAGTGATCGAGTGGTTTGGTGAGTAACGTCAATCATGCTTGTGAACTAAATATGTTCCATGTGTTTAAAAAATGTGAGGGTTAGATTCACTTCATGTGGTTATGTTAAGAGAATGATCTCACCAAAACTCAAGTGAAGATGACATCAAGTGTTGATGATCATCAATGTGCATCGAGTGTTGTGTAAGCCTTGCAGGGTGCTTCATACAAGGATAATCCTCAAAAGAAGGTTAAGGTGTACATCATGTGAGGATGAATCTCAAGCAAAGTTTCAATGCTGGTAAGCACCAAGGGATGATGACATCAATGTGTGCAAGTTCAAATCAAGCATTAAGTGAAAACATATTCTTGAAGCTTATGGTCCATCAAGCTATGGTGGACAAGCTAGTGAACATGTCATCAAAAGAAACTGTACCATATTAGTCCATCGGGAGCATATTGAAAAACTTTCAACAAGCAAAGAAGATTGAAAAAAGATTCTGAATTGGAGAAATGATGATTATCTTCATAAAGCTCAAGTGGATATCTCAAGGCAAAGATATGCTTAATTAGGTGTTCCTAGTTTTACTGGTCCCAAGGTGTTGGAGGGGGGTTGGGTTTTAGGATAGATAATCGTTCTATCAAGAAGGACTGCCGAATAAGTAGTTTGAACGAGTCGCGTGTCGAGTGCTCAAACCTTTGCATAAGTTGGATCATTCTATTTGTTGATCTTGGTTTGAAACTTGTGTATTCAATCATTCTTTTGTTGGTTTTTGATGACTCAATCGCACCATTCTATTAAGGAGAATAAAATTTTCAATCCGAATCAATCGTTGGTCTTCTAGGTAGTCTTTCACTATGTTGAAGTCTGCTATGTTGGAACATTTGACATTTCCCCGAATCTCTGAGTCCCGTTCCTGGAAACTCTCAAGTACTTTGGCTTGAAAGTCGGAGCTACCGGAAATTTTTCGGAGCCTGTGAGATTTGCTTTGGACTTATCCTTGAAATCTTGGATACTCCAAGTCTGTATATTAGAACCTTCGACCTTGCGTACTATACACCTCAGTTGACGTCCTTTGAAATCTCGAAAGCTCTGAGTGCAATGTCGGAACCTCCGAGGATTGGTTCTTTCTATCCCTAGTTTGGGCTATTCAAGTTTCTCAGAGGGTCTGGGTTCAAAGTTAGAACCACCAACGTGTGGCGTACCCGGTTTTGAGGCCAGATAAACCCATGTGTTTACCGTGCTAGTCCCATGATCAGTGGCTAGCACACACAAGCACTTGATTACATAGACATGCAATACATCGTTCATTACACAAATAGCCATATTTGGTCTTTAATAGTACAAACCAGGCCTATCGGCCGAATTAAAACTGCAGCGGAAAGAAACACGCGGTAGATAACCCATCTGTATGCCAAACCACAGGCAACTGACTATGGGTTGAAACCCTACGCTTCGAAGTCACTGTCGCTATCTCCGATCTGGTACTCCTCCTCATCGTTTGGCCACATAACAAGCCAGGTGAGTACATTGAATGTACTCTCAAACTTCCCACCGGGGAGTTTGATACGGATAAATATGCATGCGGGGTATTTCAAGAAATGGCTCTAACCTATGTTTTATATTGTGCGAGAAAGTAAGTTTGCATGAAATACATAAATAGATATTAAAAATGGTTTTCATAAATTTCCATGGTATTTCGAGACGAACATATGTTCATCTTTTCCTTCCCGCTACAACGGGATTCATTTCTATGCTTTCCGTTACAACGGAAAGTCTCTTAATCACCTGCTTCAGCGGGGAGTCTCAGCTCACCCGATACAATGGGGATACTAGGGTTTGCCCGAGTCCACGGGGAAATCCCTTCTTCACTCTTCCCGACTCAATGGGAACTTTTCAGGTCGCCCTGCGATCACGGCGGGTCGCGTCCTTAAACCCATAACCACATTTTAGGTTTTGAAACCCAATCTACTTTAGTGTGGCCTAACCAAGTTCGTCCATGACCGTGGACACGGCTATTCGAATAGTTTAAACACTTTGTAGAGGTGGTACGGCTTTACCCACACGATGTATGTCCCCCTGGGCATACTGTGCACCACATACTACCAGAGCTCGTACAACGAGACTCTTCACCGGAGTAAACCTAGCCATGAACCCGCCAGAAGGGCATGTCCCAAATCTAGCTTGAGTCAGTATCATCGCTTGCAAGGAGGTTGGTGTTCCAACTTTGTGGCGAACAAGCCATCGCTTTCCCGCGGAAACTTTTCTCTACAGAGGCTACAACCTCATCTGCACGCTCCACACTGCCTACAGGTTCCTGCTAATCTCAGACCGGGTACTAGGTCAAGTTTTCCCATAAAGGACATGTGGACGTACGGTAAGACTTGGCCAAACGGCACTTAAGCTCGGTCCTTATGTGATCCGAGAGGGACTTCACACCACACCCGTAAACGGGCAGCGAGAACCACGCCGGGCATTACCTCGCTTTTAACAAGCTTCCTGCTTTTCCCCTTCATTTCTGACCCGGATCAAAATCTTCTCCATTTTGTTTTTAGGTTTTAACAAAACCTTTTTGCGATAAAATATCCCAACCCATGGATATACTACCTTCATACACCTTCGGACACGACGGTCCGTTTCAATCATTTCACCACATGAAATATGGGGTATTTCTTCCCTTTTTGAAAACCTAGTTTTTCTACTGCAGGGCTAAGCCGAGTAAGTATATATACACTACCCTAAGTTTCCAATAATTTTTCCAGAATAAGTAGTCCTTAGGGTGTCAAGGAGTTCAGGGTCGGACTAGGGTTTCCTAAGCATCGGATATAACTTCGCTACATAAAATAACGGGTCATAAAACATAGCATGCATGTTTCGTAAACAAAATATCATTTCGTAAACTTGAGATTCAACATGATCAAGGGTGGAAAGCTTGCTTGGCAGTTCCTGGTCTTGTTTCGGACGCGGGGATGCTTCGGGTTCCTCCTGATGAACATACCTCACACCATCAACTACACGTTCGGGGAAACTCCGGATAAGAAACCAAGTATAACAAAAGTCAACAACAAAGATCAGCATGCATGCATTTTGGTGCCATGATATTTTTGAAAGATTCAACATGATTGGGGCACTATCAAAATATTCACATGCATGAAATCTAAGGTTAGGGTTTTTAGGGTTTAACTACGCATTCTTCCTCTTTTGAATCATGCAATATATGCATATATATGTGCTCTTGTGCTAAGGTTCAGAAGATTAGGGCTCTAACATGTTAGAATACTTTGGAATGGGTTAGAAGTTCAAAAGAAATTTTAAAAAGAATTTGAATTTGAATTGGATATTTGAATTTACTCTCTATTCAGTAAAGAAAATTTGAATTTTTGAAATTCTATTTAAACCAAAAAACTCAGAAATATTTTTAGGATCATTTTCTATTTTGGAAGTTTTCTGGGAACCGGTCATCTTGGTGTTGAACCGGCCGAACCAAGGTTATAACCGGTTCTGGAAATAAAGCCGGAGGGTTTTCTGGAGATTACGCCTCCTTCACACAAGGTTTACGCCTTCTGGCTGGGAAGACGGAGGGAGGGCCGGGGTGCTGCCACTTATCCCGCGGTAGGCCTGGCGGGAGATAAGGCCCACCTGGCAGCGGCGCTATGGCACCCCCGGTTTTAAGGCCGGAAGCGCTCCTGTGTTTACTGTACCGGTTCCTGGATCATTAGCCGGCACACACAATAACTTGATAACATCGTCATACATTACCGTATATATTACAATACCAACCATTATAGTCTTTTAATACATCCCAGCCGAGGCGGTTTATTCAAAGTCTGCAGCGGAAAAACATAAAGGAAATGCGTAGGTAAACCCATCAACATGCCAACCCTCAGGCAACTGACTGGGGAAGCGCCCTAGCTCTCAAAGTCGGTATCTTCCTCATCAAAGCAGAATTCTTCTTCTTCTTCTAGCCAAATCAACAAGCCAGGTGAGTACATTGAATGTACTCGCAAGCTATCCCCACAGGAGAAAGTATACGGCAATATTTCATGCGGGGAATAAATCAAGGAATAGCTCTAACCTAAATTGGTTGTTGCGCGGAAAAGTAAGTTCTTAATTTAAATACAAGAATAGTAGATTCAAAAGCAGTTTGGTAAAACTGTTTAAATTAAAGCGAAAAGAACTTCTCTTGAGGTAGGCCCGGCTACCTCTTTTCTTTCAAACCTCGAGACAGCTCAGACCATACTACCCCGGGCAGTATGTCTAGCTTCTCTACCTAATGCTCAGCTTGCACTATTCCGGATAGTACAGCGAGTCTCATCATTTCCATGCCCAGCTCGTGTTATCCCGGATAGCACGACTAGGCTCCTCCTCCAGCAATTCCTTGCTACCAGCCGCGTAGCATAAGTTGCACTCTATGGACACGTCATGCCCACGTCCTTAATCCCTTTTCCCCAAGTTTTCACAAGTAAAACTTAGTCTAACCAGTGTGTGGCCTTGCCAGTTCATGTCCATGACCAAGGACGCGGCTATTCGAATAGTTTTTAACACTCTGCAGAGGTTGCACGGCTTTACACACAAGATGTAAATTCACCCTTGTTGCCGAGCGCTAACGGATACACTACACGAAGTGTATTGGCAAGGTGGTTACAACGAGGCATTCGCCCGCTTCCATACTAGAGCTGGACCCGCTAGGTGGTCGACCCAACTTTTATGTCCCGGACCAAAAGTGGGACTCCCCACCTTTGTGTCGTATCATCACCCAAATGCCCGACGTTGGTGGATCGCTAGGACTTTAAACACCTAGCACATGCTCCTCACTTCCCACGGGTCCAATCCCTAATACTTGCCGGGGTACTAAGCCAAGTCCTTCCCATAAAGGACATGTAGATGTACGGTAAGGGAACTAGTTTAGCGGCACTTAGGCTCGGTCCTTAACTGATTCGAGCAAGACTCCATTTTTTGACCCCATATCGTCCCGGACGAACATGGCTCCATCCGATGCTCTACATCCCCGAACATCTCTTATCCTTCTCACCCGAATCAAAATCATCTCCACTTTTCTTTTGGGTTTCGGCAAACATTTCTTGCACAAACCACCTCGGATAGCGCATGCTACCCGAGGGTTTTATTTCCCATAACCCAGCGGGGTTTTGTAAAACTTGGTTCAAAACTTAGTTTTTAACTATAGCAGGGCTAAGCGTGGCTAACGCCTATAACCTTAATAAACTGGTCGGTCGTGGAACAACCGGCAATTACACCTAGGGTTACAAAGGTCGGATAATCAGACCTAGGTATCGTGCAACTATTGGGTATAGCTACTTCTACGTAAATTATTGTTAATAACCACATAGCATGCAGAGTTCGCAAACAAAATATTTATAATTTCACACATATGGGATTCAACATGATCAAAGTGGGAATGCTTGCCTGGCAGTTCTTGTTCTTGATCCGAGTGTGGTGGTGATACCGGGTCCTTCTGACGCACGTACGTCACTCCGTCAACTACACGTCGGAAATCGGCGAATAAGAAGCAAATAAACAATTCCAACAAACTCAAATACTATGCATGCTCAATGAGAGAATAGCGGTACTAAAGTTGAGTTAAGGTTTTAGAGTTTTGAAGGGTCAATTGCCGTTTCATGCGAGGAGTTGTTGAATCAATTGGTAGTTTTGTGCGGAAACCAGAGAGAGTGTATATATGGGTTTAAGTTAGTGGTATGGTTTCAGGGTTTTAGGGTTTAAGTCTACGGGCACAAGAAATAACTTATACCATGGGTATAGGCATCTATATCACATAAAATGACGGTGCCTTAAGTTAGGAAAAGAGAGGCCATTAAGATTACAATTTCAAAATCATTTGCTTTCAGAGCTTTTGAGCATTGTAGATACTTTAGGTATATTGGGCAGGGAGAGAGGATTTACTTTGGAACTTTAGGAATGGGTATATATATATGCATTTAAACCCTAAAGAGAAAATAATAACTCCATTTTAAACTTGTACTGTTTCAACGCTAAAAGATTTAAATTTGAAAATGCATTTGAGCTAAAAGTTTGGAATTATTCTAATGCTTTCAGAACTGGCTTTGAATATTGGAAAAACCGGTTGGAATTAAGGTAAACCGGCCGAACCATACAAAAGCCGGTGCTGGATCAACTGGTTTGGAGGAATACGCTTCCAGTTCAAAGGGGATTTACGCTTTCCATTCACAAAGACAGCAAGGAAAAAGGCACGGCCATTTAACTCAGTCATGGGCCATGAGGCCGTTTGGCCCATGCGCTAAGACCGCAGAGTTTACCTGCCTCGACTTGGACCGGGTGTGAACCCGACTGTCCTGGTCGGCTCCTCAGACAGGAGAGCGGTTGCGGCAGCGGACGGTTGAGGCAGTTGGCGGCCGACGGTTCTAGCGGGTAGGGATTGAAGCGGTTGGCGACTGGTGGTTAGGGTGGTCTGAGGCCGGCAGTACTATGGTTTTTGGTGAGCTCCTCGTTGTGGTTTGATGCGGAGGAGCAGCTGCATCAAGCTCGGGTGTTTGAGGCCGGGGCGGGGCTTGCTCGGGTGAGGTGCGAGCTCGGAGTGGCGATGGGGAGCTAGGGCTTGAAGGGGTGAGCTGGGAGATGGCTTGGGGAAGAGGAGGGAGCTCGGTAGCTCATTTTATAGCCCCGCGGCGGAGCATGTCCGGCAACGGCTGCTGTGGAGGAGCAGCACCGAGAGGCGGTTTCCCGAGGTTCATCTGGTCGGCGCGAAGCTTGAGAATAGCTTGGCAGGGTCGTGGTGCTTGGCGTGATGCTGCGGCGTGGAGGAGACGGCAAACAGCGCAGGTACGGCTGCCGGGCGCACACTGTGCCAGTCCGGTGCGCGTCCAGAGCGGCATGGAACGTCCCACGGTGCCCTGGCGAAGTCGGACATGCGCCACCATGCCAAAGGGAGTCCTAGGCACGCGTCCAAGACTACAGGGTTGTTTTGCACCGGTTTGAGTACAAGAACAGGGAGAAAATTGAATGCCTGGATGCAGCCCATGCTCCCCTTGAGTGGCATGAATTTCCACAAAGTTTTGATGGAACTCGATGTGCATGACCATGACACTGGTGCCAGGGAAGACACGTCCAAGAGAATAGGAAAGTTTGGCACCGAAAAAAAGGTCGGTTTCCTCTGCAATACTTAAATGCCAACGCTCGACATGATTTGAAATCCTACTGGAGATGACTGTGTATGAGTTGCCAGGGGAAATTTATGGGTTTAGGTTTATCGGGAATACCGAGGGGAAACTCCAAGAGCTGGTCAGTAGGTTTTAGGTAGGAGGTCATTTAAGAGTTGATGCAACAGTAGATTTTCGCCTTAGGTGTTCGATATGGTTCATTCCAGATTTTTGAACTAGACATGTCCATGCTTTTGCATATTTGGGCTCCTGGAGGTGTAAATACTCGTGTGGAACTTTATTAGGATTTTTGGGAATTTCTTCCTAGGAGTTGCAGTTGCATGCTCATTTTAATCCTAAGGTTTATTTATTTTGTATACGAATATTTTTGAATTGGACCCCATCATTTTATGCTATAGTTGAGTTAAGAAAATTGTTAGGTTGTCCCATGATTTATTTTGAATTTTTTTGGGTAGGCCGAGGAGCGGTAGATCTCGCGCTTAGGGTTTCCAAAGGAAAATGGGTTAAATAAGACGGAGAGGAATCGGGTGCTGGAACTAGGGTTCCGGGTGCGGCAAGGGGTGGAGGGGATGTGGAAATTCTCGGTAGGTCATCTATCTCGGCTTAGGGCTATTTGGATGCAGGGTGCTGCAGGTATATCGGTGTATACGGTGCATGTGTTGTTTTAGGGTATTTTTGGTATTAGGGTTTTATTTGACAGGGGTGCGTGTGTGGCGGGGTTGGGGGTTACGGGTGCATGCTTAGATGAAAAACGCTCTTGTTAAATGCAGGGTTATACTGGTAAGCTAGGCCTTGACGAATAGGGTGTGACAGGCGCTCTCCCACTTACCGGTTCGGAGCTGCCGGGTCCACAGGTCGGAGACACCAAGCAGTTACTTCGCGCGGGTGCTCGGAGGCAGCGGCGACCAGCGCTCCTCTAGTGAGGTTTTCCGGTGAGATTTGGGCGTTTGGTGCTGGTGGGTTGATTCCAAGAATTGGTTCTGGTTTTGGGGAGGAAAGGAGATGGGGATGACAATGGTGGAATCGGTTGGTGCTGGTATGGTCTGCCTTTCACGGATTTCGGCGAGACCAGAGGAAGCAATAACTGGTCGGGAATGGAAATGGTGGAAGCTCTGGTGGAATTACTGGGCGTGGGAGCTTCAGAGGAGTGAAGTGAATCTGAGCGCAGAGACTGAGGTGCTCACGTTGCCTTTAAATAGGCGGTCGACGGAGCCTAGGAGAGGTGGCCGCGGGACCATGCCGTGCACGGCTCCGGGAGGTTGCGAGGACAAGTCGATGGTGCACAGAGCTTTGCCAGGGACCAGAGGAGTGTGGTGGCGTGTGGAGTTGAGCTGGCTGGCGACGGAGAAGAAGATGGCGTGTGGATGTCACTGCTGGCTGGCGTTGCCACACGCGGGTGCGTGTCCAGAGCATGCCAGAGCGCACCCCCGAGTGGCATGCGTGTGCATGGGCTTGCTCTGGCGTGTTGGGGTGGTGTCTGAGCAAGTCCACGACGCTGAGGTGACCAAAGCAAGGAAGAACAGTGGAGGACTGACTTGGAGTCAGGGGAAGCAAGCTTGTCCGAGGGTTTGCCATTGTCGGTATGACGCGACCTTAGAGTTGAAACCTGTAGAAAAGGACTCCCTGCTGAAGTGGGGAGGAGGGGAAGGGTGCCTGAGTGCAGCAAGAGCTCAGGTAGAAAGTTTGGAGGAAAAAGGGATGGGACTTGGACATGGTTTCATGGAGAGAAGAAAATGGGGCAAGGTGTTCGACAGGGGTTGTGCCAAATTTTTGAACTAAAGCTATTCATGATTTTTCATAATTGAGTTGTTAGTACTTAGATGAGCATTGTAGAATTTTATGGAATTTTTATGAGCTCTGATTGTATGGGTTGCAGTTCAAAGTGAAATTTTGACCTAAATTCGAACTTGAATGTAATCCAAGATTTTTGAACTGGACCTTCAAATATTATTTCATATTTGGGTGATAAATAGATTCAAGAAGTTTATAAAAAAATTTCCAGAATTTTTGGGTAGAAGAAAACACATGTGATATGGATTTTAGGGTTTCTGCCTGATGGATACTTAATCAAGAATTAGAGCGGCAGATTGGGTTTTAGGGTTTCGGGCGACGGCACGGTAGAGGTAGGGTATGGGGGAGATTAAGGTTCATGTTTGGAGGGTCGGGAGCGAAGACGGGTGGGTTGCCACTTAGGGTTTGGGTTTAGGGAGTGTTTTGTGCATATACGGTGCGTGTGTCCGATTTAGGGTTTTGGGGTTTTATGCACATGCGATGATGAGAAAAGCTTAGATGATTTCATGAGATGACATGCGTTGAGAAGCATTAGAAATCCAAATGAACATGTAATATGATTGAAACATATACGCATATACGCGTCTATTAGGGTTTAGGTTTTCGAAAATCGGGATGCTGAAAATCAGGGTGTGACACAACGTCTGCTTCTGTCAGCTGTGCTCTGAAATTCGAAACCTTTGGGTTTGTGTCAAAAGTTCTGAGACCTATTTCTGGATAGTCAAAGTAGCCATTGCTTTGAAATATTAGAACCTCTGGGTTCCATGTTGGAAGTTCCGAGTTTTTTCGTCTATTGCACTAACAGCTAGTTTTTTAGGGTGGGCTATAAGTAGCCACCTTGACCGGCTTGAGGAGCTAGATGTTGCCCTTTGGATCATTTGTGGAGTCCTTTTTGGTGTTTTAGTGTTCTCCTTCACTTAATAGTCAGGCATGAGTGGCTCTTGGTGAGATGTGAGAGGGAGTTATGCATTGTGTTGCACTTGGCGATTGCATTGGTTGCATTGTTGAGCTCTCCATGTCGATTATGTTCGAGTGGAAGTCTGAGATCTTGTTACTCTTGGAAGTCACTGCCTCGTAGATGGTTTGATGGAGTTGACCTCGGTGATATCTTCAAAAACATTATGAAGAGGACGAGGACTCGTGAGTAGTTGTGGAGCTCACCATCTCTAGGGTGACAGAAAGAGCTATCCATAGTGAGCGGTTCTTACTAAAGGCAAAGACCTTGAGGGAAGAGCTTTATTTAGAGCTATCTTATTCATTTGGACAAGCTTCCTCAACAAAGATATAGGATATCGGTGGATATTTGAACTTCGAGAACAAACATCATTTATGGCCCTTATCTTCTTTACCTTCTTGTAATCCATATCTTGCTATTCATACTTGTCCAATTATCTTGTGTATAAATTACTTTACTTGCTTGTCATCTTAGAATTGCACATCTTGAGTTAGACTTGTTGGTGCACTTAGTTGAACCTAGTTGTTTTAGATGTTGAACTTATGCGAAATTGATTAATTAATTTTTGCATTAGGTTTTGCCTATATCGTAATTTTTTTAAAAAAATCTATTCACCCCCCTCTAGGCGACATCCTGGGCCCTTCGGGTACAATTTCAACCGCGGTAACTTTTATAATCAACGTACTCAGCCTTCAACTGAAACGCTAACATCTTTCAGCTAACAATATCAGACCTTCAATTCACTAAATCGCAATTTGTATCCCAAAATAACAGCTTCCAACCTCTGCATCTACAGTCTCCAACTAAAAAATACAGGAAAAAAACAATCCAAAGAAAACCCAAATCATTCCCAACCAATCAACCTATGGCCTAGGCAGCATGTTGCTTGTCTCTAACACTAGGACAGGGATGAAAAGGAGAGAGGAGGAGATGCGGATGCAGCATAGAGGTCAGAGGTCAACAATCATGTCGAAATGCTAACCCTAGGACCTTTACTGCATGATCGCGGCGGTTACAGCGGTAAGCCAACATGGAGGCAGCCCAACACGGTGGCCTAGGCAGCATATGGCTTGTCTTCATTGAGTAAGACAGTTTTCAGGCAGGAAGAGATGAACGATGCAATGGTTTTCTTCTCTTGTTTTTGGATGTGTTAGAGAGAGAGAGAGAGAGGAGAGGAAGCATGTGAAGTGCGAGCAGTGGGTCCCCGGGGAGGGTAAAACAGATGGAGAAAGGAATGGTCATGTGTGGTCAAGAGTCAAGAGTTGATCGTTCTCGCGAATGATCACAAACTATGGTCGAGGAAAACAAACCCGATATATAGGACGACAATGCTAAAAAATATTCCTGCAGAGATGATAATTCTAGATCAACTGGAATTTTGCAAAATCTAAGTCAACTTGGGATTGGCACAAACATTTGTGCTTCAACCAGCAGGTTTCCAACAATGACAATACCGCAACAGTGAGTTACGGTTTAGGGAGGTAATGGCTCAACAGCAGGCTCTTGTGGCATTGTGGGCAAGGAGAAGGATAGTGGGGCGACATTAGGGAGGAGGGCAATGAGTTTGACGAGTGAGTTAGGATAGCAGGCGACGAGAGGAAACACAAGGAGGTGGTGGTAGGGAGAGGTTGGAGGAGGATGTGTCGGTAGGTGGGAGGGGTAGGGTTTAGAGGGGGTTGGACATGAAATGGGTGAAATGGCTTGTTGGATCTAAGTCCAACGAAAAAAGATTTATTGAGATTGTAAAAGGAAATAATTGACCGACGATTATCCGAAAGTGCATCTAGGTCCACTAAGTGAGGTTTGGTGATTAGTGAAAAAATTATTAAGTAACTAATGTGTGCATCAAGTGTAATCAGATTATTAGTTCCATGAAGGAGTGCTTTAGACAGTTTTGTGACCCCTAAAAAGTTCCAATGGAAATATGGTTTGAAGAAATTAGAGATTAGGGATATTTTTCTAACTCTTTTGGTGATTCATTGAATTACATTGAGTTTATGACAAACTGTACTATTAAGGGGATTGAGATTAAGTAGCGGGTGAAATACCTTACTAAATGCTCAATTAGGAACCAATTTCTAAATGTAAAGAGCCTCTGAAATCCCTCTACACACCTTTTCAATCTCGGAATATCCGAGATCTAGTTCTGTGTATGGAGTTAGGGAACTCGGAGCCTCTAAGTTACCCTTTCTGTTCGGATTTCTGGAAGTCGAAACATTTGGGATTTTCTCGGAACCTTCAAGTTTAGGTTCTAGAAACGTCTAAGTCCAGTGTGCTCTAATGTTGAAGCAACTAGAAGTTTTCTAGATGCTCCGAATCTCTACTCTAGACCTTCCTTTGAAATCCCCGAATATCCGAATTTGTTTTTGAACCCTCCGAGTTTTGGTTCTAAAATTGTCAAAGTCCTTAATGTTCAAATGTCAGAGCAACCGGAAGTTTCTCGAATTCTCCAAGCTTTTGTTATGGATTTGTCTTCAAAATGTTGGTCCGTTCAAGATCTTTTTCTGAAACCTCTGAGTTCTTGTTCTGTGAAATCTCTTCTAAGTTGTTTGAAAGCTTGGAAGTTCTGAGTGCATGTCGGAGACTCTGGATGTCTCTTCTGGAGATGTCTTATTAAGGCAATCCCATATCCCGGAAGGTTTGAGTTCCATGTCAGAACTTCTGACATGTGCTTTTGTCTATTGTACTCTGAAACTCGGAACCTCTGGATTCTTTTTGGATGTTCCAAGATCTATTTCTAGACAACGACATAGTCGTTGGTTTCAAAATATCACAACCTCCGGGTTCAAAGTCGGAAGTTCAGAGTTTTTCCGCTTGTGATATAATGTCTAGTTGTTGAGGGTTGGCTACATATACTCCTAAGTCTCTTTGCACTGATAACTCTTTGAAACATCTATTACTTGCTCTCCTAAGTCTCAAGCCACAGTTCCTCAAGCCAAAGCTTTATTCCTTGTGAGGAAATCTTTGAGAGAGAAAGATAGAGCCTTAGTTGAACATCAAGTAAGTGTTCATCTCCAAGCCAACTTGATTGAAGATTGTTACTCTTAGAGATTGACGTCTTTTAGACGGCTAGGAGTCATTGAGAGCTTCAAGAAGAAGTGTGAAGCATCTCATTAAGTTTGTAAGAGTTTGGCCTACCGCATGGTGAAGAGCTGCCACAAGTGAAGGGAGGCTTCACATCTGCAAGCCTCTTGAGGGAAGATCACATTTTGGTGCCGGCTTCAATCATTGGATCACGCTTTCTCAACGGAAACATAAGGTCTCGCCAAAGACTTGAACTTCGACAAGAAATTCTTGTCTCCCTTATATTTGTGATAGTTTTCATCCCTTCATACTTACTTTTCTTGTATTTCTTGTTTACTAGTATGTGTATGATTTAATTTAGTTATATAGTTTGATTATTGCCTATTCACTCCCCCTCTAGTTGATAGCCTGAATCCTTTTCACTATCGTCTGAGCAAGATCATCCTATATGTAAGAGAACATCAGAATTCGCTCCTCTACTTCTGTAATCCAGTAAATTGTACAAACTAGCCCAAGTCATCTAGCATTCTTATCCATCGCGAAATACGAGCATTCTTTCCTCATTCGATTTTTATTTTTTTCCCATTTCAGTTAGTGACCTCAACAAACATTGTGGATTTTTGTTCATCGTAATGCGCTCGAACAGGCAGAGGCCCACATAGACAGAAAGTAGTTGGCACCAGCACACCAACCTAAGACTATTTCTTCGTGCAGGACGCCATACCTATTCGACATGTGACGCTGAGTAGGAAGCAAATATTGCGTTGTGCCGATGGTGGCAGCCAAACCTACATTTCAATTTTTTTTATGTTTTTCAATTGTAAAGTGCTGATTTTTTCCTTTTTTTTAGTTCAATTTTACTCGATCCAAGGCTCCAATATTAATTTCAAACTTTAGAGAAAGAACATGGATAAGAACGTGGGTAAGAAGATTAATTGAGGGAATGACATTTGTCATAGGGTTCTCACACTAGACATTTGAAGAGTGTATAAACATACTCTTAATGGGCTGGCTAATGGGTTATCTCAAGAAAACATAAAAATAGGCCCACGTAGTCCATAACTGCCAGTCGAACGGCCTCTTTGGCCCACGGCTCAAACCGTTATCTTACTCCACGTCGCTATGAGTACATTCAATCAATGAGAGAAAATAATAAACCGTGACATCGACGACAAGTATGAAACAGAGTAAATTTTAGTAAATGGCCACTATTTTATTATAATAGCCACAAAACTACCATTTTGTACGAATCAATTTCACAAAACTACCATTTCCTTGTCGCCGCAACGCTTAGCAACAGGCACAAATGGTTCGCATTTGGTGTGTGGATGCTGAAACGTGGTCTTCTTCTCTGACACCGTTCACCACCTGCCGTGAACAGCAGCCGAGCCTGATCTCTTCGCAAGTTGTGCGGTTGAAACATGTTCCAGGACCTCCTGTCTTTCACCTTAGGCCCTGTTTGGAAGCCCGGTATTGGCCCAAATACCTCTGTAATTTACAGCCCATGAAGAAAAAAACGATAAGGCCGAAAAAACACTGTTTGGATGCCCGGTATTGGGCCGGCCCATTTCCGTCGGTTTCGCATTTACACCCGAAAAGTTATTCGGGCCTCTAGTGGTCCGTTTTTTATTCCGACGTTTATCGGGCTCCTGCTCGTCGCGAGAGCGCGAGGAAGGCGACGCCGCCGCCGCCGTCAAAAGTCTCTCACTCCCCCTTCCTCCTCCATGCTAACCCTAGTTAGTCCCCGCCGCTCTCTCCCCAAAGCGGAGCGGAGGCAGGCAGGGACGCCCGCGACCGCAGCCACATCCGCCTCGCCGGACGGTACGTGAGTCCTCCTCGATTTCGTCCTGTCGCCTGGCGGTCTGATTGATTCGGGCGTCTGGGTTGCTCGGGTTCGTGGGTGGGGATGGTAGGTAGGCTGGCTTGCTGGTGATTGGTGGGCGTCAGTGGCCTCCGCGGCATCTGATTCGGTGATTCGTGTGGGATTCTAGGGTCCCTGTTTGGTGATTTGGGGATGCTCTGTTAGGCAGGGTTGCTGCGAGAGGTGGATTGATTTGGAGACTGGGAAGAAAAGATGTTGGTTTTGGTGACGGAGTGTGATTTGGTCTAGTAATTCGAGTAAACTTTTAGCTCGGTATGGGGTTGTCTGATCCTTTTCTTGACCTTTTCGGTTACTGTTATTCCTTGTGATAGAACTTGCATAGGAAGGTCAGTTTATGGTTCTCAAACCCGATTCTATGCTGCTTTGATGTTTCTGCTAATTTTCTTGGAATGTTCACGGGGCATGGTTGCCTATTAGTGTCAGGAATGAAACTGGCTTGTTTCGTTCTTGACGCTGTTCTTAGGTCTGTATATTAGGATGTTATAGTTGCATGCAAGATCCTGCTGGTTTCATGATTGAGTGTATGTGTGCGTATACTTATCCGAACACATTATTCATAGTCTGGACTTTTGGTTGATACGAGGTGTGTACAGTTTTATACATGCATCCTGAAGTTTTGTTTTAATGGGAATTGCTATTTGGACTTCCAGATAGTTTTCATGTGAACAATCAATTGTTCCAGATAGTTTTTGAACTTTACACAATTTTATACAAACTTCTCACCACTCTCATTGCTTACATATGTCACAACTGACCACCAGTTATCTGGTTCCCTACCATGCCACTATATTACTGTGTACTGCTGCTGAAAATATGGTAACACTTGCTCATGTCTAATTATGTCTTTGTTAGTTTCTAGTTTTAGACCATAGCACAGGTTTGCCAAGTTATGGGTTGATTTTGTGTTTGGGCAGTGAGTGGGTAATGGTGTCAAGGCTTAGTAGAACGGACGTGAACTAATTTTGTTCTTGGGCAAAACCAGCTGGCTGGTTCCTTGCTGCATGTGTCCTGAGCTCCAGCTATCAACATTGCTCATAACTCTTCAAATGATCTGATTTGTGTTCTGAGCTGGTTAGGAGCAGTACGTTGTTGTCATCTTGGCACTTTTACCTGTTGTACCAAGTTATGTCCTTGCGTTGTCATACATTATTAGTTTTGTATTCTTATGAATTATTAAGAACTGTTATAGTTAGTTCACTGACCTATGTTCCTTTAGTTAAAGGCAGCCATCTTGTTCTTTCCAATACTTGCTATGTATAGATGCTTCACTTTTTCTCATTAAACTACCTTGGTTGGTTAGGACAAATTTGGATTATTTGAATATGGATAATCTTGTTCTTACCGATTCCGAGGAAGAGGAAGAAGAAATGATGCTTTTAGTTTTCCCGGCGTTATACCAAGCTTCTAGGAGAATTAAAACTCCATGCAATACATCGGGAGATTCCGAGGAAGAGGAAGAAGAAATGATGTCTTTAAAGATTCAATGAACCGGGAGCTTTTTCTGTGTTATGATTCAAGGCTTCGAGGGCTGTGGTTGAAGAAGGAAGTGGCGAAGCTTGGAACTCAATTGCCTCCATGTAAGTGATTTGACAATTTGACACTAATTGAGAATTGTACACTAATGTTGCTTATGTTGATCCATATTTGACAGCTAGCAGTGACCTCTCTTCTACTCCAAGTAACCCAACACAGAGAGATCCCAAGATTCAAAGACTAATGGATGACTGTCCTTGGTTTGATCTAGGCCTATAATCAATGGTGGTGAAGGTACAGTTCTAGCCCTTTTCCCACTTGTGCTATGGTTCTTGCAGTTCTTGGGTAGCCATGTTAGTGCACTCCCGTACTAAGTGCTTACTGGCCATGAGAAGTGTACATATCAATAAATTATTTTTGATCAAAAACATAATTCTTCAGAGCAACAATTAGTTTAGTCAGTGCAAAACGAGGTAAGATTGCGAAGGACAAATCAGCTGCATTCATTTTCTTTGGCCTGAGATATATGGTTAGTCCACTTTCACAAAACATCGGGTGTATTCCTTACTTTTTTCATTGATCTATCAGCAGTCCTATTGTATTAACTTTGTTACTTTCTGCAGCTAACCTCTTTACAAAGGGCATACATATGGAGTGCCCAATAAATTATAAGTTGACTTGTAGAATTACAATTACATAGATGTTGTAGGGTTTATCTTCAACATAATCAGTGAAAAGAATTTACCACAAATACAAATATGTTGAGTTAGTGATTAATAAGACACAGAAAATACAAATCTGTATGCAGTGCTTAAATCTTAAATAGTGATTAAGGTGATGCCAAGCTTAATCAGTAAGCTTAGTAGTAGTATTTATATTTGCATGAAGCTTCTCTAGTAGTGAGTATGTTGATTTATATTTGCATGAAGCTCCTACTGCAGTACTGTACTGTAATACCTCAACAAATGGTAATAGCTTATAATTCAAGCCTGATATCTTACAAAATTCTCTTCCTAAACAGGTCTTAAAAATAGTAACCTAGCAACATGTGGTTTGGGGGTTGTTCAGGTATATTCTTGTAACTTACATCCACATTACATGTATAAACTTTGTACAAATGTGGCCATGGTACTGCATACTTAACAGAATCTGATCATTTTTGTGTTCTTGATTACTATGCTCTTTATTCTTCAGTGTGGAGAAGCGAATAAAGATGATGTTTTGAGTCCAAAAGCTACCAGTTCATATGCAAGCATGGCGATAACCATTTTCGTGAAGATCAATTGTGAGAATAGAAGGCAAATTTAGAGCTGGAGAAGTATCCCTGTGATGTTTTGGTATGCCTTTCTGGCATGGTGGCACGTTTGTTTCTTGTGATGTAGCTAGTGTTTAGTGGTAGTATTTATGCAGCTGCCGTATGATTCATAACCTTCTGTATGTTCTCTTTTGCTCCAGTTTTCCTTCAGATGAAATTTCTGAACATTGCTATTCGACCAGTCCAGTTGTGTGTTCCTTTTACCATACCTCTGGAGCAGTAATTGCAACGTAGTCACCCATGTACAACTGTGTGTAGTGCGTAAATAGAAGCAAACCGAATAATCCCGATCGTACATCTGTTGGCCAGTACTAATCGCGTAGCTTGCAGCATATCCTGAGATGAGTGAAGAGGGAATTGCTAATGCACAGAGTTTACAAGGGTATACAAGGATTTACCCAAACAAAAATTTACAACTGGAAATAAATACCCTTGCATTTGAGGGTTTTTTTGGAGCCTTGTAAAATACCCTTGTAATTTATTTACAAAGGTATATTTTTCAAGATCTCCCAAACGGGCCCTTAGGCTTATTTCTCCCCTCCCTCGGCTCAGGTCTCTACCTGGGCTCACTGCGCAGGGTGCAGATAGGCACCGCGCGGGCGGCGCATAAGAGGCTCTAACACACGAGGCGTTATCTTACTTAGCCCGCTTCACAAATGGGCCGACGAGGCGGCATTGCGTACAAACAAACAAACAGTCCAGCCCGTGAGAGGGAACGGTAAACGGCGACGGCAGAGGGAGGAGAAGCACTGAAGCAGAGAAAAATGAGAAATAATCCACGGCCGTTACGCGTCAAGCCGTTGTTAAGCCGAAGCCTGGCCTTTCCTCGGCCTCGCTCGTCGTCCTCACCTGACAAGCACCAGTACAATCCCGCGCGCCACGCCACGCATCCCTCCCACCTCCCCCGCTCTCCTCCTCCTCCTCCTCCCACCCCGACCAACTACTCCCTAACGCCGCCGTCGCCGAACCCCGCTCCCTGCCTCGGAATCCCACCCCTCCGGTCCCTGAACCCCTCGTGACCCTCTCGATCCGATGCGCTAGCCCGCTGATCCGCGGCCCCCAGTTGTGCAATTCCCGCTGCCATGGCCGATCCGGCGGCCGTCCTGCGCGCCCCTGCCGCTGCGGCGGCGGTTGCAGAGGCCACAGCGAGGGCTGCTGCGGCGGGTGCGCACCACTGCGCGGTGGCACCGGCTGCTGTGGTGGCTCCGACGGTGGCGGGTGCGGGTGCGGCCGGGGGTGGGAGGCAGGTGTTCCCCGTGGAGCTCCGGCCCGGGGAGACCACCATTGTGTCGTGGAAGAAACTGCTTAAGGAGGCTGGCCTGGGAGCTGCCTTGCCGCCCCCTCTGCCGGCCGCGGCGGCGGTTCAGCCGGTCATCGCGCCCCTCGCGAGACCGTCTGCTGCGGTAGGGTTTCGTTCTCTCGTTCTATGTCTCGTGTTATGCTGCTTGCTGTATACACTACCTATATGCGTGCAATTTGTGGGCTGATCAAGCATGCAAACTGAGGGATTTCATGTAGAAGTGGAGAAAGGTGGATTTTTATATATCTATTGGAGACTAGCTAGATACGATTTCAATGAAATCGGAATGCAATGATGTATACAGGTAAGGCCGAATGCAGAGAGAGCGTAGAAGGAAAGTTTGTAACACATAAAATGAGTAGAGACTGCAAAAGCTGGGAGATTTAACATAAAGACAAAGCATACATCAGGTGTTGTCGCGGAAATCTTTGCAAGGGGGAAGTAATATGCCTGCTTTACTTGTTTTCTAGAGCATCAAAACATATACTCGCTTGCCACCAGATGATGCAGCTAAAATCTGACGAAATCTCTTGGGCATAACTGATGAGGTGGAAGGTGTAGAAATGGAATTGCTTCTTATATAGTAGGTCATTCATAATTAACATTTCCTATATTTATTTTTCAGTAACTCAGTGTATATAAAATGTTTGTGTATGTATCAGACACACTTATCATTCCTAAGGACAGTTGCTGCACTTATCCATTAATTAAATCAGCCTAACTTGTGCATTTTATAGATCAAATATGTTTACAGTTGCAAACAGTTGGAATATTGCTGTATTTGATATTGGGGCTATCTCATCTTGTGAATCAGGCACATCCCACAGAAAATGACCCAAATGATCCATCACAGTCAAATCGGTTCAATGCAGTTATTGAAAAAATTGAGCGCCTTTACATGGTAAGGAACACATGATTTTATTAGGAGAGAGGACATGCAAATTTTACATTTTACACAATGTGCATGATGCCTTTACTCTGTGTCCTCGTTACTCTGCCAGGGCAAACATAGTAGCGATGAGGAAGATCTGGATGATATGCCAGATGATGACCAGTATGACACCGAGGATTCTTTCATTGATGATGCTGAATTGGTTAGTTTTCAAGGTTAATTAATTTACTCACATACAATGCGCTGTGCGAAAAATTATGCTTTCCCAGTGCTTCAGGTCTGACCTGGATGCTAGTACTTATCTGTAAATGCTACTGATCTGGTTCCGCCTTGTTACCATTTTTACTGTGCGCTCTGCACACAAGGCGCTACCATACAGCTATATATGACAATAGTGACAACCACTCAACCTGACCTTTCTTTTTGCAAGGGACTCGACTTGACCTTTTTAACCAGTATTTAGAATATATGCTCATTTATATCCTTTCTTTCTTATTGTGAGCTATATAATAGCAAGAACAATGAAGGCTCATTTCCCTGAGTTCGATATGGCATTTCCTCTTAGGTAGCAGCAACAAGAATCAGACCCTTGTGTCATACTACATGGTATGACCTATATGCCTGGAAGAATTTTTGCTAAAAATATTCAACTGTGCATCAAACTGGCTCCAAGTCTTGTTAGCACACACTAACATCAGTTTCTGTGCAGATCAAAGTGCTAACTTACATGTTTCTTGCTGCATTTATCTTGCCTTGTTAGAGAGCAAGCTCACCGTTTTGCTATATCATTAGGCATTTTGAGAATGTTAGGCTGCTAGCTAGTGGTTCTGATTGATCTGTTGTTTCTTGTATCCACAGGATGAGTATTTTGAAGTTGAAAATTTGGCAACCAAGCACACTGGATATTTGTGAACAAAGGGAAATTGGAACAAAGGTAATTTTCCTAATACCTCTTTGATTTGCAACTATGGAGTTCCACAATGTATGCTCCAATCAGCCCACCCGGTGCTTATATAAGATATTCTGTTGTGTCTTAATCATGCTAATTCTTCAGAATGGTATTTTGTGGATGATATACTAACAACATAGCAGCAACTTGAGCTTAACTGTGTGCATGCTTTACATATATGCCATTATAAGACATAAATCATGACATCACTTCAGCCTTGTTTTGCAGTGAGTATGGCTCAGTACAAAATGTTGAACCAGATGGCTCGGTACAAAATGTTGAACCAAAGAAAAGAAGAAGAAGAGACTCATCAAGGTCTTACATCGAAAATATCCGGGAGTTTGCACCAGGCAGCATGCCTGTAAAATCCCCTAAAAGAAGTGCTCTTCAAATAGAAAAGAACTTAGCATGTAGTAACTTAAGTTCTTACAGCGAATATAACTCTGAAGGCAACAGACCAGTGAAGAATAAGAGTAATGCCCCAGGAAGAATGCAGAAAATGAATTCCAGTGACCATGCAACTGTTGCTGAGTATGCCTCTCATTTGAAGGTATCAAGTAAGGATGTCCTGTTTCCTTCTTTAGAGATAAAGGACTTCGACAAGCATAAACCTGCAGCACCCCAGGCTGTTGATTTTGCTCATAAGTCTAGGGCAAATGAAACATATGACCACACGTATCCAGCACCAGTGCAACGTGATCTCCAATTGAAAAAGACTTTTAATGGGGCGAAGCAAGATTTATCAAATAAAATGCGCCACAAAGACAAATATGGTGTCAGTCAATTTTCTGGCTTGATTACTGCCAGCAATGTATATTCGACACAAACAACGGTAAGAATCAAAGGAACTGGTATTGTTAATATGGTGCAATTCGTAGTTATCTTTCCACCTGCAAAGCACAGGACACTAACAATCCAGCACAAAAAATGTTTCCATATAAAACATGGAACAGAATAAAAAACCACTGCCACATAGCACATGTGAAAGAAGTGCCACGATATGAGTTGTCTATTAACTGGCTACAAAGCTACTGAGGCAATATGCACTAATTTTTATTATCATGTACTGCCTTTTCAGCACTTGGCCATGGACAGGCGTATGGAAGGTTCAGGTACCAAGGCCAAGGGTACCAGACTTGAGCGAGCTATTCGTGACCTCCAAAGTATTGTCAGTGAATGTGCGTACCTTATGGTCAAACTTGTATGTTAGATTGTATGATTTTCTTGAAGCACTTTTGGAAGTAACTTCAAGTCTTTTCTACTTAAAATTCCTGCTTACAGATAGACCGCAGACTCTTGATGTTCATGACGTTGATCCAAATTGCCAAGCAGCAGTCAAAAGAAGATTGCCTCAAGAAGTAAAGCAAAAACTTGCTAAGGTCGCAAGATTATCGGTATGTTGTACCACACCCTATTTTATATCAGACTGAAGTGCTTCTGAATTCTGATTACTTAACCCCACATTACTCCTAACATACATATAACATTGATGAGATTTGAGTACGACTGCATTGATGTTTTAAGTGATTTTGGAATTTTTCTGCTATTGATGCTGGATATTCATATTTTCATACTAAAAATTGAAAAATCTTCAATATAAAATAACTACTGAATACCCAGTTTCCCATTAAGGCATATATAGCTATTTTCTTGTTCTTCTAAAATTACAGTTTTCTTTTCTTATATCTGTGCTGCTACATTTTCATACATCATTATTTTTCATCACAATAGCCTACCTCAACTTGCTTGGGACAAAAGGCTTTGTTGTTGTTGTTGTATTATTTTTCATCACAACACATAGATTTCCTTTGATATGCATCTTTGGTAAACTCAGTAGCCCGTAGTTATTATCACAATAAGGTGAGGCTAGGTACCTCACAACCGCCAGAACACCTAGAGGCTAGCACCTAAGGCATGTGGCAGGGCGACACTGTACACACATAAAGCCTTAGTCTGTAGCAAGAACATGACAGTAATGCATCAACAGTCAAATATATAGCAAGGTGATAGTACGCAATGCATCATGAAGAATCAAACATCAAGATTCAAGCATGTAGCAATAATTTGGCAAGAGCATTTAGCTTCAGCCATGAGCCATCAAACAAGCATTTAAAGAACACAGTAGAGCAGACAACGGTGGGAGGAGGAGCAGAGCAAAGCAGAGCAGATGAGGGAGGGGAGAAGGAAGCATAGTACACCACCAGCCAGATAAAAGAAGAAGGCGAGGGGAGGAGGGGAGAGGAGGAGGGACAGGGAAGCTAACCTGCTGCAATGGCTGACAACGGCGGACGATTTTGGAAGTGGAGGGCTGGAGACAGAGGGGTGACCTGGCAGGAGTTGCCACCGCCACCTCCGGATCTGGAGCTGATGGAACAGGGATGATGCGGTCGCGAGGGAGGCCTTAAGGGAATTGCAGCCGTCGATGCCGGAGCAGATGGGGATGGGGATGGGGATGGAAGTGGCGGCACGTCGGATTCCCCATGTTCCCTCTCCCTTTCTTTTTCTTCAGCACCTCTTTCTTCAATGATTGTTCCGAATTTCCACAGTTAAATCTGTAGTTATCTGAAATGCAAAGTGCAATCCGTAATGTGTAGTTCTCTTATACTTTTGACGTGGAGGCTGTAGTGTTGCGAAATTTACTCTTTGAGTTATTGCAGAGAGTAAATTTAGTAAAACGAACAAATAAAGAAGCTTGTTTGGTTTACAAGTAAATTTAGTAAAACAAACAAATTTTTACAGGCAGGCATACTTTAAATTCCTATGCTGCTGCTGTTGATTAAGTGAACATAGAAGCTTGAAGAACTACAAACTTTGCTCGTTTTGTGTTTTCAGTACAAATGCTTTCTTATGCCGGCAACTTAAACTTATTTTGCTGCCCATAACAGCAGAATATTGATAAATGCAGGCAAATCAGGGTAAAGTCCCAGAAGATGAATTGATCAATCGCCTCATGGGCATAGTTGGGCACCTCGTGCAGCGTAGGACGCTAAAGGTGAGCAGAGGTAGTGGTTAAATATGTGCAGTGTGCTATCGGTTTGCTACTCTTTTAAATTTTTTCCTATATGTTCATGCATGGCATTATGGTTGTCTTTTAGGTGATTGCTTCTGCACGTTTCAGATTTCAAAAAGATGGGATTATTAGTTTTGCAATCATTTGTGCATTGTTCACTGTCTTGATCTTGTATCATGACAAAATTAGAGGGTGCTGTGATTAGCAAATCTTCTGTTGAGAAATGCTGATTATCTTTGTAGATTCACTTACAGCTTTAAATGAGTTCTAGACTTCTAGTACAATCAATATTAGAATAGAGCCATCTTTTAATTCCAATTCTGTATTCATCTACATTTTGGGCCCTGGGCACAGTTGAGGCATGGGTATGGATTTTTTGGTGGTTTGGTGCATGAATCTAAGGAATGTGTGGATGGCTATTGGCATGCTGATATCGTCTGTTAAGAATGCATGTTTGACATTGTATGTGATCATGCATTTTCCTATGAGAGTTTGCATTTGACAGTTCGAGTCATGGGGATGAATGAAAAAAAAGTTTCTAGCAGGAAATCAAATGCCCAGAACTGGATGTGACTATAATCAATAATTGAGCTACTGACAATGGACTAGAACTGCTTTTGTATAAAATGAACAAGCAGATGTCCATGGTAAAGGAACTATATATCATGAACAAGAGAGCAAAGCTAATTAATTGATTCGAGCCAAAGAAAGTAGTTGCTTAAGATTCTCTTTCATGCAATGCACTTGCGAAGCGAGTTCCTGCTTGAAGATTCTTTTCCATTCAACTTTACTTGTGACTTGATTTCAAAAGACCTTCCGATTTCACTTCTTCCAATATCTTACATAACATCAGTAGGAACATTTTGTGTATCCAAGACCTCTTAACTATCTGAATAATTAGAATTCTAATAAATGATTCAAGAATGAAAATAGAAATATGCCAGGATATGCCAGTAGATTGAACATCCAAGTTGAATGATGCAAGGACCTGCAATTGCTCATTGACCGACTGGACCTTTGAGTGGAACACACTTCAGTGAACTCTCACCTTAGAAATGTGTCAGGCATAAATAAATAGATGGGATTCTGATATAAGATCTTGACCAGAGAGTGAGTGTGCTAGCTGGTTTTCAGTCAAACCAATCCTGTCTGGCTTTTGAAAAGAAAAAAAGTCCAACCTTTCAACCCTGAACTCTGGTAAAAGTCCACTTTTCAACCCTGAACTCTAAACCCTGCTGCTCCATGCAGATGGTTCAATTGGACAGACTTGAGAACTTGAATATGCTGTTGTTCTTGCTGGTTAAAATGCCATTTGCACCCTGCTCTAGAGTGAATATAATTAATTTTTTTGAAATTTGATGGTAGTCCTAGTCAGATTCCTTCAATTTTGCTCCTACCACTGCTAAAGAGAAAGCAACCAACACTAGGAAGCAGAAAAGAGTGATGGTATTACAATGTTGACTACGCATGTTAAGTTAAAGATGTATATTAGTTCGGGGTACCTGTGTTATGTGGGGCCGCACCTTTGGCCGGCGCAAAAGGGCCACCCAGGAGAAGGCCAATGTAGCTGCTTAGGGGATAAGTATCCCTAGTTATCCTTTTAGCAAGTTTAAATCTCTTAGAGATATTTCTTGATTCTCAAGGTAAGTTTCTTTCCGAAAGATTTGCTAGGCTTAGCCCCCAAATTGTATGCAGGCTATATAATGCCTAGCCATATCAATCAATAAAACAACAAGAAAATTATCCCAATCATCCTCCCCAATTTCTCTCCCTGCCTCTGCTGTGCGATGGCCCCTTGGGCTAAGCATCACACTGCATTGGTCCAGGGACATTCTCAATCACCACCTCCTCCAGCCACACAACAACCTGACTATGCGTTATTGCTCATCATCTATCAGTTGTGGCCTGTATATAACTTGCATCATGTTCCACCTTGCTTCGAATTGTACAGTATACCTTTTGTGTATTACATATTTTGAATACGAATCCTGTAGAATAAATGTTAATTGAAATCATATCCAATGTGGCATTCACAAGATTTGTCCTCTTGTGCTGGCATTGGCTTCCTAGGCCCTTTAATAAGGTGTGGTAGAATCGCGCACTGGCCCTGTAGAATGGACATCAATTCAAACTAGATCCAATTGGGCATCAATGAAATTATTTCTCTTGAAACGTTAATTGAAACCTTATCCAACTTGTCCTCATGTGCTGTCATTGGCTTCCTAGGCCCTTTAATAATGTGTGGTAGGATGAACATATATTGCATACTGGCCCTTTAGAATGGACATAAATTCAAACTAGATCCAATTGGGCATCAGCTTTCTTGTGTTTCACTAAATTTTGGTATTTTTTGATACAGAGAAACATGAAAGAAATGGTTGAATCGGGTCTTTGTGCTAAACAAGAGAAGGCTGACAAGTTCCGGCAGGTGAAAATAGAGATCTATGAAATGATCAAAGCACGTCTAGCCATCAGACCCAAGGTAAAACTTCAATGTTGATTAGGAGGTGTAGGATTTACGTCATGTCCGTATACCTTGCATTTTATTTTAGCTTTCATTTTCATCAAGAAATTTGATTTAGGAGCTCTAAAATCCATTTGCTTTCAGGTTACTGAACAAAAGGATGATTCAGCAGATGATGTTCAAGGGGTTGTCAATATTGATGAAAGAAGGGCCTTCAAAGGAAAATTTGTTATGGATACTGCATTGGAGGACAGGATCTGTGATCTATATGATCTGTATGTTGAGGTATAGGCATGTAATCTTATGTCCTTTAATGATAATTGCAAAGCTAGTGATCATTTCTCCTCTTTATGCAGAGATGCTGAAAGAAAAACAGGATACAATTATATTTTATTTTAGTTTTTGTCTGTCTTATATGTGTATGTTGATGAAGACAAAAATCTTTGCCCTCCCAATCAGGAGCCTAGTAGAGTTGATTTAGTTCAAGAGTGACTTGAAAGGAATTTATTACCTTTAGCTTATTTTTTTATGTTTTCTTTGGTATCACTTTGAAGCCCCAAATTCGAAATAAATTATGATGCTGCTGCTTAATTGTTGAGTATTGCATGCTTTTCAGGGTATGGATGAAGATAAGGGCCCTCAGAGTCGTAAGTTATATGTAGAGGTACTGGCCTGCCAATTTACATGTTTATTTTTCCATTTCCCTCCTTTTTGTTTAGTGGTTGCTTTTGGATTTCAATTTTAAGAAGTCTAATCATAATCCCTTCCTCAAAAGATCTATTGAAAAAATCCACTATATTATACTCCCTCCGTTCAAGAATATAGGGCCTGCAACTCTAGAAATCTTGTTCAAATTGTTAAGCTTGCATGCGAATTTAATGACATTTTCTCTCTTTTGCTCTCATTTATCTCATATCTCTCTCTTCACATTTATGACTAAGCACCCACACTAACTTGTCTCTCTCTTATTCCTAAGACAATAATACCATGGATAGCATGGTTATTTCCCTCTAGTATTCTCTTGGTTTCATAACTTTCTTAGTCCATGTGTGCAACCAAAATATGCTATATTTTCACGGAAGGAGTACTATGTAAACCTTTTTCCATCTCGCTAGATTCAAGTAGTAGTCTGTAAAGTCGAAACTTCCATCGGTACATCTATCTAGTTCAGATGCAATACGTACAGTTTCATACACAGAAAGATCTTGGCGATGAACTTTTATGTGTTTCCTTATCAGAAATCCTTGGTAATTGTAATCATTATCTGCTAGTGGTGAGGTTAGAACTTATTCTTTATCCAGCAGACAAATTGCATCATTCTGTTGTCTCAAGAACATCATCATTGACCGTGACGGTGTCTCTAAGCAAACCAACACATCCCCCTTCTGCATGCTCCTCCCTAGTTTGGATGTAGTTGTGGAAATTTTCAGTGAGGTAATCCAAAGTTGTCAAACAACGCCGTTAGTTCCTTGCATGGTATTTCTAGCTAGAGATTATCCACATAAATTTGTACTCTGTTAGTAGTTGTTTCATGGATCATGAATTTGCACCAACTTTGAATTTAGTTACTTCATAAACTTCTCAGCAACATTTGCATTTGAGGCACGAGTAATGCTATATACTTACTTATAAGATCTAGAGAATCACAATTACGTGCTGTGCTGGCATGAATATAAAGTAGAAGCTGTTGTGTCCTGGGTGTGATACACGGCAGTCAGTTTTTTCGAAGTACGTATAGCGTTACTCTTTGAGGTACCCCACCTCATGTGCGTTTGTACTTTGTCCATAATGTGGATGTGCTTACAGTATGTTTGTACATCAGCTTGCTGACTTATGGCCACAAGGTTACATGGATAAAGTTGAAATCCGAGATGCCATTTCAAGATCAAAGGAGCGAAGATTGTGCCGGCAGCGTAAGGTGAATATCACTCTAGCTTAATTTCACCCTTCCTAACTGTGCCGAAAAGGAAAGAGGAAGGGAAGAAAAATCAAGTATACAACTCAGAGACATATATTTATAAATTATCCTGCATAATATGAAACTTATGTACAGTACCTGATTGGAACAGTGTCACTCACTAGATGTTCCGTGTTAAACAAAAATCAGGTCCGCAATGAGGAGAGGATGAAGAGGAGAAGGCTGGCTGCTGCAGCCAAGTTACGAGATGGCAACCCTGTGGTAGCACAATATGCAATGGCACAGCAAGTTATACAGCCGCCCATGAAAGGCACGCAACCATCCATGAGAAGCACGCACATGGCATATCCTATCGTAAATTATGGGCATAACCAGGCCTCCAGAAATGCTGAGAAAGCTGGTGAATTGAGCGTCGGTGCAGTATCAGACGGCAACCGGAGTTCTTCTACTGACATGAAGAAGCGAAAACCAGGATCTGACGCTGTGGATGTGCAAGCTAACCCACCGAAGGCTCCCCTGCACCATGGTCATGAAAAGCAGAAGCCTGCAAAGCGTGCAGATGAGGCGAAGGTCAGTAGCCTTCCCCAGATGGTGCCTGCCATTCCGGGCCACGAACACCGACCCAGCTATAGCTAACCAAGTTACCATTGTGGTGACTGGTGTGTACCATTGGAAAACCAAATAAATCTTCTCTTGTAACAAAGATAAGTAGATAGATGTTCGATGTGCTCGTTGCCAATTGACTTCCGAGCAACCATTAACTCTTAACGTATGATCTTGATTGAGAAGGGTATTTATACCCCATTGTTAATCTTGCTTTCGTTTAGTCAGTTTCATTTGTCACAGCTGCTGCATATTGGTTCACCCTGATATAGCCTAGGGTGGCATGTACATCCATTTCAGTGAATAATGCTTTCATCCTTTTCTTTCTAATTTGGATTTTCAGTTCAGCAGATTTTGTCTTTTCTGTTATCAACTTGTAGATCAAGTTCAGATTTATAATTTGGGTATTGCTAACAAACACTCCAGTATTTTTTCAACATTAGAAGTATCGGGAGATCCATTGAGTGGGGATCTATTGACCGAGAATTTGAGTACTCTCTGACAAAAAAACACTCCCCGTAGACACTTAAAATTTTATAACACAATAAATTGATCTTGCTTCAGTGTTGTAAAATATTTCAGATTCTTCTCTAATTTATGGAAGTGTCTATTTCTAAGTCAACTGAGAAATTATTATTTCTAAGTAGATAATTTTAAGAATTGATTCTCTATCTAACAGTTAATTAGGTAGCTGCATTTTTAGAAATTATGAGCAACTTTAGGTACAGATATGTCCAACTAGAAAGCAGATTTTGTGTAACTAGTTGTCACTATACCCCATTATTCAAAAACCATTTTTCAAGTTTTCAAAAGATGTGAAATAATTCCTGGTTGCAAGTCATGTTATATCATGTGCACGATCCGAAAGCATGACTCCTTATGGCCCTAAAAAAGACAAATTTATGGCTATATAACCAAATTACTATTCGTTTATGTTTTATCTTTTTTTCTAGATAACAAATAGTAATGTTTTCTAATGATTTTTTTACAGATGATTTAGCATGACTTATATCTATGAAATGTTTCACATTTTTTGTGAACTTGGAAGAGAAAAAAGAAGAGAGGGAGAGAGAGAGTATAGGGTGTAGTGATAACTAGTTGTCAAATTTATTTTTCACCTGTAACCAACTAGTTACGTATTTTTAAAACTTTTTATTATCGACTTAAAAGTAACGACGTTTCGAACGATTTACAAATTGTAAATCCTCTTATTTATATACACGTCCGAGGTCAATTGTGCCCTTCTTCTTTGGCGGCTTCCCCCGCGCACCGGTCATAACGAACTATCCCGTTTCCGCGTTTTCGCCCCGTATCCCTCGCGGCCGGCGAGCTCCCCTGCTCCAACCGAATCCGAGAAGCGGAGGAGGCCAGCAACGACGGCCATGGCAAGCGCCGGGCCGCCACCAGCGCTGGACGCGGAGCCGCCCGAGTGCCCGGTGTGCCTCTCCCCCTTCGACGCTGCCTCCGTCGTGCCGCGCGTCCTCCCGTGCGGCCACTCCCTCTGCGGCTCCTGCATCTCCTCCCTCCCGGCCGCCTCCGCCGCCGCAACCGCCTCCCTCCGCTGCCCCCTCTGCTCCCAGTGCGTCCCCTTCTCCCGCGCCCTCGGCCCCTCCTCCCTCCCCAAAAACCTCGCCCTCCTCTCCCTCCTCCCTTCCCTCCCCATCCCCTCCCCAGCTCGCGCCGCCGCCGCCACCGCCGCGCCTCCCCTCCCTCTCCCGCTCCACGCCGCACACTCCTGCCTCCTCGCTCGCTTCCGCCACGCCGTCCTCCCCGAGTCCGCCTCCCCGCTCCACTCGACCCCGCCTGGTCCCGCTCCCGAGGGGCTCGCGCTCGGATCCCTCGCCTCCGACCTCGGCGCCCCCTGGTTCTGTTTGCGGGGCCAACCCGTTAGCCTCCTCCCGATCGAAGCCCTCGCTGGCGGGGCACCGACGCAGGAGACCGCGTTCTACCGGCCCAGCCACGCGGCGCGGGTCGTCGCCGCGATCGACTCGCTGAGCGGCGCGGCGAGGGAGGAAATGATCGATCTGGTGGCCGCCTCGGCGCGATTGGCGCGAAGGGTGTGCAGGGTTTACGGTGCGTGGATGGGCCCCGATGTGGCGACGCTGTGGCTGGTCTCGGAACGGCACACGCGCGGTGTTTCCCGCTTGTTGGAGGAGAGGAGCGACGAACAGGAAATGCTGGCTCGGATCGGAGCTGTTGGAATGGAGGTGTGCGAAGCGCTCATGGGATTGCACGGCGAGGGGCTGATGCTGGGGTGCCTCCGGCTGGACTGCTTCTGCCTCGATCGCTTTGGGCACTGCCTGCTCGACTTGAATGAGGTATTGTCCTTGTGCCGTGGAGTCCGGGCAGGGGTTAGCTTGTCCAAGGATGGAGCTTTGGTTACCCCCGAGATGGCAGCAGTTCTGAGTGATCCGACACGGTTGAAAAGTCGTAATTTCGATGGCTTGGTAGGGCGTAATTCTGATGCTTGGCTGCTGGGTTGCATATTGGTGGCGCTTGTTACTGGAGATGAGCAGCTTGTGGCAGGGTGGGATACTGATGGATCATATGATGATTGGCAGAAGGAAGTACTTACGAGGCTTGATGCTGCATTGGTTGGTACGCAGCTGGAACCATTGGCTGCAATTACAGCATCATGCTTGAGCTATGATCCGGAAGGCCGCCCAGTGATTTCTGATGTTTGGAAATGTATTAGAGGCTCAGTGATGAAATCTGATGGTGATGGTTTGGCTCCTGATGATGATATTGCAGCTCAGAAGAGTTTTAGGTGTTTGCTCCTTGGGGAGTTGTCCTCAATGTGTTCCAACCGTGGTGCTGTTGAGTTAGATGATAAAATGCAGCCCTGTCGAGGTTCTGATGACAAAAGTTCAACTCCAGATGATGGAAGCAATCGTGGTTGCACGAACAATGAGCAAGTTTGTACAGCAGGAATCAATGAGCCACAGTGTGATGGAGTTTTTAAATCTAAAACTCTGCTTGCTCACCGTGACTGTGTCACAGGATTAGCCATTGGAGGTATGAACTCAACACTGCCAATGTACAATGTACTGTATTACATAATGCAATCATCTGTCATACCATAATTCAGTACAATTATGCATACCATTTTGATTTGGGCACCAATGCAATATGAAAAGTTCTGAAAAGAAATGATGATCTGATCTATGGAGTGTTTTATCACCTTCAAAATTTCAACCTGAAGCTCAAATTGTGTTATAAGAAAAGAGTATAGTTTTCTGAATAGAACTTTTGTTTTGGTCTTGTTATTTTCCCTTTTAATTTATCATCTGTCAGTTTTTCGTTTTCATTTTCATCACTTTAGACATAGATTGAACTTGAAATTTCCTACGGAAGTAGTGTTGAGACATACATCCACAGGCTTTAAAAAAAAATCATGTTCATTTTATGCCCAGACCTAATTGTTTGCATAGTTGCACCTAACTATTAGTTTGCAGTTTGCACTAGATATCCCACTTCATTGCTTGACTTTTTTTACTTCCTCTAGTTTCATAATGTTTTCATCTGTGCTGTATGTTATTTGATTTCTGTCCATGTGGCCATCACACACCTTACCATGAGTGGATCTTCCTTATGCTCTTGACAAAAAATATGGCTGAAGGAATCCCAGTTGATAAATCTTTACTGTATTGCAGGGGGCTTTTTGTTTAGCTCTTCTTACGATAAGACAATCAATGTATGGTCACTGCAGGTATGGAACTCTTAGTATACCCTCTTCTCTTGATAATCTGTTAACTGTGCGAGTGTCATTCTTGAAGTAAACAACATGCTTTTCTCGTAATGAGAAATTACAATGGCATATGACAAGCACATCAGTTATCGTCGAATATATATACTTTCTAATCTTCAGTTTTTTATGTGGCTCATTTGTTCTGACTTGTATTGGTTCTGGACTTCTTTCTATAGGACTTTTCTCATGTAAAGAGTTTGAAGGGTCATGAACACAAAATCACGGCAATAGTTGTTGTTGACAATGATAATCAGTCTCTATGTATTAGTGGAGACAGCGGTAGCGGAATTTTTGTCTGGCGCGTTGATGCCTCTCTCAAGCAAGAACCTTTGAATAAATGGTATGAACATAATGATTGGCTCTATCGAGGTGTTCACTGTTTGGCTCTTTCTGGAACCGGTTATCTTTATACTGGCAGCAGAGACAAATCTATTAAGGCTTGGTCTCTGGAGGTAAAGATGCTAAACTGACTTGCTTTGTTAGGTATCATACGGGGACTGAAACAGGGTGGTTAGTTGGGTTGTATTAAAAAAATTAGATTTTAGAAGTTGGAACTAAGGCTTGTACTGGATTTTGATTCCAAAATGATCTCCACTTCTTCTATTGGATCATCAAGTTTTTTTTCTAAATAACAAGCCTGTATTTTTGGCATTCATATAGTTGTTATTGCATCCTTCAATCCAATTAGCATAATTTAAGCATGTTATATGGAGTTAATTCACTATCCCCCTCTGGCAGGATTATTCACTTCTCTGCACTATGACAGGCCACAAATCAACTGTATCTTGCCTTGCGGTTGCTAGTGGTATTCTTTATAGTGGAAGTTGGGATGGTACTATTCGATCATGGTGGCTCACTGATCACAGCCCGTTGTCTATACTGGAAGATGATACACCAGGAAGCATAGCCCCTGTGTTGTCAATTTCAACAGAAGTTAATTTTGTTGTTTCATCATATGAAAATGGCTGTTTGAAGGTTTCCCTATATCTCAATTGTGAATCACGATATAGACTTGTGTTATATTCTAACCACATGCTGTGTTATAATGTTTGATTGCAGTTGTTTTTAACATAGGTTAAATCATGACATTTTGATTTTCTAAATCAGATCTGGAAGGATGATGTTCTTGTTAAATCGGAGAAACTTCAAAATGGTTCTATTTACGCAGTTAAATTGAACGGCAAATGGCTCTATACTGCTGGATGGGATAAAGTCATAAATATTCAGGTCTTTATTGCTAACACATGTTTGGTGCCCTTAGAGCTTTTCAGAAATGTCCTTAAAGCTTTTCTATCGCTAACATATATTTGGTGCCTTGCATTTTTCTTTTTGGTCAACTCTTCTTCTACAGGAGTTGTTGGAAGATGAGTCAGAGGTGGGAATCAGAGATGTCGCTTCCATTGCTTGTGATTCAATTGTAACTTCAATGTTGTACTACGATGAAAGGCTGATAGTTGGACTTTCTAACAGGGAAATTAAGGTATATATCATTCTCCTTTTGTTATATATATTCATCCATCATTTCCATTCCATTTTATTCTAGCTTCTTGTTCTACCTTATCTTTGGTTGCATCACTTTATTTATTGCATTACTTTTTATAAAGCAACTCACCACTATTATTACTTGCACCATGCTAGCTAGTAACTTATCCTCTGGGGAGACTTAACTTTTTCATTGTTCTCATCCAGAACCCTAGAGTTCGGTTTCTAGAAATGAATGCCCAGTGATAATCTAAACATGTTTTCCTGGAAGGACTTATTTCTATTCGTTGATTATGTTGTGCCTGTTTGATATTCTACTTTTATCTGTTTCTGATTTCATGATACAATAATGAAATGAACATTCTGGTACACTTTAAACCACTAAAAGATAGTGCTTTTCATATTTCACCAGGTTTACTACAAGGGGTCTTGATCTAAATCAGGAGTTGCTAATCATTTGTTAATTGTGGCCTTGTATATATTGTGAATAGCTCACTGTACAGGCAATGTGATAAAGAAATACTTAGAAACATAACATACCGTCCTTCTGACAAACTATGATACACCTGTATGGTAAAGTTTGAAGGAAACTGCAAGTTAGATTAGATTTTTGTATCTTGAGCCAAGCATCTCTGAGAATATCAACAAACTTGGTACTTCGGCTCCAAATTTTTTTGTCCTCTGGACTGCTATAATAGGTATGGTATGTGGTTCTTCAGTCCCATATCAGTCCCACTGAACAATGCTGCTTTTGAGAAGCTATAATAGCTGGAAGAATCCAGTGGAGAGGTATTAGCGAATACTGATACCTGCAGTATTGTAACTGGCTACAGTGATGATAATCGCATGGTGCGATCGCAACACCATGGTAAAGGATACGCTAATCTGGGTACATCGTTACTCAAAGAAAATAGTACTGATTGATCGTTTCTGTAAAGATCTGAAATAGCTTTACAAGACCTCTGTGCTTTGACAAATCAAGGAAGATGTGGGCCACGTGTCCTCTCCCTGTTGCAGGCATGCCAAGCACTGTGGATCGAAAACGCTTGCGCAAGATAGCTGCCCAGTACGGTGGCCTGGCAAGACTGATTGGCCTGTCCGGAGCGCTTCCCTGTTTCATGCCGGAAGGTTGTTTGGTTGCCATCCTGATCATCCTGTTTTGATGACTGGCTTTGATCTTCACGTGGGTTGTTTAGCCTGGCTTTTCTGGGTCCCATTTTGAAGACCTGTCTCGCCTGGGATGCCAGCCAAGAGATTAGTGAAGCAGCTACAAGATCCAATATGTCGACATACATCTCTCCAAGCCTGTCATATTTTAGCTTTCTCAATCCCAGGTATATATGGCACCAACCAAACAACACCCTTTCTGGCATGCCTGGTCATCAGGAATTCAGGTAGCTCTTAGGCATGCATTCTTTTGTCAGCTCAAGTCACTAACCAAACATGCAACGGCGGATGCAGTAGGATACCCGGCAGTGGAGGATGAAGTAGGGATGTGGCCGTGTGTGGCACCCCGCAAAGTGGGGAAAAAATAGTCATCAATTCTGAAGTACGACTAAATCTACTGAACTCTTAATTTAATTGATGCCTGGCCGTCTGCACCCTCAACTTTCTAGCCTCTGCCACTCAGTTTCCACCGGCAAAACTTGGCAACCAGCGACTGAAGCTTACGCGGAGAGGCTGCTCTTGTGGCTTGGAGGCTAAAAGGCGGCCGGTGACTCGGACAAATAGGAGCGGCGGCACGTTAGCTTCTGGCGTGCGGTGACCTGGTGCAGCACCAGGTGACAGGGCTGTAGGCGTAGGTGTGCAGGTGGCGTACAATCTCACAGGACAGGCGGCACCCCACATGGCATCGGCACGGTATCCCTCGTGCCTACTCCTTTGAATTTGTAAATTAGGGGTTTTGGAAATGTTGTGATCGAAACTTGGAAGTTTTTTTAATATTGCTGTGGCTGAGTAAATTCAAGTAATCAAGTTGACGTGCTACGTGGGATTTATATATTTTCACATCTTGGTTAGTGATCAGATGGCGACCAAGCAGGAAGAATCCCAGCCACGAGGTACCTGGTCATTGTCTCGTTGCCAGGTCATTATTGCCAAAGCTTGTCTCGTTGCCCGGTTCCAAACTCGCGGTACCAATTTTTTTTCCTAAACGCTGTTCATGGGAGGCCCCAGTGCACAACCGCGACGGGCTCCGGCAACCGTTCAGGGTGGCAGCACAGTATCTTTTGACGGTTTGCCGATGCCGACGCTTCTCGATGGCTCCAAATGACCAAAACCCGAGCGCCGTGGTAGCCCGGTCTAATAACGTTCAGCACCCGACACCTGTGCATCCAGTGGTTGAAAGGACGTAGCGGTATCACCATGTCCCCAGCAGGTTCACCCACCTCTCTGATAGAGATCTTACGTGTCACGTGACACTAGCTTTATATTGTTATTATGGATGTTATTAGATGGCACCAGAATGCATTTGCCATTTTTACAGGACCACCAGGAAAGTAACGTTAGTTACAGGTTTATGTATTACTTTTTCATTCTATAATATAAGATATATTTTGATTAGTCAAAATAAGACTTTAATTGTTAATTACTTTATTAATATATGATTTATGTTATATAAAGTCACAATAATAAGTAAGTACATTAAATACGAATCTAATAATATTAATTTTATATCACTTAATTTTTATTTTAACTAATTAAAATATATTTTATATTATGAGACGAAGAAAGTATCATCTATCGAAGAATGTTATTAGATGGTTTTGATCGAAAATACAATGTTATTGGCTGGCACCAGAATTTATTTGCCATATCTACAGGACCACTAGGAAAACAACTTTGCCGTTTCGCCGCCGGTCCGTCTTGCCTCTTTTCTGGCGTTCTACTTGTTGGCATCGAGTAGATGAAGTACCAGTTGATTTTCCAAAGTAGCTTTAGATATATCTAGAATCAAGACTCCTGTGTCGCTCCCGCACAGGCGACCTAGGAGGCAAAAACCCTAACCCAGCAACTCCGGTGCTTACCACGGCCGCGGCAGGGTGGTGCGCTTGGTCCCTGGCTCCTGTGCGAAAAGGGGTTGGGGCTCTCTGACGCAGTTGGACCAGGGCAGTGGCCTCGAGGAGTTGCTCGGCGGCGGCGAGTGGTTGGTCGCGGAGCGTCTTTGATGGGCTGCTGGGATCGACGGGTCGGCCCAGTGTGCAAATCTGGCGGCGTGCGCGCTGCTCCGGTGTGCCGGCCACGCGGATCTATGTGGAGCTGCGCAGGTGGCTCTTCCCCGGCGCGGTCGGGTGATGGTTGGCAGCGGCCATGGCGTGGATTGGCGATGGGCTGGGCCGCCCAGCTTCGCAGGCGCTGGTGCCAGAGGACGAGTTCGCCGCTCCTGATCTAGGTTAACTGATATCGATTCTCGATCAAATCCGATTATTATTTTTGAAACGAAAAAACCAATTTTATTAAGACACGATCGATCTTGATGTAATGCTTTGATGCTAACATGGCTGCTGTGCTGCGGGGCATGTAGTACGCGGGTCCTCATCTTGCGTAGATATGCTCGCTAGAGCAGAGCCATGACTCTCTCATGAAAGTAAGGAAATCATGCATGTCCTTGTCCTCCTTGCCGACCCTCAACTCTCCCTGTTGTGATAGACCACCTTTGGTTGGTTCTCTCCTCTTCTCCCATAAGAAGAGCTACGGAAAGTTCGTGTTTTCCTTTTCACTCACTTTTGCATTCAACAAATGTACTACATTTCCTCACACAAAAAAATATATAATTTTACTAACTTTTAGTCATCTAAAATTTTCATAAATCTTAATCACCTAAAATTATAGGTCATTTAGTCTAAATTTGCGTATATAATTTTAGTAAAAATTTGTTGCTATAATTATTTATCTATAAAATTATACGTCATTTAATAAAGATGATAATTATTAGATGTTAATTCCAAAGTTTAAAATTGATTAAGAGTAAACGCATGCGCCCACCCATGCGGCCACACACATCCAAAATGAATCCTAACAAATATTTCTCCCTGTCTTCTGCTGTCCTTTTGTCATAACTTCAATTCTGCAATTCGTCGCTTGCTCCAAGTCTCATGCCTAATCTGGAATAGGAAAACGAAGGAACTATATATGCTATTGTCATATTATAATATAGATTCTTTTAGATATTAAATAGTCTCTAAGGTAAGATTTTAAATTTTTTTAATAAAAATATGTTGGATCAAATAAAAATTAATATATATTATAAAAGTATATTTCATGTTGAATCTATTTATCGTTGTACATGTTGGCGAAAATTTCTCTCAAAATGTTAACTGACACTGTGACATGAAAGAAATATTTCCTTTTAGACAAAAGGACAGCTTCCAATAATCCTATGAACATCTCTGAAAGTTACTCGCATGGCTGCACGAAATTATTTCGCGGTTCCTGCGAGTAATTGCTGGCAGACAATTATTCCTTTCATAGATTTTAACGGCCGATAACTGCTTTTATTGACACTCGGGTTTTAGTTGATTATATTTCAGTATTTCCACGAAAGTGGATATATCATATGTCCTCGCTTCAAATTATTATTTTGAATAACCAACAGTTTATTCATTAAGGAGTAAAAGCCCAGGAAGTATCCAGGTACAACAAAAAGAAACGAAAGAAAGATCCCAACGAGCGTTACAACCAGACGCGCAACTAAACACCCTCGCTTCAAATTTTTAGCGGCCGGCTTTCTACCGTCAATAGGGGTTATGGTGTGGTGTACATATTTTGGAGGACAACAGGCATTTGCTCAAAGACTCCAATCCTATGGAAATTTCGTTTGAGAATTCTACGTACGTACGCATTCTCTCTCTCTCTCTCTCTGGAAAAATCAATGTATCATTTTTTCCGAAGCATTGTACACATGGTTCTACTCATTCGTGTATTTACATTTACCGATGGATTTCAATTGACATGACATTATATTCTTGTATTTTTCTAGTTCTTATGTTTCTAGTCTGTCGTGTTTCACATGGGCCCCCGACGCTTCCTATTACAGGTAGCCTTGAGCCTTTCTTCCGCACTTCCAAACCACTTGCCCACCCACACTTGCACATAGTTTTTCCTGTGCTTGCCATGGCGGTTTACCTCTCAAACTCGGCCGAAGCCAATCCAACCATCTCGATAGCGGCCATGGAAGTTGGTCGGAGTCCTCCCTTACCTTTCGCTCCCGCTGACGTGACAGACTGCAAGAATGTCAACGCCCTCGACCTCTGGCGCCAGCCCGAGATCCCAGCTCCTTTCGTCTGGCCCCGCGCCGACGCGCAGCCATCGTCGACGATGGAGCTGGACGTGCCGGTGGTCGATGTCGGGGAGGCGCTACGCTGTGCCGACGGGATGCGCCGCGCCGCAGCGCAGGTCGCCGCGGCGTGTGCGCGCGAGCCACGGCTTCTTCCAGGTGACCGGGCACGGTGTGGGCGCCGCGCTCGACGGCGCGGCGGACTTCTTCCGCCTGCCGCTCGCCACCAAGCAGCGCGCCCGCTGCGCCCCCGTGACCGTGACAGGGTACGCCACCGCCCACGCCGACCGCTTCGCCACAAAGCTTCCCTGGAAGGAGACGCTCTCCTTCGGCCACCAGCACGACGATGACGACGATGCCGGCGGCAGCAGCCACGTCGTCGTGGACTACTTCACCTCCACCCTTGGCGACGACTTCAAACCCTTAGGGTTAGTACGTAATCCATACAACACTCGATTAGCGCCGCATTAATTTGGCACGTACTTACACACATGCATGATTAATGGATGGATGCAGGGAGGTGTACCAGGAGTACTGCGAAGCGATGGAGGAGGCGTCGCTGGCGATAATGGAGGTGCTGGGGGTGAGCCTGGGGGTGGGGAGAGGGTACTACAGGGACTTCTTCGCCGATGGCAGCTCCATCATGAGGTGCAACTACTACCCGCGGTGCCCGGAGCCGGACCGGACGCTGGGGACGGGGCCGCACTGCGACCCGTCGGCGCTCACCATCCTGCTCCAGGACGGCGAGGTGGACGGGCTCCAGGTGCTCGTCGACGGCGCGTGACGGCCTGTGCGACCCAAGCCCGGCAAGCTCGTCGTCAACATCGGGGACACCTTCATGGTACGTACGTACGTACGTAGGATCATAATTAAGCACTTCCCCCATCTCGGTACGCGGTGTCGCATCGCGTCATGTCCGTGCCGCTCGTGTCGTGCATGGGCCATGGCGATATGGCATGGCGCGGTAGTATGTTGTCCACACGACACGTACGTCCGTAACTCGCTTTGGCTGTTGTTCTTCTAGATCTTCCTCTAGTGCTATCTTTATTAGTATAAATGTTGGAGGTTCATTTCGATGGGAGAACCGTCGCTCTCCTACGAACTTCAGTGTCGCTGGCATATATGTCTTGCTCACCTCGAAAGTCTGATCGATCTCTCTCTCTCTCTCTCTCTCTTGTTTTTCAGATTTGTAATGAACTTGGGCAGTTGGGCTCCGAAACCACCATTCACTCCTTCCTTCTTTTGTTTACTTCGCTCATTTTCTCCCAACATACCACATATCTTTCTCATTTCTTCTCCGTCTTGTTCGTTTTGTTCTCCTTCTCCACACCAGCCATTGCCAGGGTTTTGGCTACCATTTTTGAAATTTTAGGGAGGAGATGGTTGAGGGAAGAGGGTGGGAGTTATCAGGTGATTTACCACCCGAAAGAATTCAAATAAATTTTGAATTTAAACTTTTTAAAATAATAAAAAATATACGAACCATGGCTTATGCATAGAAGGTATCCTAGGGGCTCGCGAGATCGAATCCCACATGTGGCACAAATTCTTCCTCCAGCTCGTGTAAAGGGTCCACAAGGCACGTGCACACAAAGAGATAAAGAGAGATGTTATGAAAGGGCAAGAGAGAGAGAGAGGCGATCCAGAGGAAGAGAGAAATCAGAGTAGCGGAAGCAAATGTGGCAAAGATCAAGAAGTAAAGTGCACATGAAGCAAAACACACACACACACAATCCAAGACATAAGAGATTTAACGTGGAAACCCTGAAAGGGTGAAAACCACGGGCGCACGGCGACGCCAACTTCACTATGATGAATAAAGTTCTAACCCGTTAGGGATTTACAATGCTTCGCTTATACCATAACGTCTACAAGAGTATGATATATATAGTAGCTGAAGGGGTAACTGTCTTACTGCCTATGACATAGCTGACTGAAACAGGCAGCAGCTTAACATGCTAGCACCTGACTCAGGTGAGCGAACCCTAAACTATCTGTTTCAGCTTACCTGTGTCACCGGTGATGGACATCACCTGTGACACAGCTGGCTTACTTGACACCGACAACACAGAACGTCTTCTGCAAAGGGGTGACAGGAATTTGGAACAAACTCCAACAAACTCCACCTTGAGACAAATTCCTTCCTTATAACGCCAGGGATAGCAAATTCAACTGATTGAACAGTTCATCACACGCCGCGCGCCAATAGTCACTTGGGACTATCTTTTAACACCGGCCAAGCTTGAGCAAAGCTCAAACTTAGCTGCAGGAACTGGCTTTGTCATCATACCAGCAGCATTATCATGTGTGCTGATCTTGGTCACTTTGACATCACTATTGGCAACCACATCTCTGATGAAATAAAATCTGACATTAATATGCTTAGTTCTCTCATGGAACATGGAATCTTTTGTAAGGCAAGTTGCACTTTGACTGTCACAGAAGATAGTGGTGCAGGATGAATCTCCACAAAGCTCAGAATATAATCCTCTCAACCATGTAGCCTCTTTGCATGCCTCAGCAATAGCCATGTATTCGGCCTCAGTAGTAGACAATGCAACAGTAGACTGCAAAGTTGCTTTCCAACTCACAGCACAGCCACCGATGGTGAACACATAGCCAGTGAGTGACCTTCTCTTGTCCAAATCGCCAGCAAAATCGGAATCAACATACCCAACAATTCCATCTCTAGATTTTTCAAAATGCAAACAAGCATTAGTTGTACCCCGAAGGTACCTGAATATCCATTGGACTGCTTTCCAATGCTCCTTTCCAGGATTAGCCATGAATCTGCTCACGACGCTTAAGACATGAGCTAAATCAGGGCGTGAGCAGACCATGTCATACATGAGAGAGCCAACAGCACTAGAATAAGGAACTCTAGACATGTACTCATCATCCTCATCTGACTTTGGACAACAACTTGATGATAATCTGAAATGTGCAAACCGGTTTGGCATCTTAAAAGTTGAATCGGTGAAGTACCTTATCAATGTACCCCCTCTGACTGAGGTACAATTTTCCAGCAGATCTGTCTCTGGAAATCTCCATGCCAAGAATCTTCTTTGCAGCACCCAGATCCTTCATATCAAATTCAGAACTCAATTGTTCCTTCAATTTGTCAACATCTGCTTTATCCTTAGCAGCAATCAGCATGTCATCGACATATAATAGCAAATAAATAGCAGAGCCATTAGCAAATCTCAAGTAAACACAGCTATCATAATCAGATCTTTGAAAACCTTGAGAAATCATGAAAGTGTCAAACCTCTTGTACCACTGCCTAGGAGATTGCTTCAATCCATACAGTAACTTTTTCAACTTGCAGACAAGCTTCTCTTTACCAGGAAGAGTAAAACCTTCAGGTTGATTCATATAGATTTCTTCATCCAACTCCCCATGAAGAAATACAGTTTTGACATCTAATTGTTGTAACTCATAGACATGCATTGCAACAATGCTAAGAAGCGTACGAATAGAGCTATGCTTCACAACAGGGGAGAACACTTCATTGAAATCAATACCTGAAATCTAGCTGTAGTCTTTAGCAACTAACCTTGCCTTGTATCTTGTCCCATCATTAGGAGTAATACCCTCCTTACACTTGAAGACCCATTTACAGCTTATCGGTCTCTTGTCACTGGGCAGTTTAACCAAATCACATGTGTTATTCTTGTCAAGGGACTCAATTTCATCATGCATTGCAGTCATCCATTTGTTTGCATCAGCAGAGGTAATGGCTTCTGAATATGAAGAAGGTTCGGCAGATCTTTTAATTTTCTCTGCGACGCTAAAAGCATAAGCAACCATATTTACTTCTTCAATTAACCTCTTGACAGGTTTAGGATTCTTTCTAGGCCTATCAACTGCAATAGAATGCCACGGAGTGTTCACAGCAACAGGCATATGACCACCTGCGTCACCTGCCTGTGGCACAGCTGGTAGGTCATGAGTTACCTGTGGCACAGTTGGCTGACCTAGAGCTAACTGTGGCACAGCTGTTACCTCTGGCACAGGTGCAATCACCTGTGGCACAGGTGCATGAGAATCACTGAACTTAGCCAAATGCTCCACCTCAGAGTTAGATTTTTGTCCACTGTCTTTAGAATCTGTGGACTGATCAACTGGAACATCATTGCTACGTAGCATAGCAGCCTCATTGAAGACAACGTTTCGGCTGATTATCATTTTCTTGGTTTCAGAATTCCATAGCTTAAAGCCTTTCACACCAGGCTTATAGCCAACAAATATGCATTTAACAGCCCTGGGTTCAACCTTCCCATTGTCAACATGGTCATAAGCAGGGCACCCAAACACTCTTAGACTAGAATAGTCAACAGGAGAACCAGACCAAACCTCAATAGGAATTTTCTTATTAATGGCTGTGGTGACCTATTGGTAAGATAACATACAGTGGAGACAGTTTCAGCCCAAAAATGTCTATTCAGACCTGCATTGGATAACAAACAACAGGCCTTGGAGATAATGGTCCTATTCATATGCTCTGCTACACCATTCTGTTGAGGAGTGTCAGGAACAGTGTAGTGTCTCACAATGCCATGAGACTTGCAGTATGACTTAAACTGTTTGGAGCAGAATTCCATACCATTATCAGTTCGAAGCTTTTTGATTTTCTTTTCAGTTTAGTTTTCAACCATCGTTTTCCACTCTTTGAAGGCAGAAAATGCTTATGACTTAAGGAAATAGGGTCAGACCTTTTGTGGCGTACTCGGTTTTAAGGCCGGATAAACCCTTGTGTTTACTGTACCGGTCCCATGAACAGTAGCCGGTACACACAAGTTAACCTGTATATCAAGATCATACATGCACTTATTAGAATATGATATAAAGCCGATCTTCGAGATCGAAGAATTATACCTTTAGCCCAACGGCTAAAAATCTTGCAGCGAAAATCAAACGGTGATGTGGCCCACCAATATACCATACCCGACAAGCAACTGACTGGGGTTACGCCCTAGCTTTCATGGATATCGTCGTTGCTTTTGAGCTGTCGTCCTTCGGTCTGGCCAAATCAACAAACCAGGTGAGTACATTGAATGTACTCGCAAGCACTCCACCAGGAAGTTTATCACGGATATGAGCATGCAAGGAATTATCAAGAAACTGGCTCTATCCTAGGTTTCATATTGTGCGAGAAAGTAAGTTTGCATTTGAAATACATCAATAGATATTAAAAGCAGTTTTCACAAAACTTCCATGGTGTTTCGAGACGAACATCTGTTCATCTTTTCCTTCCCGATACAACGGGATTCATTTCTGTGCTTTCCGTTACAACGGAAAGTCTCTTAATCAACCGCTTCAGCGGGGAGTCTCAGCTCACCCGTTACAACGGGGATACTAGGGTTTGCCCGAGTCCACAGGGAAATCCCTTCTTCACTTGTCCCGACACAACGGGAGCTTTTCAGGTCCCCTGCGATCACGGCGGGTCGTGTCCTTAAACCCATAACCACATTTTGACTTTGAAAGTCAAATCTACTTTAGTGTGGCCCGACCAAGTTTGTCTATGACCGCGGACACGGCTATTCGAATAGTTTTAACCCTCTACAGAGGTGGTACGACGTTACCCACACGATGTCGGTCACCTTGAATATACTTCGCGACATATACTGACAGGGCTAGTACAACAAGACTCTTCACCGGAGTAAACCTAGCCATGAACCCGCCAGAAGGACATGTCCCAAGCCTAGCTTGAGTCAGTATCATCGCTTGCAAGGAGGTTGGTGTTCTAACTTTGTGGCGAACAAGCCATCGCTTTCCCGCGGAAAATTTTCTCTACAGAGGCTACAACCTCATCTGCACACTGCTCACTGCCTATGGGTTCATGCTAGTTCAGACCGGGTACTAGATCAAGTCCTTCCCATAAAGGACATGTGGACGTACGGTAAGACTTGGCCAAACGGCACTTAAGATCGGTCCTTATGTGATCCGAGAGGGACTTCACACCTCACCCGTAAACGGGCTGCGAGAACCACGCCAGGCATTACCTCGCATTTTAACAAGCTTCCTGCTTTCGCCCTTCATTTCTGACCCGGATCGAAATCTTCTCCATTTACATTTCGGTTTCACAAAACCTTTTCACGGTAAAATATCCCAACCCATGGATAAACTACCTTCATACACCTTCGGACACGACGGTCTATTTTCAAATTCTTGCCACATGAAATATGGGAGTATTCCTCTTTTTATTTTAAAAACCTAATTTTGCTACCGCAGGGCTAAGCATACATACATACTCTACCTTAGGTTTTCGGTAACTTTTTTGGAATACATAGTCCTTAGGGTGACAAGGAGTTCAGGGTCGGACTAGGGTTTCCTAAGCATCAGATGTAACTTCTCTACATAAAATAACGGGTCGTAGAACATAGCATGCATGTTTTGTAAGCAAAATAACATTTCGTAAACTTGGGATTCAACATGACCAAGGGTGGAGAGCTTGCCTGACGTCGTTGGCTGGGTCTCGAAACTGAACTTGATATGGTACTTGCCCGGAATCCTTTCGCGAAGTCTTGTGTCGTTGTTTCTACACGTCGAAAAACACCAAATAAATGATGGTGCGAATGAAAAACCAATAATAACGAGCAGAGAACCAAAACATCCCAATTTATAACCTTATGATGGGTTAGGGTAGCCGTTATCTTGAGAAGTTTGTAGGAGATTAACTCGGGTGTGTCTAGGTCATTCTACAGAAGGTATCAATCAAGGAGCAAATTGCCGAGCTAGGGTTTCTTTAGCTTCAAGCGTGTTATGCGATCAATCGTTAAAGCTTTATTTGTTGAAGCAGAAGGAAAGGGTCATTATGAAGGATGTTTAGGATATGCACAACAAGGGTTAGTTATAAAGGGCTATATATGTCTATATGTGTTATTAGGGTGTTAGATTAGTTGTAGATTTTTCATGGGTAGGATCTAGATTTCAAATGTTTTCTGGACCCATTATGATATACATGGTTTTAAAGGAGAAAAGATGATTGGAAGAAAAGCATTTCGCCGAATAGCTATAGGTAATAAGGTTAGGTTTTACGCATGCTTACTGGTCCTAATGCTTTCTGAATACTCGTGATTTTCAAACTAAAGGTGCACTGGAACCTATAGCTCACACATGATTTAGTACCATTTGTGAGAGAGATTAATACACAACTATGACACGCATGCACACAAACTATACTTCATTCGAATTAATTCGAGTTCTGAATTTCAAACGATTTTTCTTTTATCCAAAAATAATAAAACCAGCAAAGGGTCATATATCTGTTCCTCTCTATGATTTCAATTGAACTTCATGTTAGACTTTTAAAAGAACTTAGATCACTAAATCTACTCTGTTCCTAATTAAGGTAATTTGGAATTTCAGCATATGCTTGGAACAGACTGGTAGAGAGAAATAGTAAGAGGCATGTTCGGGCTTCACCTCCCTCCTTGCCGAGCAGAGTAATTAGGGGAAAGGGGAAACGAGGGAGGGGTCTGAGGAGAGGAGGCACTGTAGGCAGCTCATCGGCGGCAATGCAGAGAAGGGGATCAGAGAAAGGGGGAGGGGGTGGTGGTGCTGGTGATGCTAGGGCCGGAGCCGAGGGAGGTGGCTCGGGGCAGTGGACGGCATTAGCTCCTTGCCACGGCAGTCGGGGTTTGCCGTGGCAGGGGCGAGGCGGCGGTGGCAGCAGGTGCGAGCTTCCGTGGCAAGAAAAGGGGCGTCGGCAGTTGCCATTCGTGGCAGCAGCAGGAAAAAGGGACAGCGGCAGCTGCCGTGCGCTGCCGCGGTGGGAAAGTAGCAGTGCCGGGCTGCCGCGGCAGCGACGGATCCAATTCTGCCATGGCGCTTTGGGGAGCTCGCGGCGGCCAGCTGCAGTGAGAAGCCAGAGAAGAAGAGGCTACCTGGTTGATTGAGGAGGGGAGACGGTAGCTGAGGAGGAGGATGGGACGGCTGCTCCAGCGGCGCTCGACCTCGCCGGCGGCGGGGAGGAGAAGAGAAGGGGGCTCGGGTGTTTGGGCAAGCTCGGCGGTAGCACCGTTGGTTCGGCGGTGGCCATGCTTGGGCAGGCGAGAGCGGCGCGTCAGTTGGCCCGCACCCCAAGCACGGCAGGCGGCGGCACTGCATCGGGTTTGGTCGGGGCAGGAGAAAAGGGGCGCTTGGGTGTGCGGCTGCTCAGGAAGGAAGAGGTCACCGCGGTGGTACAGGGGAAGGCCGGAGTGGCGGTTGCGTCTAAGCCCATGGCGATCAGACCTGAGTTGAAGATTTGAGGGAGAGCTCGGCTGGGGAAGAATAGAAGGCAGGGACGCTTGGTCTAGAAGGAAGGGGAAGTGAGAGGGGTATTGGAGCTTGGCAGAGAGTAGCTTGGGCTGTTGAGGAGACGGAGAAGCGTGGGATGAAGCGTGGCTTGAGGAGCTCGGGAGTAGCTCGACTTGGTGGAGAACGAGGAGAATGGGAGCTCGGGTACATGAGCTGCAACCGCTCGGTTGTAGAAGAAAATGAGGTGGCACGGAAACTGCGCAGGTACAGCTCTAGTAGGTATTGGATTCCAGTCGGCTATGAATGAAGTGGTGCAGTGCGTCAACGAGGAGCAGTAGTGGGTAGATAGAGCATGACAGAGAGGGAGGCGGGAAGAAGAAAGTTGGAAGAAGGGGAGCTGCGCACTGGGACCCGGACCCACCTGGAAGGGATATGGGAGCTGGTCGGTTGGTACAACTTGGGGGCAGGTAGTAGATGGGAAGAAGAAATGGCAGAGGAAGGGAAAGGAACACAGGGAAGAGACATGCAGGACAGCTCGGGCTGATCCTTTGAATTGAGGTGAGAAAGAAGTGAGAAGGGAGATGGGTAGCTGCGTACGGTTGTAGATGCTCAAAAAAAATGCTAGCACTGCTGTTGAGTTGCTTGGCCAAGTAGCATGGAGGTCAACAGGGGAAAGAGATTGAGTGTGGGGTTTGGCTTTAGGTGGAGTAGAGAAAAAGAGCACATGGGTAGCTTGGTACCGTGCAGGGTTTGTGCTGACAGGAGCTGCAGCGAGCAAGGAGCAAGGGAAATAAAATTAGGGAGTCTGAGGAGAGATGATGGCACATTAATATATGTGACCAAAGCAAGGGAATAGAAATGGGACGGACAAGGAAAGGAGCCAGATCCTGCGCCAGGGGTGTTGACCTCTGTTGGATGAGAGGATGTGGCATGCGCGAAAGGATTTAGCTAGGTGCAGATGGAACGGGTTAGTATTACAGGTAAGTTCACGAATAGGGGCACCTGCGATTTTTGTTGAATCCTGATATTGAGGAGATTACCAAAACATTTAGGGTGGTGTACTAGAGGTATATTAGGAGAGAGAAAAGGTGGTAGGGTGACTATGAGAATATATATAGGATTGCAATGAGGTTGGAACAATCACGGGGGTCGTGGTAGGCTAGGGTTTGAGTAGGTGTTGCCAGTATACCCGTATATACTCATAGGATTGTAGCGGGACCGAACGAAGAATTAGGTTTTTGATCCGTAGCTTGGAAGGAATGGATTAGGGTTTTGCGTATGTGCATATACATAAAAGCAGTATATTTTTGCATATACTCGCGATAGAACATGGCGGAGAAGATGGCAGAAGATTATGTCATTAGGAGAAGATTCATGACATATATATGCTCCAATTTCACAAAAGTGCCGTGTGGGTATTTAGCTGCAGATGTTGATCCAGGTTACACCAGCTAGGCAAAACGGGAAGGGATGCCGAAGGTATGTTCGTGGCGGAATGCAAGGATGAATGGCCCCGCATGGAGACAAGGTGTAAGGCAAGGTTTGTACTCCTTGCCGGACAGAGCTGCGACGCAGCGGAGGTTGAGAAAGTATGAATAGAGGTAGAAAGATTTTGGCCTGACTCACTTTAAGCTTTTGCAGAAGCATAATTTGAATAAAAGTTTTAATCTGGTGTATTTTAATCAGCACTATTAGCAAAGTTTTTTGTTAGCCCTAATTTTTGGGTTTCGAAAAATTGAGGTGTTACACCTTTCTTGATGTGAGTCATGTGAGGACTTGACAATATTTGTAATGAATATTTTGCCACCATATGTGGAGTTGATTCTTTTGGTTGCATGAATTCGAAGTTTGAATTACTTGTTATGTGTTTGATAAGTTTGGGTTTCTCAATTTGTCTCAAGGAAAAATTGAGTGGGTGAAATATTTTTCTCGACTGACTTGGGTCAAGTTGAAAACTTGTGCTCGCAACGCTTTACTTGATCTATTGTGTGCAGGTGCGAGTTGGGTGTGGCGATGGTTCGGCCATATGGATCAGCATGAGGCTTGGAGGGCTGAGATGCGGTCAAGGAGGTGGCGACGACATCGTGCGACTTAAAAGCATGTACGCGGAGGGCAAGAAAGCGGGTGGAGATGAGACGTGAGGACCAAGTCAGTACGAGAGCGTTTGGGTAAAAATGCGAAGTCTACCGAAGCATAACCAAGAAACTGCGGCGGCGGCCAGGAAGCGGTTTAGGGTTAGTTGCTTAGGGTAGAAGGAAAGATGGATGGTGGATGAGTCACTTAGACGCTTTGTGATGCGTGCTAAGTGCTCATGCCATCTAAGTGGGCTTAAGGCCCAAGTGGTGGGAGGTATGCCTCCACCACTATAAAAGGAGGGGTAAGAGGTGCTTATCTCTGAACCCTTTTGTAAGCATTGTGCAAACTTCAGTTAGGGGCTGCTCAAGAAAGCTTTGGCCTAATCATGAGAGGCCTTTGAAATAGCAAGAAAACCCCACGAAAATGCAATACAAAAAGAGTTTCTCAATTCCTTTGTGTTCTTGAGTTATTTCCTTCATTAGCTCTTTTGGATTTTCACTTTCTTGCTTCTCCTGTGGATTGATCCGTGGTATGGCAAGTAAGTGATGGGAAGATCATCTCTATACTGATCCCATCCAAGCATACCCAAGGATTCAGTCTTTCCCTCCTCTATTTCGAGTTTTCCTCGAGAAAAGGGCAAGAAAAGTGATTTTCATGATTGATCTTTGTAGAGGGGTTAATCCTATGGTTTGGGGCTTGAAATAGGTTGCTGGGACATGTGAGATGACACTATATTGATTTCAGATCAAGATTGCTCACGGGCTTTCTTTTCTCCCAAAATTTCTCTTTTTCTCACTTCTAGGGCTGATTGGAGAAAAGAGGGTAAAGGTCTTGACTTGAGAAGTTTTTTTTATGGAGATCAACACTTGATTTAGTCTCGCAAGACATTCCTACACCTCTCTGTCAAATTTGGTTTGATTTGGTTGGGTAGATTTTGAATTGGTTCACAAATTGGATCGAAATCACAGTTCTGGACTAATCCAGTTCGTTGTTTGCCTGTGTGCGAGGTTTCAAGCCTCGCCGAGAGACTCCCACTGGCATGCTGTGAAGCGTATCATGAGGTACCTTCGATCATCCCTTGAGTTTGGACTTTGGTATTCATGCTCTTCTGTTCTCGGGATTCGGGGTTTTTCTGATTCAGACTTTGCCGGGTGTAAGATAGACCGCAAGAGTACTTCTAGAACTTGTCATTTTCTTGGCACTTCTCTTGTTTCATGGTCTTCTAGAAAATAATCTTCTGTTGCACAATCTACTGCTGAAGCTGAGTATGTTGCAGCCGCTAGTTGTTGTAGTCAGATCCTTTGGATGATTTCGACTTTGCGGGATTTTGGGTTGTCTTTTGATAGTGTTCCACTTTTCTGTGATAACACTAGTGCTATTAACATTGCTAAGAACCCAGTGCAGCATTCTAGGACTAAGCATATAGATGTGCGGTTTCATTTCCTGAGAGATCATGTTGAGAAGGGCGATGTAGTGCTTAAGTTTGTTGACTCTAAAAATCAGCTCGCGGATATCTTTACCAAGCCTTTAGATCCCACACGATTCTGTGCACTTAGAGGGGAGTTGGGGATTGTTCATCCTCATGGGCTAGTTTGAGGGGGAGTCTTCTCACTGTGTATCATAGTGTAACATAGTGCATTTTGCATCATTTGTGATATATCATGTGCACTTTACATGTTCACGAGCTTTGACTATTATCCTTGATGAAACAATGAGTTCTACGAGTTCGCTATATGCCATACTCTGATTGTCTAGCTCATTTCACCATATTTTGATATGTGTTCTCAAGAATCTGTGATGCTAGCTTAATTGGAGAACAACTTGAATTTAAATCTTTGATCTACTGATGAGTTGTCTGCTAGGGAATCCTTTGCTTCTGAATCTGCTCATGACTCTAGTATTGCAACTATGATCTTTGTTTATGACTGGTCAAAGATAGGACTTCATGGTAATCTTGATTAGGACTGCTAGTGGCTTAACATGCCTAGGTTTTTGTGGCTCGGGTCGGAGAATGCTTATTGTCATCAAAAGTCACTAGTTTTTGCTCTACATGTTTGAAATCTATCATATGCTAATGTGAAAAATGCTAAAATAGGGATGAATCACTCAAGGTACTTGCTCGTGTAGGAGGTAGTACTTTGGTTGTGGCTAGTCCAAATAATCATGTGGACTCAATGTGAAAAAGTCAAGATGAATCACTCAAGACACTTCCTCGTGCAGGGGGTTGTATTGTGGTTGTGACCAATCCATTTACTCATGTGATTGCTTAAATCCAGCATGTGGTAGAATATTTTGGTCCTAATCTTGATCGGTTGTCCTCCTAGTCATGACTTAGCGCTAGGTTGTCATACTTCACTCATGTTTAGAGTCATTGCAATTGTGACTACCCAGTCTAGAGCTCATCACTAGTGAACTCTTTAATATGCTAAGAACTTGATATGCTAGCCGCTCTTCTTGATCTACATGTCTTTTTATGGTTTGGTGAGCACCTATGTGGCATATTAACACTTTTTGTGTCTCATTCTGGATAATCTTCAAAGCTCGCTAAAACTAAAAAATCAAAATTTCCATGCATACATGCTTATCATTGATGATTATAGTACCAAAGGGGGAGAAATAGTAGTATCAATCATACCTTTGGATGGATTTTGCATTTTCTGGAGTAGATCATAGATATATGGATTATAGGAGTGAGGGGGAGTTTCAGTGATTATGTTTTGCCTTCACTCATGTTCTGGATCTTACTCCTGTTAACATTCACTTGGCCGGTGCTTGTTTTCTCTTTCTTTTGGCCAAGTGTGAATTCTTGCAACTTGATTGCTTTTAAATCTTTAAACCAACTCCAATTTGATTGATTGAGAAGTGTTGGCAATATATTCATCAAGGGGGAGATTGTGAGTCATGTGAGGACTTGACAATATTTGTGATGAATATTTTACCACCATATGTGGAGTTGATTCTTTTGGTTGCATGAATTCGAAGTTTGAATTACTTGTTATGTGTTTGGTAAGTTTGAGTTTCTCAATTTGTCTCAAGGAAAAATTGAGTGGGTGAAAGATTTTTCTCGACTGACTTGGGTCAAGTTGAAAACTTGTGCTCGCAACGCTTTGCTTGATCTATTGTGTGCAGGTACGAGTTGGGTGTGGCGATGGTTCGGCCATATGGATCAGCATGAGGCTTGGAGGACTGAGATGCGGTCAAGGAGGTGGTGACGACATCGTGCAACTTAAAAGCATGTACGCGGAGGACAAGAAAGCGGGTGGAGATGAGACGTGAGGACCAAGTCAGTACGAGAGCGTTTTGGTAAAAACGCGAAGTCTACCGAAGCATAACCAAGAAACTGCGGCGGCGGCCGGGAAGCGGTTTAGGGTTAGTTGCTTAGGGTAGAAGAAAAGATGGATGGTGGATGAGTCACTTAGACGCTTTGTGATGCGTGCTAAGTGCTCATGCCATCTAAGTGGGCTTAAGGCCCAAGTGGTGGGAGGTATGCCTCCACCACTATAAAAGGAGGGGTAAGAGGTGCTTATCTCTAAACCCTTTTGTAAGCATTGTGCAAACTTCAGTTAGGGGCTGCTCAAGAGAGCTTTGGCCTAATCATGAGAGGCCTTTGAAATAGCAAGAAAACCCCACGAAAATGCAATACAAAAAGAGTTTCTCAATTCCTTTGTGTTCTTGAGTTATTTCCTTCATTAACTCTTTTGGATTTTCACTTTCTTGCTTCTTCTGTGGATTGATCCGTGGTATGGCAAGTAAGTGATGAGAAGATCATCTCTATACTGATCCCATCCAAGCATATCCAAGGATTCAGCCTTTTCCTCCTCTATTTCGAGTTTTCCTCGAGAAAAGGGCAAGAAAAGTGATTTTCGTGATTGATCTTTGTAGAGGGGTTAATCCTATGGTTTGGGGCTTAGAATAGGTTGCTGGGACATGTGAGATGACACTATATTGATTTCAGATCAAAATTGCTCACGGGCTTCCTTTTCTCCCAAAATTTCTCTTTTTCTCACTTCTAGGGCTGATTGGAGAAAAGAGGGTAAAGGTCTTGACTTGAGAAGTTTTTTTTATGGAGATCAACACTTGATTTAGACTCGCAAGACATTCCTACACCTCTCTATCAAATTTGGTTTGATTTGGTTGGGTAGATTTTGAATTGGTTCAAAAATTGGATCGAAATCACAGTTCTAGACTAATCTGCCTGTCACACAGCCGTGACCTAGCTGTGTCACTCAGCTGTGACACTCAGCTGTGTCACACGGCTGTGTCACAGGTGTCACACAGCTGTGACACAGGTGTGACACACAGCTGTGCCACAGGTGTGAGTTACTGCTGCTGCAGTGTTTTGACCATAACTTTTGTGTCCGAACTCGGAATTCGGTGAACTTGGACTCGTTTCGAAGCTATCAACGAGCTCCACGTCACCAAGGACATTTGGGAATTTTTCCGCCGAGCCAGCTGTGTCACTCAGCTGTGTGACACAGCTGTATCACCGGTGTGAGACACTGCTGTTCCAGTTTTGCAGTGTTTTGTCGAGTTATTTTCGCTGCGTCTTTTCTGGCACTTACAGTAGCACCTCAGTTGCTATTTGTATTTGAATTTGAAGAAGACTTTTCAAGCAACCGACATTCACCCCCCCTGTCGGAAACCACCGATCCAACACTTGAGTAATCATCAAGAATGGTCATCATGTAACGAGATCCACCAAGGATGGCTTTCTGAATGGCCCCCACAAATTAGAATGCACTTAATCAAGAATTCTTTCAGTTGTGTGAGTTGAGGTGATGAACTTCACCCTTTTGTGCTTGCCAAAAATACAATGCTCACAAAACTTCAGGTTTTCACTATATCCTTCAAGTAATCCACGCTTGCTCAACTCTTCCAGACCAGGCTTACTCATATGCCCAAGACGCATATGCCAAAGGTTTGAAACACCACAATCAGAAGCATTTTGAGGAATTACAGGGGCGGCATTACCTGAAATTATACTGCCACGGAGATAGTATAGTCCACTAGACTTCCTCAGGTCTGCCTTCATCACCACAAGAGATCTTTTGGTGATCTTCAAACAACTATCTCCACTTGAATAATGATACCTCTTACCATCGAAATAACTCAATGAGACAAGATTTCTCTTCATCTCTGGGATGTATCTAACATCTGTCAGTGTTCTGATCATGCCATCAAACATTTTGATCTGAACTGAGCCAATGCTCTCTATCTTGCAAGTGAGTTATCATAGCCAAGAACTGATCCACCATTACTTAACGGTTCAAAAGAACTGAACCAATCTCTGTGAGGGCACATGTGATATGTGCAAGCAGTGTCAAGAATCCACTCATCAGTGGCAACTCTCTGTCCAGTGGAACTGGCAACAGCATTCAAAAGTCCAACACTTGTGTTAGCATCTGTGTCACAGGTGGCTTCATGATCTGCGTCACAGCTAGAGCTGGCACAGCTGAGATGATGACCTGTGTCACAGCTAGAGTTGGCACAGCTGAGACTAGTGGCAGAACTTCCAGCAATGACAACTAAAGACTCAACATCTGAGTTAGCAGCACAGTTTGCAGCAGCATCAACTTTATCTTTCAGTGTTGTGTCTTTCATGTTCTCCTTGTTCTTCAACTTGTAACACTCAGAAATGTCATGTCCATCACGTTTGCAGTATTTGCAAAACTTTCCCTTTCCTCTGGACTTTGATCTGCCCCTCTGACCTGTGTTACAGGCAGAGCTTCTTCCATGAGATCCATGATTAGGGTTTTTCTTTTCAGATTTGCCTCGAACAGATAAGCCCTCGGCATGCGAGCCACTTGAATCATCTAACACCATCTGTCTCATCTTCTCCTTAGAATGCAAGACCTCAAAAACCTCATGCAGTGTGAGGATATCTCTACTGTATAACATGATATCTCTAAAACCAGAATATGAACTAGGCAGTGAACACAAGAGAATCAAACCCAAATCTTTTTCATCATAACTAACATCCAATGATGCTAAATCAGCAACTATCTCTTTGAAGTTAGAGATGTGATCAAGCAAATTACCTTCTTCCTGCATCTTGTGCAGGAACAACTTTTGCTTGAGATGCATCTTGCTGGTCAGATCCTTGGTCATGCAGATCCCTTCAAGTTTCAACCATAACGAAGCAGCATGTGTTTCCTGGAGAACCTCCTACAAGATATTATTGTGCAGATGGAGTTGAATTTGGGAAACGGCCTTGCGATCCTTCTTCTTTTCATCATCGGACCATGCAGCAACGCTCTTCCTCCAAAAGAGTCCAAAGCATCCTCATAATCAGTCTGAGCCAATAGAGCACGCATCTTGACTTGCCACAAGGAGAATCGAGTGTCTCGATCAAGAAGAGGAAGATCAAACTTCATGGACGCCATCTCAAGAACGAGTAACCAATGCTCTGATACCACTTGTTATGAAAGGGCAAGAGAGAGAGAGGCGATCCAGAGGAAGAGAGAAATCAAAGTAGCGGAAGCAAATGTGGCAAAGATCAAGAAGTAAAGTGCGTAGGAAGCAAAAAACACACACACACACAATCCAAGACACAAGAGATTTAACGTGGAAACCCTGAAAGGGTGAAAACCACGGGCGCACGGCGACGCCAACTTCACTATGATGAATGAAGTCCTAACCCGTTAGGGATTTACAATGCTTGGTTTATATCATAACGTCTACAAGGGTATGGTATATAGTAGTAGGTGGCCGAAGGGGTAACTGTCTTACTGCCTGTGACACAGCTAACTGAAACAGGCAGCAGCTTAACATGCTAGCACCTGACTCAGGTGAGCGAACCCTAAACTATCTGTGTCAGCTTACCTGTGTCACCGGTGATGGACATCACCTATGACACAGCTGGCTGACACAGCTGGCTTACCTGACACCGACAACACAGAACGTCTTCTGCAAAAGGGTGACAGGAATTTAGAACAAACTCCAAAAAGAGAGGGCCCGAATAAAGATGCACGCTCAGAAACAAACCCATGACGGATCTCACTGTTCTCTTGCTTCGCCGTGAGTCAGATTATGAAATAGTTGAGCCTTTAAATATGAATTAACTTAGAATTGTTTGCCCGGTAGACCTGTTCTGGGTCCGATAGATGTTGTTACTGAGTGGTAACCTAAAATACCATCCGATAACCAAAACCCTGGCCGCCCCGTAGCATCCACATTGTTGACGATTTTCCCTACCAAGGCTCTTGTGCATGCCTCTCGGTGTTACCGTCATCGCATAGTTTTTAGCTGATATGTCTGGATCGTTGACAACCCTACACTCCCGCTAGCATTGCGCGCACAAGAGGTAGGAAGGGAGCATTCTAGTCTTTTCTTTCGTCTTTTTCATTTATGTTTCTAGTTTTGAGTTCATATCTATATTTTAAGAGTCAAAAGTTCATATTAGTTGTGCTAAAAGCATGAATTTGGTGATTTAAAGTTGGTATAGAATGAGTTAGAAGTTTTGATTTTATGAGTTAAAAGTTGGTATTTTTATGGTTGAAAGTTGACGGTTTCCAACTAAAAGTATTCGATCTAGTCAAAAGTTGAATGTTTTTTGGATCGTAAGTTGGAGGCAATCAATTGAAAGTTGATTTGTTTTTCCTGGCAATGGCGGTGCTACCACTTGTCATTGTTGGAGGGAAGGAGAAGATGAGCAGTAGAGGAGGAGGATAATAAATGGGAAGGGCTTAGGCTTATTGAACACATCGTCCGTGAATTATAAACCTCGCTCTCACGCACGAAATCAAAGTCTCTCTTAGAATGTAACCTTCAAATCGTGTGTTGGCTGGTAAGTCTTGTCCAAATGGGAGCAACATAGAGATATATGTGGTTGGTTGAAAGATGAAAAAAAATATAATAAATTAAATAGTATGACATAGTGTGAATCTAAATGTCTATGGAACTATGGAGGGCAAATCATGATGAGTACGTGTTGTCTCATGCACCCCAAGCTTTAAATCAGTAGGCCACACTTTATATGTGTGCACATAAGTATTGACTTATTTCGTAGCACATATGAACTTATCCGCAGGCGACACATATCTTAGAGGCTCAAGGGAACAATTAATGCAATGGATTAATAAGATACTCATGTCCTCTGATGCGGTTGTCTCTTTCGAACCACCGACCGAGTGATCTTCTGGAAAAGGCTACAGGGTTCTTTCTTTTTTAGCCACTTTGGACGCTTCGTATCTTAGCCGGACGCAGGCAGTGGTGGTGGCTCGCGGGCCCCGCTCCCCCGTACCGGTATCTAACGTCGTTGTATTCCTAGTTTCGGCGCTATGCATGCCGCTTTTGCCGTACGCGCACGGCAGAGGAGAGTACTCGATTGAGTTTCTTGACTCTACTCCGCATGTCTGCATGCCCGATCCAGTGCCGTACGTTTTGTGCCTTCTCCTTTTTCTTTGAAGGGCTTCCTCTCTCCTTTTGTCCCGTTTCAACAATTATATTCCATAAAGCTCATCCATGCACACCAAAAAGCTCACATACTGTATGAGGATACATCATCCATATCTTGCAAAACCAAAATTTCAATCTCTAAATCATGTCGAAATGTACATAGAAAGTTAAGTTATTTTTTATTAAAGGGATGTAATCCCCGATTTCATTATTGAAACCACAGTGAGCATTGCAAAGTTGCAAAGCATAGAAGGTTTCGAGAATGAAACATTAATTTGATGCCATCCAGAGTAAAGGATGAAATAGATACTCCAGCTCCTTAAAAAAAAAGCTACTCCAGGCTCTAAAAAAGATGATAATAGCACAAATTTATTCAATAGGACATGAAATGTAAAAAGGACAGCTAGCCACTCCGGTCATGGGTATGTCTTCATGAAATGCAGAAAGTCTAAGTTAAAATTAATGATAGTTGAAACTCAGGATCTAGCTGGCAGCTCAATTTACTTGATATTCTTTTACTTGGCATATATAACGGTTTGTTTACTTTGTGATGGTTGGTGCGTGCAGGCGCTGTCGAACGGGCGGTACAAGAGCTGTCTGCACCGCGCGGTGGTGCACCGGGAGCGGGAGCGGCAGTCGCTGGCCTTCTTCCTCTGCCCGCGCGAGGACCGCGTGGTGCGCCCGCCGCCGTCACCGGTGTCGGCACCGCGGCTGTACCCGGACTTCACGTGGGCCAACCTCATGCGGTTCACGCAGCGCCACTACCGCGCGGACAACCGAACCCTCGACGCCTTCGCGCGCTGGCTCGGCCCGCCCGGCTGCTCCGCGGCGCCGTCGTCGCACAGCCCACCCAAGGCCCAAAAGACCGTCTAGCTATCTATCCACCTGTTAAACTGGTATTGTATTTCTGCTGTTCCATTTTTGGGGCAGGTATAAGATAACTGATTGATCTGTCGTAGAAAGATTGTATCTTGATGCTGCTTAAAATGCTTATATTTCTATGTAAGAACGAGAGCTTATATAGCTTGTGGTACTACATGGACGGGAATATATACCACGGTATGCAGGTCGCTGTAAATACAAAAATACAAGAAGTGCTACTTCATAAAGCTCTAGAGAATCTTCCATGGAGGACTGGAGCAATGCTTAGTGCTCCAACTTTTCTCATCTAATGCGTGGAGACAATAGCTGTTGGGGGATGGAACTGCACTTTAGTTAATGTTTATCTTGCTTTGATCTATTTTGAACTTAGTTTGTATAACTGTTTGCTAAACTATTTGTGATCGTCTTGATCGAATTTTGTAATAATTAATTATAGACTGTGTACATCTTTAAATGCAGAGATCAGAAGTAATCAAATCTTCCTAATATAGCTCTAGAGTATTTTCTTTTCCTGTTGTGCCACGATACTGGTTTTCATTATATATACGCAAAAACTAAGCAAAAATATCTCAAAAGTGGACGGCTAAGTGCGTGAAACTAAAGATGGGCGTGGACTTAAAACAAAATCCTACTGAACTTCCAGTTTCCAGGTTTTCCGAGACACGTTCGATTTCCAAAAGCAATTTTGAAGAGGCGCCTGTAACTGTAAGCTGCAGCTGATGGCTCCTGCAAGCCAGGTGTCGCATGTGTGCAACTAATGAAGAACGTGCAGCGCGACGTGGCAGACTGGCTAACGAATCCCTTCGACGTAGCCCAGCACGAGTGCGCGACCTGACGGCCGGCACGCGCGCGATATAGCCGACCAGAGACCGGAGGCGTACGGCACGACGCACCGGTTAATTAGGCCGCTACCGTGCAGAAGAAGTCAGGTAATGTGCCACGTACGCACCCTCATCTCTCTGTCTGTAACGTACGCACGCGCACGTGCCCATTGACCAGTCCATGAATGAATTCCAAGATGGCGCCCGCACGCACGTACGCGCGCGCGAGCTCATCTCGTGGAGTTCTGCAGGAAGAGTCCAACTGCAGCGCGAAAAATCCAAGGCCCAAAGCGTCACGCACGTACGGTTGCGCTACGCCCACGTACGTACGTACGTACGTCGTATGCTACGCGCCTAGTTTAAACGCTGCTTCATGCACGTGGGATGTATCCGAATGTAAATTTAAGCATGTGTACGCATATCTAGACGCGTGCTGGCTAGTTTGTTGTTACGTGTTAGGCCAAGGTCCCTCGCCGGATGGCTCATCCCTCACCGCAATGGCTATCTTCTTTTTTCTTTTCAACCAGCAGCAAGAGGATCTCTCTCTTAGAGCAAGTGTGTTTATTTCATTTATCTCTATTGGAGTATTTAAATAAAAAATTTAAAGTTCTACCAGAAGTTTGAAGAAAAAGAAGAAAAAACTGACATGATTTGAAAATTCTGAATTCTTATAATCACAATAGATTATATTGTTAGAATGCTATATGAAATGGAAAGACATCTCGACATATATAGCAGATGAAACTAAGGGTGCGTTTGATTCGTGGGCAAGGTAGGATGGGATATGGCCATCCAATTTTTTCTGGATGGGATGATCCATTTTGTTGTTTGGTTTAGTGGATGGGGTGGACCAAGTCTTTGTTTGGCTCAAAACTGGATAGGTTATGTTGGATGAGTCACTGACATGCGGGACCCACATGGCAGTGACTCACCCTTGCCCTCTCTCTCATTTTTCCCTCCTCACTCACTCCATCCCCTCTCTCTCTCTCACCGGCGGCCGACCGGAGCTCGGGCAAGGGGCGGCGGGCTCGAGCGGGGGGCGGCGGGGCTCGGGCCAGGGCCGGCGGAGCTTGGGGCGCCGGTAGGGGCGCAGCTCGGGGCGGGGCACAGCTCTAGCGGGGCCGGCGGGGGGCCGCGGAGCTCGGGTGGCCGGCGGGGCGCAGCTCGGTGCGGGGGCCGGCGGAGCTGGGGGCGGCAGAGCTCGGGCGGGGGCCGGTGGAGCTGGGGGCAGCGGAGATCGGGTGGGGGCCGGCGGAGCTCGAGGCGGCGGGCGGGGCGCAGCTCGGGCGGGCCCGGCAGGGGGCGGCAGCCAGAGCTCGGGCGGGGGGCCGACGGGGCGGAGCTCGAGCGGGGCCGGCGGCGGGCGGCGGCTGGAGGTCGGGCGGAGGGCCGGCGGGGCGGAGCTCGGGCGGGGGGCCGGCGGGGGGCGGCGGCCGTAGGTCGGGCGGAACTCGGCCGGGCGTGCGCGCAGAAGGAGCCAACGCAATGGATGAGCCCATCCGGCTTTTTTGCCTGTACAGCCCCATCCAGCATCTCAGGGGAATATTCCCTGGGTGGATATCCCCGTCCATCCTCATCCAGGGAACCAAACACCGGGCTATCCACAAAAATGGGATGGGATGGCCCCATCCCACCTCATCCATCAATCCAAACACACCCTAAATTTTGTTGACATATACATTTAGTAAGAGAGTAGGTGCATATTACCATAGTGAACCATGGGCCGAATCTAATGTTCAACCTTGAACTCAAATACTAGTTATAAGACATCTCTCAACTTTAAAACCGTTCACTTTAGCCACCCTCCCTCCCTCGTCAACACAAGTAAATTAGGATGATTTTGGCTAACACGAAGCTTATGTGTCAGGTTTTTTCTTGTTGACATAATGTCACGTAGATAAAAATCACCAAGTCAAGCATCATTCAAATTTTGAGGAAAAATAAATCATAAAGATAAAAATAAACATTGAAAATCAAGGACCAATTCCCAAAAGTACAAAAGAAATGAAGAAACCTAGAAAACTTTAGAAAGATTGGAGAAAATCTGAAAAACTAGGGAAAAGATAAATTCAGAAAATAAAAACAGTAAAGAAATCAGAAAAATGGGAAAACGAAATAGACCAGGGAATAAGAAGTGAAAAAAATTAGGGACAAAATAAAATTTGAAATATCAAAGAAACCGTTTAAAATATCAAAAATTTGACCATTTACTGCCCATTTTATCCATCATTCCTTAGTGCAAAACTATCGATTGGCTAGCTATTTGGAACATTTGACATGGTTCTTTTAGATTTTCTAACATTTTCCCTTTTTATGGATCTTTCAATTTAATCACATATTTTTAATATCTAAAAAACATTACGTGACCGTATTTTATGCATCCTAAGAAATAGGACACGTTCCAAACAACATGCTTTATAATATTTTTAGTTATTTCCATTTTTCCACATTTTACTAAATATCTACATATTTTTTCACAAATCCCTGACTTTTGTAATTAAAACTTTAACACGAAATTATGATGATGTGACTCAACAGTTTTGTTAACAATTTTGTTTTATAAGTAGATACCACGTCAATTAAAACCACCTTGATTTGGATTGATTGTAGTTATAGTGAACGTTTCTTAAGTTAAGAGGTGTCTTCTAAACGATATTAGAGTTAACTATTAAACTCGGTTCATAGTTAATATGTACCCGCCAAAGTTAGGTTAATGTTGTTAGCTTAAAATGGGATATGTTTCTAGCATAAAAATATTCCCCGGCAATGATACAGACGCTAAAAAACTTTTCGTTCCTGGTCAATCTTTGCCGCCAGGTACCAGTACCAACAGCTACGTACTGTAGCGACTTAGCGAATTACACACTCCCACTAGCAATACCATGTATCTCACTCAGAAAAATAAAATACCACAATACATGGTTAAGTGAAACATAATTAAATAAACAAAAACCACAGTTCCAAATCAATCGCGTATACAGTACCCTGCACACCATGTCCTCGGGGCTCCCGCGTCTCATTGCCGCCATCCATACTGCTTGTACGGTGTAATATCTTCCATCCAACGGCTACGAATATCTCCAGCCGATTGATTCCAGCGGCTCGCCTGAGTCACCCCGATCACGATCGCAACCACGGAGCTAGCCGAGTCCTCAGAACGGCTTGCCCCAGTACATAAGGATGTCCTGGAGGAGCGGGTCGCCGGCGGAGAGCCCGGCCGCCGCCGGGTCGAGCTGTCCCATCATCGAGCCGGTCGGGTTGACGCCCGGGTCGCCGGTGGCGAACGTGCGCTCCCACTCGGAGATCTTGGGCTGGCTCTGCACCTCCGGCCTCTCGCCGCCGCCGCCGCCGCACGACGCCGTCAGCACGTGCTCCGAGCAGCTCGAGTCCGCGTGCGCCCGCGGCATCGAGTCCGACGGCCGCACGTCGTAGTACGCCGCCAGCTCCGAGAACGGCGGCGGCGCGTACGGCGGCAGGAAGGACGGCTTCTGCTCCGGCGGCGAGCCGACGGCCGCCTGCCCGGGGATCCCCTTGGCTGCCGCCAGCCTGGTCCGGTCGGCGCCGCTCGGCTTCTCCGGGCAGCCTTTCTTGTTGTAGATTCGACACAGCACCCAGTCATCCAACTGCAACGACGACAAAAACAAAAATTAATGGATGATATCTTCAAACCAATTTCATAATCGCAACATTTCAATATAAATCCATCCATGGTAAAGAGATCAATCACGAACGATTTTTTATTTGTATAAACCGAGAAGACATTATTGGTTGGATATTTTTTGTAGCATTTATGTATCCGCCGCTATCAGCGCACGCAAAGCGCGAGACATGATTGGCGGGGTGAAAGAGATGACGCACGCCGGCATCTCCCACGTTCACACTTGCAGGAAATTAAGCTGCCCGTGAGAGGGATCGTACAAACATAATTAAGTCCCATTTATCTTCTACTGCATATGATCGATACGTGACCTTATCTAAAGTTTTGGGATATGCTAGTGATGCTGAAGAAGATACTAGACGAATTTCAAGATGATTCTTGCACTGTTTGAGGTAGTTAGTGTGTGCGCGTCAGAAACACGCGTAGGGCGCCTACGTACGTACCCTGAGGCTGTTCTTCTTGCGGGCGGAGCGGTCGACGTCGGCGAGGCGGTACTCATGCATGATCCAGTTGGTCTTGTCGCCTTTGGGCGCCTTGCCGGCGTAGAAGACGAGCGCCTTCTTGATGGCCACGGGTTTCGGCGTGCCGACCGGCTTATCGGCGCCGGTGGCCTTCCAGTAGCCCGTGCCGGCCGATCGGTTCGGGCGCGACCCGTTCGGGTACTTGCGGTCACGCGGGGAGAAGAAGTACCACTCCTTTTCGCCGTACTGCGCCATTCCTGCACGTTACAGAGATGCAAATCATGAAATCGAATCATGTCATGTGAGCTGCAAGTACGCACCGGCCCGGCCGACCAGGGCACGGATGGATGTGATCGATCGATTGAGAACATGGACGTACTTGGGAGCTGCCATGGGTCGTATTTGTAGAGGTCGACCTCGGCGATGATGGGCACAGTGATGGGCAGGCCGGCGCACCGCCGGCAGAGGTAGTGCATCACCAGCTCCTCGTCCGTTGGGTGGAACCGGAACCCCGGCGGCAGCTGCAGCTCCTGGCCCTGCGCCGCTGCTGGTCCTCCGCCGCCGCCGCTCATCTCCTCTTTACAATCAATCGATCGATCGATACGGAACTAGCTAGCCACTCAATTTCGCAGCTCCAATTAAATTGGCGCGATAAACGAGGCCGCTAATCAAATCTCCTCTCTCCTGATCGCCTTGCAGTAATTAGCTAGGACGCGATCCTTCTTCTCGTTGTTCTAGTGCTGGAGGAGGCGAGGAGAGCATGAAACCATGCGCCGTGCGACACGCGCGCCATATATACAGCGCGCGGGCCACGACACGTACGACGATGCCGTTCGCGTCGAAATGTGGAAGGCATCTGACGGGGTTGCCGCTTCTGTCACTGCTTACGCCAGGGCGCTTGGATGCGCGCGCGATCGAGCGCTGGGGCGCGGCCAGGAGCGGCGAGGCGGCGGCTGAGTGGGGCCCCGTGGATATGGCGGCTCACGTGAACAGGTGCTCCGTTTCGGGCTGCGGCGTGAGGCCCACGCGGGAACGTGCGCCCGTTGGCGAGGCGACACGCGGTGGACGTGTTGCGAAATAGGAAAGGTACGGTCCCCGACCGATCTTGGGATGTACGGATCTGTGGGGGTTCGGTTTGAGCGTAGGATCAATTTACTTATTCGTTTTCGTTAATCCTCGATTTTTTTTTATAAATGTCACTTGTCTAAGATTATATATTGTTTAGGTTAAAATTATAGTCTACAAAAACGTACAATTTTATTAAGATGTTACTGTTTCATTTCATCAATGCGGTTGGGGGCTTGTCTTCTTTTATAGGAAAATCAAGATGTTACTGTAAATTTTAGTTTGTTGGTTAAATTAGAATGAGATGGAAACGACGACATCTAAATATTGATCCAAAGATCGAGGCATGTGATTGTGATTTTTTAAAAATAACTTAGGAATATATAATCTATTACTTATTACTTTCATTGATTGTATACATTTGCTTCGCATAGGTTGTGTGTTTGGCGCCCTAGGGGCTAAGGGCATGTACAAACTCAACTTCAGCTATCTCTCTACAGGACAAGAATGAGAGACAGGACAATAATGCAATAGATGGTGTACTTGACACTGCAATGAAAGTCGTCCCTCGACAACATGTTATGTGGGTTTTGCTTAAGTCATATGCGCCGGATCGATCTTCCTCGAGCGGTGTGGTGGGTTGCGGCAGAGACATCGGTTGGTGATGGTTCCAAAACTTGGGGCCGTGTTAGAGGAGGAAGGAAAAGATATGTGTAATTAAGAGAGTTACGAATTTGGTGGCTGCAGCGGCGGGTAAGGCGAGGGATACTTGGTCAGACTAACAATCGAAAGATATAAAGAGAATAGGAGTTAAGGACATTTACAAAGACGTGACGTCAATTAATGCTTCGTTGGCCATGTGGGATATATATTTGCTGACGCGAAGAAGAGAGGAGGAGAGAGAGAATAAAAAAGACTCTTTTGTAAAGAATTAGACTTTATGAAGAATGGAAACTCTAGAGTTGACCTTGTTGTCTTTGTACACTGCTGTATTTAATACTAATTAACTCTTTATTTTTTTTGGAAAAGAGGACAACGGTCCCGGCCTCTGCATCAAGCGATGCACACTACTCTTTGATTAAAGCAAAGTTAATACAGGCAGTCACTCAATTTAAAGAAAGTGGAATCAAGACTAAAAATGATACATCTCAAACATCACAAATCCTGTTTCTACTACGCTACCCATATTGGGTGAACAAGTCTTGTGCTACCATCTCTGCACGCTGAAGTGAGCACCATGTACAAATGAAGTTGGTAGCCATTTTAACTCTTAAGAGACAACCCATTTTATAAGTGTTGGGCTGACCCATCAAGTCCTGCATGATGTTTATGTGGCACAAAGATGGTCAAAAGGTCAAGTTAAAACCGGTCAAAGAAAGTCAAAGGGTTTAGGAAATGCATGAGGAGTCTAATCCACCATGGATCATGCTCCTCTTCCCTCTTATAGTTCATCGTGAACTCATGAACCAACATTTACCTATTTACCTCTTTCTATTTCATCTCTTAAGGGTACCTATGGTCATTTAGCCTACATAAACCCTGCTATGGGGATTGTAAAATTATCCCATAAATAAAAACTTCAAAAAAATATAGGCTCTAAATCAAATAATATAAAAGGGCTGAAGAGTCAAATAATGACTATCTTTACAAATATCCTAAAAACTAGGTTTGGATGGGTAAAAGTGTTGCGGAAGTATGGCGTGGGCCATCGGATAACTCTTGTTTAAACCTGTCTCAAAGATCACACTTCCACATCCAGTTTTGGAAGAACTTAAACAAACACCAAGACGTTGCATTGTGGGGTACAGCTCGGATAGTATGTGAACCTAAAAACTTGGGCAAAAATATGTGTATTTCTGTGTTGTACATAGAGAATTAATTATACTCACAGTTGCTATATTAGACCCTTTGCACCGTAAATAAACCAAGACACACATATTATATTAACATCAAATTTAAAATGTCCATCACACATAATTGAGATGATTGCATACTTGCAAGAACGATGATGAGTGACAATTATAATAGTTTGTTTTTGATATAATGGAGTGGTTATGGAATGATAATGTAATATATATGAAGTATTGATTGACATACCATCAAGAAGCAAAATTTCTAGGTAAACCCAACTCAACTCAAAACATTCTAGCCCTCAGGTGAAGTAAGAATATATCTTTCAGGTAATCTCAACCTCGAGCTCACACTAATTTGTCTAAAAAACCACCAAAGAAACGCAATATGAACTTGCTATAATAATGAAAAATTTTATCTTCTCATAATTAACCTATTGCAACTACTTTTTTGAAATAATACCCCACTTGATATTAAACTTGATAAGGTATAACAACCCCAACAAATAGAGCAACTAAGTAAACTAAACTATAGGTTGCCCTCTAATCTAGGTGTCACACAACCATGTAGGGAGGTGAAACACAGGGAGCAACATGTTGAAACAACTAACACCTCAATGACGAAGCCTAGAGATTCACCGACATTGGAGGTCTCCATCGTAGTCGTCTCACTGCATGCTGCCAAGCGGCATCTAGGACAACAACAAGAACAACTCGCTGCACTGTCTCGGCAAGTGCTCACCACGGAGCCAGAGGAAGATGCTATGGGCAACAAAACTCCATTGTCAGCCTATTGTACCACTAGTACAGACCACTCATAAAGACCCCTTATCCGTGACGGTTTGAGAAATCTGTCAAGGATACCACATATCTTAAACGGTTCACTAGTGGAAACCATATGGATTAGAATTCCCAAAAGCAACCGTCACGGATAACGTCCACATCCGTGGTGGTTCACTGAAGAAACTGTCAAGGAACATATCCGTGAGGGTTGGCAGAAGGGAGCCATCATGGAAGAGGCATTATCCATGACGGTTCTTTTCATGTTATCTGCATGCAATGTTTCTGACGGTGGAATTTACGGAGCCATGGCGGATGTGGCACTTATCAGCGAAGGTTCCTTTTGTGAATCGTGTAGGATGTTCTACCCTATAAATATCTGGCCCATGACTAGACATATTTCAAAGCCTGAGATCTATTTGGTTGTTTTGGCTGACTAGTGATTTGGAGGCTATTTTAGGGCGATTTGGGTTTTGTAGTATCTTATTTGTTGTTCTTTCTTTAATCTTAGTAATTGCATTATATTACTTATCTTGCTTGCAAATTGTTGAAAAAGAATTGGAAAACTTAATTAACGCATATGGTTAGATTATGGTTGGTATGTAAATGTAGATTGTTTAATTGTTGATAGCATAGTGTAGGTTTTACATGTGCTCTAACTAAGTTTGTATTTTTCTAATTTGTATGCATATATGCATGGTATATTGAAAGTTTAGTTAGCATTGTGGCAATTAAGTAAAGTGATAAACTAATGATTTCTTTAAATGTAAACGTAGATTGATCGAGGGTGGATGTACAACAAGAGCCGTATTAGTGAAGCATAAATCAATGGAGTTATTGGTTTAGAAGAGCTACCCTGGTAGATATTTGGAATAAGGAGAAGAGTGGATTTTTTGTTCATGCATTGATGTTGAAAATACCAAGCAACAGCGGAATCCATAATAGATTGAAAACCATTTGTTTCAAAGGGGTTTCCTAGAAGGATATACATGTTGGACCAAACACGGTGAAGAGCCAATCATACCTGAAGGTAATAATTACATTAAGGAAGAGAAAATCGGTGACATGCCAAACACCATCAATGATGATCAGTCAGATGTTGTCGATTGTGCTTCTGATGATGAGATGTTGGAATACGATGCCGAGAATATGTCTGATCTGGATCAGATGCCGCGCCATGTAGAGAAGAACCATGATGATGGAGGGTATAGGCAATTCATTGGCTTGTTAGAGTATTATAAAAAATCTTTGTATCTGGGCTGGAAAACAAAATACTCTAGGTTGTCATCTGTACTTGAACTTTTGAAATTGAAGGCAAGTAGCGGATGGTCTGACAAGAGCTTTATGACAATGTTAGGTCTCTTCACCGACATGCTTCCAGAGAGGAATGAGTTGCCCAAGAAAAACTATAAAGCCGAGAAGGTTATCTGAATGACTGTATCTTGTACTGCAAAGAGTATGCAGGCTTATATTCATGTCTGGTTTTTAAAGCATCTCGATACAAGCATAAGAGTGGATTAGAAAAGGGAAAGAATGACGATGACATGATGAAAGGAATTCCTTGCAAGGTTGCGTGGTATCTTCTTGCAATTCCTTGTTTGAAGCGTATGTTTGTGAACCCAAAGGAGGCAGAGTTGATGTGTTGGCATGCCAATGAGTGTAAGAATGATACGAAGATGAGACACCTAACTCAAGCGGCCCAGTGGAGAAACATTGATAGGAAGTACCCATCCTTCGGTTAGGATCGATGAATGTTGTTTGGAACGAGTACCGCTGGAATGAATCCATTTGGCAGCATAAAAAGCACACACAATACTTGGCTTGTGCTTCTGTGTATGAAACTGAAATACATCATGATGTTGGTATTTATCCAAGGGCCATAGCAAACTGGAAACGACATTAACATTTACTTTGCACTATTGATGGAAGAACTACAAACACTGTGGAAGGACAAAGAGATAAAGATATGGGATGCTTGGCATGCAAACGTGTGGCTCAAGAACTTAAGAAAAACCATATGCATGTGTCACCGTAGGTTCCTTGAGAGGAACCACCTATACCACAGCATGTCTGATAATTCAACAAGAAGATGGAACCGGTGACAAACCAAGGCCTTTTACCAAGACAGAGGTCTATGATAAGGTCTAGGATATCGATATTATACTTGGAAAGTAATGCAAATTGAAGAAGCGGCTATGTGAGAAGATCATATGGAAGAAATGATCAATATTTTGGGACTTACCTTATTGGAAGGAGTGTCATTGCATCAATGTCATGTATGTAGAGAAAAACGTACTTGACAGTGTGTTCGGTATGTTATTGAACATATGTGACAAAACAAGGATGGCGTTAAGTCACGACTAGACCTGGGCGTTTTGGGCATCAGACCTCCGTTAGCACCAATAAAGACCGATAAAGGACGAATGTACCTCCCCCCTGTTTGTTACACTTCATCCAAGGATGAGAAAACTGAACTGTGCAAGTACTTGCGTAGTGTTAATATTTCGTCTGGTTACTCCCCCAATATAAAGAATCTTGTGTAACATCCACATTTTGTTATTATGTTAATGTGCATCATTAAATTTTCATGTCATCATTCATATTAATGTGAAATTGAGGATAAGTTTGAACCTCAAGAAATGGCAAAAATGCAACATAAAAATCAAGAAAACCCTACATACAAATAATGGGTGGATCAAAGATCTACTAAGAAGAGGGAATTTCTAATGTTGGAATCTCTTCAAAATTTATATATAAGCTCAATATGATATTTTTGAGCCTCTACAATTTTCTCATATTTTTGTGATAAATTTATCAAATACTTGGAGTTCAAACCAAATTTGGGTCAAATTTGAATTTAAATATTTATACTAGAAATCACTAAACAAAGTGGCCCTTGAAATATTTGTACATGGTTCTAAATATTCTCAGGAGCCACTACTGTAGAAATTTCTAAAAAGTTTGAAACTCATTTGGCTTGAATTCGAAAATCAAACTGAAATTCAAAACCTAAAGAGAAAAAGGAATCCAAACCTCGGACTGGGCCGAAACCTAGCCCACACAGCTAGCCCAGCCCTGGAAGGGAGCGTCGTTCCCATGCGCACCTGTCAATGACAAGACGCTGACAGGTGGGACCCGCTTGTCAGGTCCGTCATTTACCTTGGGAGCCAGCAGCTGCTTGTCACCTGCACGCACGCTCGCAACCACCTCCTGCTTCCAGCGCGACAACGCCACCTTAGACTGTCACATTGCTAGGAGACTCGCCAGTCCATACCACATCCATTCCTATTCTCAATGTTGCGATTCATGCATGAGAGATGCCGTGATCGTAGGCAGACCAAATCCCAGCCATCTGACCTTCTCTTGATTGCCACCATTGTAGTCGATTTTATCCTTAATTAACCACACGGTTAAACTCCTCGTGCTCCCCTCTTTCTTATCTTGCAAGTCTCCCTCTCTGTCTCTGTTGTTTACTTGGAATGCCAGCGACTTCCCGAGCGCCGCAGTGAGCTCCCCGCCGCGTCCGTGTAGCCACCGTGTTCTTCTAATTGCACAACCTTGCCGTATAGCTTCACAAGCATCCCAATCGAAGGATCCCATAAGGAATCGATGTTTCATTCATTGAATCAGAAGATCGGACATCATCTTCCTCACCTCCAACCGACCTCCGTCACGATCGATTCGTGCACTCCTGTGAGAGCCTTGTTGCTTCAGTGGGCCCCTGTGACCCCCTCCTTTCCTTTCTAGTGATCTTTGGTTTGCAAAAGTGCAACTATACCGATGAGCTTCTCAGTTCACTGTTGTAGACGATGACAACTCCACTAGAGAGGTCCTCCGGCCATCCCAATTCATCCGCCAAGCTTTTGGTGAGCTCCTACGCCTTTTGCACGCTTCCCCGAGCACATGCGTGTCCTCAGTGGGCTTTCCTGACAAGCGCCGCTGTGCCAAGCCGCCTCAGGTCATCGTTGGTGATGATCCAATGACCCTAGGGCCTCGCATCACCGCGGTCGCTTGCGTTGTGGTGCCAGGAACCGAGTGCGCACAAACGTTGGTCCTGGAACCCACTATAGCATGAACAACGCCTCGCATGCTATTATATCATTTTTAGTACTAATAATTGCTATTATATCAGTTTTTTGATGTTTTTGCTTCTTCAAGTAAGCACCAGAAGGTCATGATATAAGTGACCTCAACTACGAGCAGAACCCCGTTGACGAGTAGCAAGGCAAGCAGAACCCTCTTATGACTATGTTGATATCACCAGTTATTTTCAAAACTTACTATTGTGTTCAATGTTGTATCGCATGTGTTTAACTTCTACTTTATTGGTATATAGTTAAATTTCTATTGTTTGCATAGGACTACCTTGTAACCTAAATGCCATGTCAATCCCTTCCAACCTAGCATAATTAAGAGCTAGTCAAGTCTTTGGCAACCAATTATATTAATATCACATGCTTAGCCCTACTTAGACTTGTCGAGTCATGATCCCTCAAAAAGTCCGATGAATTAGTTTATGATGGGTGGGCTATATGTGATGACGTTTAGATATTACTATAAAGTAATTAAAGAACTTGACAAATAATCATTGGGCTTAGACGGGAGGCCATGCTTGGGAACATGGTAGGTTGTCTCGTCTTCCTGCAAGGCCGATTTCCAATGTATATTGACCCAAGATTTGCGTACTTCTACACATGTGGTATAATAGAATCATTTATGACTAAATAATTTGCCTAGGCTTAGTATATGATATGCTTTAGTTCATTGTTTCCATTTGCAGTGAGTGAAAAAAGGTATGATATGAGGCGACATCTTAATATAAGGATGGGGTGGACACATAATCTTGAAGAGACTGGGGATGTACCTCAATTCAGAACTTATGGGACCACGTTGGAGTTAACGGCCGGACTGGTGTACACGGACTGACCCATAGGGGTGACTCGTAGCTAAGTTGAAAGCATTCTAATGGTCATGTTCGATCACCCTCTGTCGACACACCTCGTGAGGTGTGCTAATAGCTTGACATTAAGAGTCGATCGATACGTGTAGGTAAAGATGTATCTCTGCAGTTTAAAACTATTTGAATAGTCGTGTCCATTGTTATGGACAACTTCGTGATTACTTGCATCAAATTAGACAATTTCAATGTTACTCTAAAACTTCCAACTTTAGTTTAGAGAAGTTAGTAGCTACTTTCTCATAGGTGGTTGAGGAATAGTCGGTTGGTCATAAGTTGATGGTGACATCAGTATTGAACTAGTTTTGGAAGAATACTCACTTATCCTCTTACAACTTGAGATCTGGTAGTTGCTTTTCATCTACTTAGAGTAATATTAAACAAAAACTTCACTTTATGCAAATGAGCCCACAACTCCTCTTATTGATGCCAGATGCATCTATTACTATTCTTATGTAAGTCTTGTGGAGTACTTCTGTACTCGTCTTGGAAGTGTTGATAATTTTGTGCAAAGGAGATCATCCCTATAGATGGTCGTTTCTTTATAGAGAGCGGCGCCAACAACAAGTAGTCGCTGGGGATCCTAGGCAGTGGTCCTACCCAAGGTTTGGCAGCCCCGTTTGTTTTTTTTTGCTGCCAATTTTGGCTTCACTACCTTGTGGCCTATAAGGTATTTTGCAAACTTTGCGCTGCGTGTTTGAGATTTTGTCATGTGATCACTTGTGTGAATAAGTTGTTAAACTTACTCGATTAAGAGCTATATGTTATATTGCAATTTCTGTCATAGAGTTACTATTGTGATACCTATTTGTTCCAATATACCTCATGTGCCATGCGTGAATAAAGCACATGGAGTAGTATGTAGGGTAACGAGATTCAAAGTATAGAATTATCAAGTGTGATCATCATGTGATGTTCCGGCTCAGTAAGAAAAGAGTGAGGATACTATGTCACTCTACTCAAGTTGATGCATTCAATTGTCGGCTTTGAGGTCGGGGTTGATGTTTTGGCTATTCGAAACCATATCACTCAACTCTTGTTGAGGTATTTGTATCTCGATGGTTGAGTAGTCGAGGTTGACGTCTCGATTTACATCATGATTCTATTTGAGGTTTTATATTATAAATTTTGGGTCCCGACAGACTTGGTAGCAGAGCAGAACTGTTTATAAGATAACCTTGACCTTGGTTGTTGTTTCGGTCTAGTGATATGAAAACTATGTTAAACTTAAAAAGGAGTTGAGGAAAGCATACGTAAGATCTTTGTTTACTCATCCCTTTCAGTATTAGTTTTAACCTCTTACCTTCTCATTTGATTGAAAAAGGGTTTGCTACTTTCCTTGTGAACTCAAAAGTTAAGCATCTCGTGTTTGGGGTGTTCTTACCTTCCTTCTCATCTCAAATCATGTCGTTCAAAGTCTCTAACTCTTGTTTCTTCTTGTTCTAGATGCCCTATGGACAGATTGTTCACTTGACATGGTGTATTGATACACCAGGCTTACTTGAGATCCTTGCTCACACTCTCGCAAGCTACGGCTACCGTTGGATGCCCGATTACATTTTCTATGAGACCTACTAGGACTTTAACATGACACAATACTTGGCTATGGTGTGCATTCACCCACACCATGAGAGAGACCCTCGCCCATGCACATCTGCTATGGCAATGGTACGCTGTGGACATGGTTGTACAGGAAGCAGCCTACTGTGCTTTGATCTGCTTGAGGTACGAGTTACCTCTGATGTCACTGTCTACATACCGCATCTTTTCAGCTATCCCTCTGGGTGACTAGCAGGTCAACTATGCCATTTACCCGGATATGGATTGCAAGGACAATCTAGTTATCCTCCGACAGGCCCAATTGATCAAGGCCTTAGATTAGGTGTTTCGTCTGTGAATATTTTGGTAGCCACAGAACCTACTATGTGAATGAACTGCCTTAGTGATGGAGTGCTCAACGCAGAAGCCGAGCCAATACCTTTTGATATTGCTTGCCCAGATGTTGGAGGTATTATACCACGGCATGGACCTCTTTGCCAAGATCATTGTGCTCGTCGGCCTCGTCCCTACCCAAACATACCACAGCCAAACGGAGTCGAGCAGTTTGACACCCCTCGCATGCCTCTTCCACTTTTCTTTGGAGAGTACTGAAGTGTCTAGTAGCTTAAGTAGTATACTAGAAACTCGTGCACATGGTCGTCCTATGTGAGGTGTATTGTTTTTCCTTCCTTGTTTAGTAGCCAACTGAGGTTGTAGATGAATAGTGTATAGGAACTGAACCCCAGTGTGTGACTATGGTAATGTATCATGATGATGTGTCTGGCTTGTAAGCTTGTAATATTACTCTTGTGTGTAATGACTCCTATAGAATGTGTTTTAGCCTTCGAGCTATTGTGCTACCATTTGTGATATGCTTAGGTTCCATCTTGATTCCACACTGTTGAGTTTCCTGAGTATATTTTACCATAATGTTTCCATATGACTTGACCTTTGAGTCTTGAAGTAACATCTATACTTTACTTTAGAATGGTTGTGAATACTCGTGCTAGCTCTTTAGCCGGTCGTAGTCGTGATCATGGTACAAACCATGATGGTGATGATTTTCTACCTCCACCAACCATGGCAGAAGTTGTTGCATAAACATAGTAGAATCACATGGACTAGACTCAGCTTCTCGAGTAGCTTGTCCAAAATACAAACTGCCAGCCTGATGATCGTGTTAGTCTACCGGAGGTCATGAGCATACAGCCTGTTAAATCGCTCCAAAGATCCTCTGAATGCTGACAACTGGTTCCATACAGTCGAGCGCAAGCTTGAAAAGGCACATGTTTCCCCAGTCGATCCATGAACTATGCTGCCTATCTTCTAGAGGTTGCTGCTGGTGCATGGTATGAAAAATTCTCACCATGCAAGAACCTGGTCATGTTGTCACATCCGCAATTCCGCTAAGCCTTCCGAGGAGTCTACATTCCGGAGGGAGTGATGGAAATCAAGGAGGTGTTCCGTCATTACTAAGGGCAGAACATCATCACTAAGTACTTACAAGAGTTCAATCATTTGACTCGGTATGCTCAGGGTGACGTTACCATCGACAAAAAGAAACAAGAGATGTTCTGCAAGGGACCGAATCCTAATACTTGATACGAGCTACTCGCCTTCAACTTCTCTAGTTTCTATACTTTGGTAAACAAGGCTGTCATGTTGGAGCATGGCAAGCAAGCTTTTGATGAGTCACATAAGCATGCTCGTGACACTCTGAGACCCTCCCATTTTGGTGTTCAGAAGAGACGCGTCTGGATCCCCTTGATCTCAGCATGAGGGGAAACTTGAAGGAATCAAGACCATTGGAATAAAAGCAATCAACCCTGATACTGGAGTATATGCTATGGCCCATTTCACGCTCTTGCAACACATGACCATAATGTCCCCTTGTATCACAGAACATGAGGCAAATCTAAGCCAAGCGTATCTGAGAGTGACAGATACTTGGAGGATGAAAGACACAGCAAGAGATTTAACCAATGGTGAAGAAGTGAATCATCGGGGGATCGTTAACTGACACGTTGACTTTGCTGGCAAAAGGGCCATCATTCACGGTCCAAACTTGGCAAGGATATGACATAAACGGGTACACATCTACGAGAAGGCTCAAGATGCAAAGAGCACATACCAGAATAGCTTTGTCCGCATAGAAGCTGTAGATACAGCTGGGGATAGAAAAGTCTATATGAGATCATTGTGGGAGTTTGACTACATGAATTTCAAGATTTCCTTGCTCCGGTTTCAATGGGTCAATCTCAAACATGTGAAAGCTGATAGGTAGGGTGTCACATATGTCGACCTCGACCGCGTCACTTACAAAAATGAACTCTTTGTAGTTGCCACCCAAGGTACCCAAATATTCTATGTAAAAGACTTCACACATAAGAACCACAAAGTAGTTAATTATGGTAAAAGGAGGATTGTCGAAGTTGAGAATGTTGTTGACGAGAATGAATACAATTAATTTAATGACTTCCCACCTATTGGAGACTGCATATGCATCGAGGAACAACAACATGACTAAACTTACTACGTACGTGAAGGGATAGTGTCCAAAGGACATAAACTAGTGGAATAAAGAATGAAGTATTTATATAATCTTGAAATCTAAATCTTTGTGCTCTTTTGGCTGTGCAATCTATAAATCTCAATATTCATGATCTTTTGATTTCGTAAAATATGAATATGAAGATTTATTATCTTTTAGATTGGAAATATATGAATCATAAAGTTATTTATTAACTTCTTATTTATTCAGATTTTCTCTATAGTGCTAACATTCATGTAAATGTTATGAACATATAGTATTTATTTTTATAAATATTTCATATGTTTCGGATTTAATATGAATTAGTTGTGATTTTTTAAGTTAAAACCATATTAAAAGGTTTTATGTAATTATAGATAAATGATTTGCTCAACACATCTGCGACGGCTCCGTATAGTTAGCCATTTGGGATGTGCGCTCATCTATGAAGTTTCCTTATAAGCAGCCTTGTGAAATGTGTGCACATCTACTACCGTTACTTATAAGCAATCATTTGGGATGTGCGCTTATCTGCGACGGTTTTTTATAAGCAGCCTTGTGGGATGTTGCCCTCCATATCCCTTTAAGTTTTCTCCTGGCTCCCAGACACTCAAGTTAAACAACACTCTCGTGCCTATTCTCCTCCCCGTGCCCCTGATCAGTGCTGACAGCGTCCTTTCTGCCCTTCTCCACCGCACTGGCCTCCTCCTCCCCTTGACCGACGCCGTGGTCTCCTTCTCGACCAACTATGTGCCCTCCTCCCAACGCCCTCAATCCCGACGCCACACCAACGCCTCGTCATTGCCCTCCTCCTCAACCGCCCGCCGCGCCACCGCATCACCATCGCCCTCATCCTTAACATGCCACCGGCCTCCTCCTCTCCTCAACCACTCATCGTGCCACTGCCTCGTCAACCTCGACCGCCACCGGTGCGCATCCTCACCGAGACAACATAAGGGAGTGCACCCAACCGCTCCTCCTCGCTTGTTAGGGTTAGGGTTAGGGTTAGGTTTAGGGTATAGTGAAAATATAGTAGAATGTTATAATATAAGCTAGCTGTTTTGGTACTTAGAAAAAAATAGTTGAATGTCATAATATATGCTCTCTGTTTTGGTATTTAGCAAATATAGTAGAATTTTGTCCCCTAACTATAATTAAAATGCCTATGCTTAATAGATGTTGTCCAATAATGCCTCTCCGAGAGGTCCGATGAAGAGATGTCAGCGAGAGGGTCTGATGAACAGGCTTCATCGAGAGGGACTCTATGGCAGTACAACAACACCATCCTAGAAAACCATCAATGAAGCTGAAAGGATGATTTCAAGTGGAGGCAATCCATGAGAAAACTAGGGCTCTTACAGTACAGAACCTGAAAAAACTGAGAAGAAATTTGGGACCATGTGCAGGATAGTCACAAAGGAATAAGTCAATATCCTCTTAGAAAATAAGGCTTGTTTGTTGGAGTTTTCACAAAAGGTACATGGAGTACTCCAATAAGCTGCCTCTAGAATGAGGAACTGGTATAACCACTTGGTTCATGCCGCAAGATTTTCACCACGCGGTGAGTGATGTGGTCGTGGATTACATAGACATATTCCTTCTCTACAACCTGAAAGTTCATCTTGACCCCGTAAGTAGGTTTTGATGATTAATAGAAAAATAATTAAGGGACTAGTATGTGCATCAAGATGTTGATAATTTATTTAGTCCCCAAGGAAAGTCAGAATAGGCATTGATGATCCCTTAAAAGGATTAAAAAAGAGACGACATGGAATCGAGAAGGTTAAGGACCTGTTCTAGTCCATTCAGTGATCCAATGATCATATTGAGTATAGGATAACTGTACTATAAAAGGGGAGCTAGTAAACAGCGCGGAAAAAGTCCTAGAAAATTGTTATGTGATTGCTTATTTTACTTATTGTCTTACTAGTATGCTTCGAGTGTGTTAGTTTTATCGGGTAGAATTTTTTATTAGCCTATTCACCCTTCTCTAGATGTCATTCTCAATCATTTGTAGAGGCTACTTCTGGCTTGGTGCATCCGATAGCGCAAGGTTTTGCTAGGTGCACCGTGGACTGTACAACAACTAAGCCTTTTGTCCCAAGCAAGTTGGGGTAGGCTAGAGATGAAACCCAATAAAAATTGCATTAGCCAAAAAGGTAAAAGAAAAAAGACTTAAAAGGGATATTATGGTTTGGGCACATGGATCGCTAATTTCCACGCGGTCCTATTTAGAGACAAATCTTTAGATATATTCTAAATTTTTAGGTCTCTTTTTACTGCCTCCTCCCATGTCAACTTTGGTCGCCCTGCCCCTCCTAGTATTGTCGATGGATCTTAGAATACCGCTATGCACCGGTGCTTCTGGAGGCCTCCGTTGGATATGTCCAAACCATCTTAGTCGATGTTGGACAAGTTTCTCTTCAATCGGTGCCACCCCTATCCTATCACGTATATCCTCATTCTGAATTCGATCCCTTCTTGTATGCCCACAGATCCACCGTAGCATATGCATCTCTGTGACACTTATTTGCTGGATGTGTTGTCTTTTAGTGGTCCAACATTCTGCTCCATACAACATCGCAAGTCTAATTGCCGTCCTATAGAACTTACCTTTTAGCTTCTGTGAGACCTTTTTGTCACAAAGGATGCCAGATGCTTGCCGCCATTTCATCCACCCCGCTTTGATTCTGTGGCTAACATCCTCATCGATACCACCATTGCTCTATAGCATTGGTCCCAAGTATCGAAAAATGTCTTTCTTAGGCACTATTTGTCCTTCTAGACTAACTTCTCCCTCCTCACACCTAACACCACTAAAATCGCAACTCATATACTCAGTTTTGGTTCTACTAAGTCTAAACCCTTTCAATTCTAAAGTCTGTCTCCACAGCTCTAATTTCCTATTGACGCTCATCCTACTCTCGTCTACTAGCACTACATCATCAGCAAAGAGCATACACCAAGGAATATCTTCTTGTATATCCTTCGTGGCCTCATCCATCACTAAGGCAAAAAGGTATGGGCTCAAGGCTGACCCTTGATGTAGTCCTATCTTAATTGGGAAGGCATTGGTCTCACTGTCACAAGTTCAGACACTTGTCACAACGTTATCGTACATATCCTTGATGAGAGTAACGTACTTTGTTGGGACTTTATGTTTTTCCAGCGTCCACCACATGACTGCCCTTGGTATTTTGTTATACGCCTTCTCCAAGTCAATGAATACCATATGTAAATCCTTCTTCTACTCTCTATATCTCTCCATAAGCTGACGTAGCAAGAAAATCGCCTCCATGGTCGATCTCCGGGCATAAAATCAAATTGATTTTTTGTGACATTCGTTAATGTTCTTAGTCGATGCTCAATCACTCTCTCCCATAGCTTCATAGTATGATTCATAAGCTTAACTCCTCGGTAATTAGTACAGTTTTGAATATCTCCCTTATTCTTAAAGATAGGTACTAATATACTTTTCCTCCACTCTTCGGGCATCTTGTTTGACCGAAATATGCGGTTGAATAGCTTAATTAGCCATACTACTGCCATGTTTCCAAGGCATCTCCACACCTCAATAGGAATATTATCATGGCCCAACGCCTTGTCTCCTTTCATCCTTTTTAGGGCCTCCTTAACCTCGGACTCCGAGATCCTCCGCACGAAACGCCTGTTGGTGTCATCAAAGGAGTCGTCTAACTCAAGAATAATGCTCTCATTCCCACCGTTGAACAGTTCGTCAAAGTAATCTCTCCATATGTTTTTAATCTCCTCGTCTTTCACTGGAAGTCGATTTGCCTTGTCCTTAATGCATTTAACTTGGTTGAAATCCCTTGTCTTCCTCTCACGAATTTTAGCCATCTTGTAGACATCATTTTCACCTTCCTTGTGCCTAATCGCTGGTATATCTCATCATAAGCCCGTCCCCTTGCTTCACTCATAGCTCGCCTTGTTTTCTTCTTGGCATCTTTGTACTTTTCCATGTTGCTTGTGCTTCTGTCATGATGCCAGCACTTGTAGCATTCTTTCTTCTCCTTGATAGCATTTTGGACATTCTCATTCTAACACCAGGTGCCCTTAGATTCGTATTTCTTTCCTTTGGTCACTCCAAGCACCTCCCTAGCCACCCTTCGAATGCAAGTTGCCATCTTCATCCACATTATATTCGCGTCTTCCTCTTTGTTCCATGGTCCTCCTACAATCATCCTATCCTTAAAGATCTGTTGCGCTTCCCTTTTGGGCTTCCACCACTTTGTTCTCGTAATTTTGGTACATTTGTCCCGAGGAACACGTAAGTGAAAGCGAAAATCAGCCACCACCAGCTTATGTTGTGGGACAACACACTCTCCAGGTATCACCTTGCAATCTATACAAGCCCATATATCCACTCTCCTGGTAAGGACAAAATCAATTTGGCTGGAGTGCTGAGCACTACTAAAGGTCACTAAATGGGATTTGCCTTTTTCTAAAAAAAGGTGTTAGCTACCATCAGGTCATAAGCTAGAGCAAAATCTAGGATGTCCTTGCCCTCTTAGTTCCTAATGCCATACCCCAAACCCCCATCCACCCCCTCAAACCCCACATTTGATGTACCCACATGGCCATTGTGATCTTCTCCTATGAAGAGTTTCTCATTAGTAGGTAGATTTCTAACCATATCATCTAAATATTCCCAGAATTGCCTCTTCATGCCCATACCAAGACCTCCTTGAGGGGCATAAGCACTAATAACATTCAAGACCAAATCTCCAATGACTAGCTTAACTAGGATAATCCTATCTCCCTGTCTCCGGACATCCACTACTCCATTCTTGAAGTTCTTATCAATCAGAATGCCTACACCATTCCTATTCCCAACTAACCCTGAGTACCATAACTTGAAACCAGTATTCTTTACCTCCCGCGCCTTCTGGCCCGTACATTTAGTCTCCTGTACACAAAGGATATTTACACGTCTCCTAATCGCAACATCAACTAACTCTCATAGCTTTCCAGTTAAGAATCCTACATTCCAACTACCTACACGAACCCTATTTGCATTAACTAGCTTCCTTACCCTTCGCATCCGTCGAGCAAAATGTGAAGACCCTTGCATACTTGTCACTACATCTGGGCATTGATGTAGCATGCCACTAAGGGAGTGACGACCCGGCTCTTGCTCATTTAACACCACACCCAGGTTTCGATATGGCGCGTCGCTAAGAGGGTGACGCCCCAACAAATTTCTATTGGGTTTCATATCCATAAGAGTGGCTAGGTTTTTACGTTAGCTCGCCAAGCCTATCACAACCCTCCTCCTTTACCTGGCTTGGGACCGGCCACGGCGGAGTTAGGTGCACCGTGGACTGTGTTGATCCAAAATTTGTGCTAGTGCCGCTATATCACATACCCGAGGATGACGAACACTGGACTTTGGGAGATGCAATTTGGTCATTTATCCAGCGGCAAACGGACATAGTCTTGGAGAACGCACTGTCGGGACCATTGACTTCCCACCATTTTCTCCTGCATCTGCATCGGTCACCTTGCGAGGGCCCATTGTTCCCTCTAGTCCGTACACTGAGCTACCTTCCAAGCTCAATGATCAGCTCCAGCTGCCGGCACCGCTGGTGCTACCTTGTAAGTTCCTTACTGAGCTTGATCACTGGCACCCCCTCGGGTGAAGACTACATACAAGGGCAAAGCTAAGGGCAAAGCGAGGTGCTAACTGACGAGGAGATCGATAGGTTGTTCGGCAAGATGGAGGTAGCTCACCAGTACATGCGTGGAAAGCCATTCCTTCCACCAAACAAATTGACACATGAAGGTTTGTTATGTCAGAAATTGCGTACCCACTACATGACTGTCTCCAATAGGTAGGGCGAAGAAAGACAAGCTAGTATAGCTGTGTACTTCAAGCTGGAGCATTTCCTCCATGAGGCGGGTGATTGCACGGTAGCCTTCGAGGACTTATTCCTCCTCTTCAACCTTCAAGAACTTGCCACTAAATGCATACATATTAATTAACTCATTTGTTCTCTATACTTAGGCACATGATTAGTGAATGCAAAATAAGGTAAGAACTAGTGGGATTCCTCGACCCAAATTTGGTCTTGAAGCAAAGCATCACCGATAACTCAGAAGTCGTCTACCATTACTTGGTAGAAGCATTGTGGACTCAACAGAGCAAGGAATTCATACTTCTTCCGTACAACCAGGAGTAAGTTATACATTGTACTTATATTATTATTTATACTTTATATAATATGAACTACATGAGTTGTAACTGTGAACATAAACTTTCCTAGCTATCATTAGATCTTAATTGTCATCATACCTAAATCAAACAAGGTAGTATACCTCGATTCCTATAAGACTCATGACTTCACGGTATCACCCAATTCATCTATAATGAGACTCTCTCGCAGTTAGTCAATCTTAAACTTCTACTAATACTTTCCATTTAACATATATGCATGACATTAAACTTTATATAGGTTTTGACATAAATGAACGAGGAGTTGAAGGAAATCGACCTCATCGAGATTAGAGGGCAATTCGCCTACTTTTTTGTTACAAACATCTTATCTACTGCTGATGATTTCAACAAACCATAGATGGATGTATTAGTAGACATGTAAATACTACTTTATTAGCTACTAGACCTGTGTTAATGTGTTTTGATGATATTATGCCATTTGGACTTTAGTCATGTGTGGATGGATGATATCATGTGAATAATGTATTGTTTCTGTTATGTGAACGAATTCTGTTGTCATGCGTTGTCTATATATGAATTTTGCTAAAATTCTAATGAATTTATTGTTTGCTAGCCTAAAAACAAAATATTTAATCCTGTTTTTGGTAGCAATTCCAAAGGCTTGTAACAAAAGCGCCTACTCAGGATGAGAAGCTCATCCCTCATGGCTCAACATGTTGAACCATCGTGGATGACCAGTAGAACCGTTGCCTATGACAACCTCATCCCACACGGCTAATACATATAAACATCATGGATGCCAACTTCATCCCACATGGCTCACATAAGTAACCGTCACACGTAAATTTGCTCATCCTAGACGACTTCCTACTGGGAACCGTCACAGATGGGTGTGTCATCCCAGACGGCTCTGCAAACCGTGTGGGATAATGACGTCTTATCCCCAACAAATAATTCTCAATAGTCGTCAGAACCGTATTGGATGATGTTTTTAAACCGTATGGGATGTGCCCTTCTATAGTAGTGTAGGCCTGTTGAGGACCACAATAGGGGGCGTAGCTCGCCACATAAACCCGGAACATCCAAGAACCGCAGGTTGCCATTACCCTGGATCTTGAAGAAGCACATGTGCCAGCGACGACCCTAAGACAACCAGAACATAGGAAAATTGAAGCTCATGATGCTTGGAAGCTGAAAATACATGGATCCATAGCTTCATCATCGAAAGGGGCATCAAACTGTGGGAGATTTTGTTTAGGAGCAAGAAAAAGATGAATAGTGGAGGAACGATGCAAGATGAGAACTAGAGCATCGGAGGAGATATAAGAGCCTTAGATTCGGACGGATGGTGGTTGAAGTCCTCCTCTAGGTCGGCTTCCCAATTGACAAGACGACCAAGGACCAGAGAAGGGGAGGAAGAACTCATCGGCAGCACTAGATTTGAGGAGGCCATGGATTTGGAGGTGGAAGTATCCACGAGTTGGCAGCCAACACTGGACATCAGCGCAAGCACCGACGAGGACGACGAGGGAGACCAATTGCAAGAAGATGTGCCGACGATGGCCCCAGGATCGGTGATGACATGATGCTCCAAGGATGCTATCTTGGCAGCAGCAATGCCACAAAGGCAACTTTATTAAAGAGGGGGTACCTCCACTCCGGTTGGCGAAACCGGTGGAAGATAGGGGAAAGGGAGGCGGGGGTTGAGAAAGCGACCGTAAAGAGGGCGGTTGGAGCTTAGAGATTATCCGTGCACCTATTGCAGCTAAGCTCAAGGCAAGCAAGTTGAAGTGATGCGGCACCATCAAGGAGCGGAGGATGTTACTAGGAGAATACTGGTGGGCGCTGGGAGTATGCCACGGGCTTGCGCTTCAGGCTCCGGCGGTTGACGACGTAGGAAGTTCGTGAATTCGAAGTTGTCAGGCTGTTGTAATGGTCTGTAATAACGCTTTTTGAAGTGTTCTTATCGCTTGCTGCTCTGATCGCTGTCTTTGGAGGGCTCAGTGCCTCTGTGTTACTCGATGAAGTTAGTTTCGTTTCCTTTTGCCGTTCTCTTGGTAAGACCCATTAGCGTTAGGCCCCGGTCTTTAGTTAAGACTTGGATTTAGTAGGGATCTCGGTACTATTATTTCGTTGTTATCTTGCATGATAGTGGAACCCGACCGGTTTCGGCCGTGTGGAAAGAAAACTAAGATCAAGGCGTGCCTATCCCCAAAATAATGGATCCAGCCATACGTCTAAGCTCGTTCTGTTTTTGGGTGCTAGACTGAAGCCAAATTAATTTGTCACTCGCACTGACACGTGAAAGTTGAAAGTACGTCTAGCATTACTATAGCGTGTCCACATGAAAAAACCGTGAAAACGGGGAAACCACGATTGAAGTCGACGTCCACATGTAGTCTCCTGGCTCTGGGAGTACCCGCGGCCGCACACCGCCGTGAGAAGATAAGCACTGGCCACGTGACGAAGATGCGTACGGAAGTATGTACGCGTGGATAGAGATAAACATCCATCAATTATGTTATAGCTAAGCTCCAACGAACGGGAACTAATCAACAAGACAAGAGATTAGAGCATCTCTAACCCTTCCCCTAAAAAGCTTTAGTGCCCTAAAAATTTTGGTTTGAGGGATTAAACCCTATCTAACCCATCCCCCAAAACCTTTACTCCCCTAAAAATATAGCTTTTCATCCCTCAAAACTGAGCTCTCTGGACTAAATTTGGGGAGAGAATAGCAACTCTCCCTAAATTTTACTCTCCCTCACTCTCTCTCTCAGCCCCGACCGACTCGCGCCACCGCCGCTCCCGTCGCCGCCGGTGACCCCCCGGCACTCCCATCGGTCCGTCCTGGCCCCCCGCAGCTCCACCTCCCTCCCCCCCACCGTCTCCTCCCTCGCCGGCGCCGGAATCCGCTGGGAAACACGGCTGTACTCGTCGCCGCCGCATAGCTCAAGGACCTCGCCGCCGAGCCCGATTTCACCGGGAATGGAACCGCCGAAGCTCCGTGACGCCGTAGGCTACCCGCGTGCAAGCCCACGCCGGCCACGGGCGCCGGAATCGGCCGAGTTCACCGCCGCCGTCGCCGAGCTCGCTGCCGCCTTGCTCGGACTCGCGTTCGTCGCCGGCGACCCCGGGAATCGGTGCTGCGGGCTGCTCCGCGTGTGCCCGGTCGTCGCCGGAGCTCCATCGCCGGCCGCGGCGACGGCACCTTCTCCATCGCCGGTCAGCCCCCAAAAATTTTTCTTTTGCTTGCTATTTGTGTTGCAATGCTTCAATTAGTTGAAGAATCATGTGATGCTCATATGTAGTTGAATTATTGGATGCGGTGCATTTGAATTGTTTAAATTGGTGTTGAAATGTGGTGCAATTGTTTGGAATTTTTGTGCAAAAGGATAGAAGAAATAGGCTAGAAATTTTTTAGGGAATTAAGTTTTGGGGGAAGGGCTAGTAGCGTCCAGTTTCTAACTCCTCAAATTTGAGGAGTTAAGGTTTGGGGAGAAGTTTGGGGGATTAAATTTTGAGGGAAGGGCTAGAGATGCTCTTAGGCTGGCATACGATCCACTTAATATAACTAGTCAAAAAGCACCACTCTTGCAGCATCCAATCAAAGGTGCTTTCCGATCGACACAGAACGCTGGCGAAGCTTATCGAGCACTGTTCGGACCCCGTAGCTCTCAGAAAGAATTTAACCCCAACTTTATTCTCACATCTAATTTACCTTAGCCACACACGCAACCTTTTCTTTTCACCAACGTCATTTTCTTCCATTAACCACGTAATATTCTCTCCAAGACAATGCTACAGTACACGTGGTCAACCCGTGATGGCAGCTTTGAGATTCGTGGCGCAGGTTTGCCCAGCAGATCGATCGATGTACGTGCATGCTTAGCTAGCTCGTACAGAGGCGCAGTGGCATGTGCATGTACTAGATGCTCCTTTCAGGTTGGACCCGGTGCGTACTTGGATAGCAACGTACGCGCACGTTAGCTGTGCGAAACGTACGTCTAACTGACCCGGCCCGAAAGTACAGGATCGGTCGCTCGATCAACCGGCTTGGCGCCATCTGCCACGACGAAACGACCGTCACGTACGCATCGTGTGTACTGTACACGGTAGGCAACTTACGCGGAGTAGTACGTATCTTCTCTCGACTCCGGCACCTTTTTCCGTGAAAGGAACTAGCAAACGCGTTCAGATCGATCAGTCCTCTCTTTTGGCTTAGGGAGCTAAGCGAATCTTAATGGGATGCTCAATTATTCGGGCATCTGCCACGTAGTGAACCAAAATAAAGAGCTAAAGAGACCCAATGCTTCTGATCAATTCCTAACTACTGTTAGCAGTTGTAGTTAGGAATTGTCTCATCCCCAAATGGCAACTGCTATTATTTTGTATAAATACCTGTAATCAACAGTGCAATAATACGAGAGATCACATTTTTCATTGTGTCAAAACTCTGTACATTTCAATTCCAACACGTTATCAGCCCTTTAGTTCTACCGTGAGCAAGATCACAGGAGAAGAACCGAAGAAGAAAAGGTGAGAAATCGGCCATGCCTCGGGGATTCTTCTCCATGTTTCGCTTGATCCGTCGCCTTCTCCGCGAGGATCGTCGCCACTTCTTCTCTCGGCGCCGTCCTGGAGTCGATGCTCGTCGTCATGGCATGTGCCGGCCGCCCCATCGTCGTCAGCGGCAGCGCCACGGCGCCCCGGCGCCGGCGCTGCCCGCGTGGTTTCTCGCGGGCCCGGCCGCTCCGCCACTCTACGCCGACGAGTACGTGGCGCTCCCCATGCCCCTGGACGACGCGCTCGAGGCGGACTATTCGCCGCTGGACGCCGGCGAGCCCATGGAGCCGAAGCTCGCGATGCCGCCGCCGCCGGGATGGTGCGAAATCCACGGGTGGGGGCCGTGCCCCTCACCCTCGCCGGAGCTCGCTGTCGTCAACCCTGCCGTGGCCGCGCTCGGCCCGCCGCCGGTTTCCGGAGTCCCGCCGGCCGATCCCCCGCCGCACGTCGCCTCGCCGTGGCGGCCATGGCCGAGCCCGACCCCGCTCCCCGGCGCGGCCCCCGCTCCACCGCCGGTGGCACCCGGCCTCCGGCCGCCCCCCAGGTCGCCGGCACGGCCTCGTCCTCCGCCGCGGAACCCAGCCGCCGCCGCCTTGTCGCGCCCTTCCCGGGGTCGCTAGCGGCCCGCGCCGCCTGCGCCGGCTCGTGGTCGCCGGCCGCCCTCGGCCTCCCGAATGGCTCCGTCCCGGGCGCCATGCTGCCGAGCAGCTCCTCCTCCGAGGAAGAGGCCGGAGGGTCGGCTGCCTCCGCTCGCCGCCGTTGAAGGGGCCGGCTGGCCGGGTGGCCGCCGCTGCCGCCGCCGCGCGCCGCGGGTGCAGCCGCCGGCCTCCGGGCCGCAGCCGCAACCGCCGCCGTCGCCTCCGCGCCACCGCCGCGCGCCGCGGGTGCAGCCGCCGGCCTCCCGGTCGCCGCTGCCGCCGCCGCCGGTTGCGGTTAGGGTTAAAACCCTAACCGCACCGCCCCCTCCCCCCGCCCCTTATGTCGGCGTGGGCCTTAAGGCTGGCCCACCAGCCCCCCTCCCTTGCGCGCCCCTAAGCAGGCCGAAAGGCCACCTGGGCTTCGGCCCAGGTTTACTTGGCCCACCCGGGTAAATAAAGAAAAAAAAGATTTCAGCACCACTGTTTTTGCAAATTAACCCCTGTTTTTTCAGGAAATTGCAAAACAGCCCATAGTGCAGTTTAATCTATTTTTTCTCTTTTTCTTTTAAGTCTAGCAGTACTTTACTTCTGTTTTAGACCCTGTCAATTACAGTATTTTAATTTTAGTACTGTACTTCTGTTGAATACTTTGTATTCCAGATTATTTTTGTGATGCAATATATTTCCATGTTTTCTACATGTCGAGATTAATTGCGTCCTAATTTGCAATCGAGATTTTAAATTTCTTGCAAATACAAAATTGATTCACCTTAATTAAGTCTTTTGACTTAATACGAGTAGAAATCGATTTGCAAAATTCCAGGTGATTTTCTTCAAATCAAGTAATGATATGCGGCATTAGGTATATGAGTGTCTACTGATTTTCATCAGATTACACTCGAGTATCTACTGATTTATATCAGATTATACTCCCTAAGCGCTATATGGCATTAGGTATACAAGTATCTACTGATTTTTATCAGACTATACTTGAGTATCTACTGATTTCATCAGATTATACTCCCTAATGCTGCGAGATTTACTCTCGACAATATGTCATACTTAGCAAATTTGAGATTCACACTAATGGTTTCAAGCCAATTTTTTGAAGCTTTTATTAATTTTTGCAAAGTTCATTACAACATTAACCATGATGGTTCTTAATTTACTGAATGTAAATTAATTATCTCTGGTTTGCCCTCGTAGATTAACAATGACCGCGAAAGAATTTGAGGAGCTTGCCCTCAATGGTCACAACTACCCTACATGGGCCATGGACATCAAGATCAGTCTCGCGTCCCGTGGGATCGTGCGTGTTATCCAGGATCCGGTGATTCCTCTCCCGGATGGAGCCACGCCACTGATAGAACAGCAAAAATATGCTGTGTTGGATCGACGGCTTCCGACAGGGGGGGGTGAATGTCGAAGTTAAAATTTCTTCACAAGATTCGAACACAAAACTATTGATTAGCTAATGTGTTCAGATCAAGGAATGCAGCGGAAAAGCAATCGACGAATGGATTGAAAAAGATCACAAAAAAACAACCAGACCGGAAGTTCCGGTCTATATATCGGATGTTCCGATGTGGTCGGAACTTCCGGAGCTACCCCTATTTCGAACGTTCTGGAAAAACCGGAACTTCCGACTCCTGGGTCGGAACTTCCGACATGACCGGAGGTTCCGGTGTTACCCTGATTTTAAATGCTCGGGAAAAACCGGAACATCCGACTGCTGGATCGGAACTTCCGATGTGATCGGAACTTCCGGTGTGAAAATCGGAACTTCCGGTTTTTGCGAAACAGCAGATCGTCGCTCGGTAAAACGTTCGCAGATTTTGATCCACCCAACGGAATTGAACGAAATTTTGCACAGAGGTAGACAAAAGACTTACGGAGCTGTTCCAATTGGAATCACCTCAAAAGCTCATCTGTGCTGAGAGAAAACCCCAATCTACTAACAGCTGTTCCAAAAGCAAACAAGAGGAAAAACTTGCACGAGATCAAATCAATTGATTCTTAGAACTTGGGAGGGATTTTGATACTCAATCAACATAGAAACATCTCCCACGTTCTAACAATCTATTCCACCAAACAAACCTCAAGAAACAAATCAATCCATGAGGGAAGGAGAAGAACGAAAATCCAAAGAGCAAAAAGAGAAAAACTCACAATCACACGGGGAGACTCATGGCTTTCATTGGGAATCTTTTTGTATTGATTTTCGTGGATTTTCTAGTGTTTGTACATGCCTCTCATCTTAGGCAAAGCACTCTCTAAGTGCAGCTCTCATAATCTCATCAAAAAGGTCTTAGGGTTAAGAAACCCTAATCACCTATTTATAGTGGGGAGGGACAACCCCCTCTTCGACTCTTGGGCCTCATGCCCTAATGGACCAAACTACTTAGCACGCATCTCAAAGCGTCTAAATAGCTTAGCCACCTCTCGATTTTCCTTCCACCCTAAGCTACCAACCCTAAACCGCTTCCGGCCGCCGCCGCAGTTTCTTGGTTGAGCTTTGGTGGTTTCCGCGTTTTTACCAAAACGCCCTCGCACTGACTTGGTCTTCACACCTCGTCTCCACCCGCTTTCTTGTCGTCCGCGTACATGCTTTTAAGCCGCACGATGTCGTCGCCACCTCCTTGACCGCATCTCAGCCCTCCAAGCTATCATGCCAGTCCATATGGCTGAACCATCGCCGCACCCAACTCGCACCTGCACACAATAGACCAAGCAAAGCGTCGCGAGCACAAGTTTTTCACTTGACCCAAGTCAGTCGAGAAAAATCCTTTATCCACTCAATTTTTCCTTGAGACAAATTGAGAAACTCAAGCAATCAACCATAAATCAAAACCGAAATCATGCAACCTCAAATTCAACGCAACACAAAGTGGCAAGATATTCATCACACAGATGTACACGTCATCACATGACTCACAATCTCCCCCTTGATGAATATATTGCCAACATCTCTCAATCAATCAAATTTGAGTTGGTTTAAAGAATTAAAAGCAATCAAGTTGCAAGAATTCAAACTTGGCCAAAGGAAAGAAAAAGCAAGTACTGGGCCAAGTGAATGTCAACAAGAGTAAAATCAAAAGTGTTGAGTGAAGGCAAAACATAAACCCTGAGACTCCCCCTCACTCCTGTACCTCATATATCTATGATCTACTCCAGAACAAAGCAATTTTCAGAAGATACACACCCATGCCTATCTCGTAAACGAATGCCAAGGTATGATTGATACTCCTATTTCTCCCCCTTTGGCACTATAGTCATCAAGGGAAGGCACGCCTCCCCCTGAGACTATGCAATGATGGAATATCAAGGATAAGCATGTATGCGTGGAATTTTTTATTTTTCAGTTGCAGCGAGCTTTGAAGATTATCCAGAATGAGACACAAAAAGTGCTAATATGCCACATAGGTGCTCACCAAACCATAAGAAGACATGTAGATCAAGAAGAGCAGCTAGCAAATCAAGTTCTTAGCATATTAAAGAGTTCACTAGTAATGAGCGCCAGACTAGGTAGTCACAATTGCAATGACTCTAAACATGAGTGAAGTATGACAACCTAGCGCTAAGCCATGACTAGGAGGACAACCGATCAAGATTAGGATCAAAATACTCTACCACATGCTGAATTAAGCAATCACATGATTAAATGGATTAGGCACAACCAAAATACAACCCCCTGCACGAGGAAGTATCTTGAGTGATTCATCCTGACTTTTCCACATTGAGTTCACATGATTATTTGGACTAGCCACAACCAAAGTACTACCTCCTGCACGAGCAAGTACCTTGAGTGATTCATCCCTATTTTAGCATTTTTCACATTAGCATATGATAGATTTCAAGCATGTAGAGCAAAAACTAGTGACTTTTGATGACACTAAGCATTCTCCGACCCGAGCCACAAAAGCCTAGGCATGTGAAGTCACTAGCAGTCCTAATCAAGATTACCATGAAGTCCTATCTTTGACCAGTCATACACAAAGATCATAGTTGCAATACTAGAGTCATGAGCAGATTCAAAAGCAAAGGATTCCCTAGCAGGCAACTCATCAGTAGATCAAAGATTTAAATTCAAGTTGTTGTCCAATTAAGCTAGCATCACTGATTCTTGAGAACACATATCAAAATATGGTAAAATGAGCTAGACACTCAGAATATGGCGTATAGCGAACTCGTAGAACTCATTGTTTCATCAAGGATAATAGACAAAGCTCGTGAACATGTAAAGTGCACATGATATATCACAAATGATGCAAAATGCACTATATTACACTATGATACACAATGAGACGACTCCCCCTCAAACCAACCCATGGGGATGAACAATCCCCAACTCCCCTCTAAGGGCACAGAATCGTGTGGGATCTAATGGCTTGGTAAAGATATCCGCGAGCTGATTTTCAGAGTCAACAAACGTAAACACTACATCACCCTTCTCAACATGGTCTCTCAGGAAATGAAACCGCACATCTATATGCTTAGTCCTAGAGTGCTGCACTGGGTTCTTAGCAATATTAATAGCACTAGTGTTATCACAGAACAGTGGAACACTATCAAAAGACAACCCAAAATCCCGCAAAGTCGAAATCATCCAAAGAATCTGACTACAACAACTAGCGGCTGCAACATACTCAGCTTCAGCAGTAGATTGTGCAACAGAAGATTGTTTTCTAGAAGACCATGAAACAAGAGAAGTGCCAAGAAGATGACAAGTGCCAGAAGTACTCTTGCGGTCTATCTTACACCCGGCAAAGTCTGAATCAGAAAAACCCCGAATCCCAAGAACAGAAGAGCATGAATACCAAAGTCCAAATTCAAGGGATGATCGAAGATACCTCATGATGCGCTTCACAGCTTGCCGGTGGGAGTCTCTCGGCGAGGCTTGAAACCTCGCACATAGGCAAACAGCGAACTGGATGTCCGATCTTGTCGCTGTCAAGTAGAGGAGGGAGCCGATCATGCTTCTGAACTCCTTCTGGTCCACCGCCTCTTCTTCTTCATCAGGACCAAGTGATGTTGCAGTAGACATCGGAGTATTAATTGGCTTGGCATCACTCATCCCGAATTTCTTCAATAGATCCTTGGTGTACTTGGCCTGATGCACAAATGTGCTCTCCTTTGTCTGCTTGATTTGTAACCCCAAGAAGTATTGAAGTTCACCCATCATAGACATCTCAAATTCCCTGCTCATCATCTCAGAAAACTTGGACACAAGAGCATTAGAGGAGCCACGAAAGATTATATCATCCACATAGATTTGTGCTATCAAAAGGTCATTGCCACGCCTAAGAAGAAACAAAGTTTTGTCTACCCTCCCCATTTCAAAACCATTTTGAATCAAAAAGTTCTTAAGTCTATCATACCAAGCTCTAGGAGCTTGCTTAAGACCATAGAGAGCCTTGGACAGTTTGAACACATGGTTAGGGTATTTAGGGTTCTCAAATCCTGGAGGTTGTTTAACATAGACTTCTTCTTCAATGAAACCATTAAGAAATGCACTTTTCACATCCATTTGATAAAGTTTGAATTTCTTAGAAGCTGAGAACGCAAGCAAAATGCGTATAGCCTCCAAACGAGCTACCGGTGCAAAGGTCTCATCAAAATCAAAGCCCTCAATTTGACTAAACCCTTGGGCTACGAGTCTAGCCTTATTGCGAACAACAATGCCATCCTCACTTTGCTTGTTCTTGAACACCCACTTGGTTCCAATGATATTGTGACCAAGTGGAGGCTCTACAAGCGTCCAAACCTTATTTCTTTCAAAATTTTCTAACTCCTCATGCATGGCATTGACCCAACTATCATCAGAAAGTGCATGACCTATATCTTTGGGCTCAAAAGATGCAACAAAAACAGAATGCACAAGCTCTGAGGAGGGAATGGACCTGGAGCGCGTTACACGCTCAGAGATGTCGCCGATGATCTGTGTTGGAGGGTGATCCTTCTGGAGGCGTTGTGGACCCCCGAGCTCATCTGGAACTTGAGTGGAGGTAGCCTCGGCAGCCTCTACCTCAGCTGTAGAAGAGGTAGGAAGCTGAGCTGCCGGTGAAGAAGGTGCCACCGCCGATGATGAAGTTGTCGGTGCTGGACCCTCAGCTACTGTCGAAGAGACAACTGGTGGACCAACAGCTGCCGCCTGAGAAGTGGGGGCACGGCCCACACCACTCTCAAAGTCATCTTCATCCTGGAAGATCGACTCGGACTCCTGTGAAACACCTGAAAGCTCGGGTCTAGCAGAGCTAGCCTCATCAAAAGTCACATCACAGGACTCAACAATGGTGTTAGTCTCAAGATTAAGCACTCGATATCCCTTCGAATGTCCAGGGTATCCAAGCATGATACCATCAGAAGTGCGCGACTCGAACTTGTCGAGAAGGCCCTTCTTCAGGATAAAACATTTGCAACCAAAAACCCTAAGATGGGACACATTTGGCTTCTTCCCAAACATAAGCTCATAAGATGTCACGTGCAGAGAAGAACGCAGAAAAACTCGATTTGACACATAGCAAGCGGTGTTGACGGCCTCGGCCCAATACCGTCGCGATGTGCCATACTCATCAAGCATCGTTCTTGCCATCTCAACTAAAGTTCTATTCTTCCTCTCCACAACACCATTTTGCTGTGGGGTGCGTGGAGTGGAGAATTGGTGCTCAACACCACGATCAGCAAGAAAATCTGCGAAAGAAGCATTCTTGAATTCTAACCCATTATCACTGCGAATTCCCTTCAAAGAGCCAGGAAAAAGATTCAAAAGCCTCAAAGCCAAATCTCGAAAGAACTCAAATGCCTCAGATTTGTGCTCCATGAAAAACACCCAAGAGAACCGAGAATAGTCATCAACAATGACAAGAACATACCACTTCCCACCCGCCGATCGAACCCGAGCTGGACCTACAGTGTCAATATGTAAAAACTGAGCGGGTCCATCGGTCTTCACCTGATTGACAGGTGGATGAGAAGCGGCAACTTGTTTGCCATGACGACATGGGGCGCATACCAAATCATTGACTGGTTTGAGTTTGGGCAAACCTCTCAGAAGGTCAAGGCTGCCAACTCTAGTCAAATGGTCAAAACCAACATGCCCCAAACGTCGGTGCCAAAGTTGAAACACTGAAGAACTAGTTGCAAGAAAACACCTAGACCCAGAAGAACTAAACTCAGCAGCAAAAACTCTACCGGGACGAGAAATACCAAAAGCAAGTGCACCCGAAGAGTCAAGAACACGACATCCATTCTTCTTAAAACACACCTCATAATCATCATCAATGAGCTGTGAAACAGAAATGAGGTTGTATTTCAGTTTACTCACAAGGGCAACATCTTTGAGAATGTTGTTGTTGTTGACTCGCACTGTGCCCTTGTGTGTCACACGTCCACGGGAGTCATCTCCAAAAATGATGTACTCATCACGGGATGTCTTGTTGAGGGAGGTGAACCATTTTGAGCTTCCGGTCATGTGACGTGAACACCCGGAATCAACAAGCCACATGTTCACCAATCCTCGCCGGCCAACCTATACAAAAGACCGAAAACGAGTGGGCTCAGTACTGGGGTTAGTAAGCAAGGATTTTTGAATCCAGTACTGAGTCACTCGCTGAAAAGGAACAAAAGATCGTGAGTGATTAGTATGCAATGCAACGCCTTGAGCAACTCTACGACCCTGACCTAGAACACGCCGCGGAGGAATGCCACGCACCGGAGCACGTGAACCACCTCCAAGAGGACGGCGAGAAGACTCTAAGCGACCTAAACCCTGTCGCCTGCTAGAGCCACCAGAAGCCTCAACATGTTGAGGCCTCGTGTGTGTCTTAGGAGCACTCAACGCATTGTTGCGTCGTTGAATACCCTTAAGGGCACGAACACGGTCACGACGCTCCTCCTTGAGACGTCGAAAGCAGAACTCAACTAGGTGACCATCCTTATGACAATGAGTGCATTGGTATTTTACCCTTTGCGAGGTAGCACCAACTGAAGCTGAAGCACTCTTGTCCTTAAGCGATGAATCTAGATAACCACCTGACTTAAACACTGTTCCCCTCTCCCCCTGAGCTATTGCAATCAAGCCTCTACCAAGAGAACCAATGGGATGAGGAGGATGATTCTTATTTGCTTCCACATGATTAAAACCTAGACCTTTGCCTGAGCTAACTCTAGACTTGTCTAAGATCATGTCAAGTTCTTTTCTACCTCCAGAAAATCTCACCAAAGTTTTCTTGAAGTAATCAACTTCCCTAAGCAAAGAAGCACAGGTAAGACAAGCTCCTGAAGCTGACACTCTAACAGCTTTCTCATATTTTTCTTTGTATGCTCCTAGTTCAAGTTTTAGAGACTCACAAGACACACAGGCGATGCTACATGTTTCAGCTACTGTTTTCTTAAACCTCTCTCTAAATGCAGCATGCATAGCAGAAACATCATTCTCAAGCTCATGACAAAATGTGCAAGTAGAGGAAACAGCATGAGAAACATCAACAGGTAACTTAGAAGCAGTAGCATTAGCCAAAGTGAGTTTTCTGTAAAGCTCAGAAATGTGTCTTCCTAGGTCCTGATTTTCTTCAACTAGTTCAGAGCATTTATCACACACTGGTCTTCTCATTTCAAGCACAGATTGATTCAATTCTTTATTTCTATCTTTCAAATACTTGCATCTTAAACATGGGGAAGATTCTTGAGTGCTCTTAGAACTAATGCTAGCAAGTTGATTCTTAGCATTCTTGAGTTCATTAGCATGAAATGAGTGAACAATGCAACCAGCAAGATAAACAGTTTTAAGCTTGGTTAGATTGTCCTTATAGACCATAAGCTCTTGGATGACAGTTATATGCAATGTGAAACCTATAGCAAAGCACAATTTCATCTCATTCAACTCATCCAGAGGTGCTAAGCTAGAGGAACATCCTAGAGATCCACAAGAAGGCAAACTAGCATGTGAAGCCTTAAGCATGTCAATTTCTTTTCTAAGAGAATCTAAGTTGTCATCCTTAGAAACACAAAAGGAGCAAGGGCTCGACTTAAGTTTATCAATTTCAATCATGGCTGACTGAAGCAATTCACTTACACTAGCATGAGCATCTTTAGCTTCGAGGAATTCTTTGTGTAAAACATCACAACTAGCACACTCATCCTCATTACTTTTCAGTTTAGCAATTTCTAGTGTAAGAGAATTAACTTTCTTAGACAGGTCTTTAGATTTCTTGATTGAAGCAAACAAGGCATCATTTTGCACATCAAACATATCAAGCAGTTTATCATGCCTAACACTGAGCTCATCGAAGGTGCAACTTACATCGCTTTCAAGATCTCCGTCGTCGCTCTCTTCTTCGGATCTCGCCATAAAGCACATGCCGGTGAAGCCATGTTCTACCTTCTTCTTCCCTTTCTTCTTGTGCTTGGGCGGCTCCGGTTCATCCTCGCTTGAGGAAGAGGAAGATGAAGAAGAGTTGGAGCTGTTGTCGCTATCTTCAAAAGCGGCGAGAGCTCGACGAAGATTCTTCTCCGCCTCACGCATCTTGGGCCTTGATCCAAAGTTGTTCCTTCTCTTGTCCTGAAATTTAGAAGCAAACTTGTTCCTCTCTTTAGGATTGGGACACTCAGATCGGATGTGGCCTTTCTCACCACATCCATAGCAGGTGATGTCCGAGGATTTCCTTCTCCTATTTCTCACATTCTTATATGCCCTAGAGAAGCGTTTTGCAAATAACGCAAGCTCATCCTCGGGAAGAGATTCAAACTGATCATCAGACAAAGAAGACAAGACTGCAAGAGACAATCCAGAAGAAGAAATCAAGCAAGTGTCAGAGTTGACACTAGGAGACACTATCCCCGATGGATCCGAGGAATTGTTCCCAACAAGAGCCAAAGTCTTGGACTTAGAACCATTTCTGTTTTCCGAAGTGATCTCATGAGTAGAGAGCTTGGAGAACAGATGATCGAGTGTGAGAGTGGCAAGATTGGCAGACTCCTGGATGGCAATCTTCCGCACTTCAAAAGCGGGCTCTAATGTGTTCAACACATGCCTAGCCATCTCTGAGTCAGTGTACCTCACTCCCACACTCCTGAGCTTATTCACAATTCTTTCAAATCTCTCAAAAAGTTCAGAAATTGATTCCCCAGAGCGTTGCTCAAAGCGATTGTATTCAACTTTGTATTGATCCGCTCGAGCAATCTTGACTTGGTCGGACCCCTCATGATAGGTGATCAAGGTCGACCAAATCTTGTGAGCGGTATCAAGATGAGCAACCCGCTCATGCTCCTTCCTATCCAAACCAGAAAGCAAATAGTTGATGGCCTTGCAATTGTTTTCAACATCAGCCTGATTTGCAGCCGTCACTTCGGCAGGAAGAGCAAAGTCCCTTTCGATGATTTGCCAAATAGCAAGTCCCTCTGACTGGATAAAAATTTTCATTCGATTTTTCCAGAACTCCCAGTCCGTCCCATTGAAGACAGGAGGATGAGTCGAGTATCCGTGGGAAGCCATGGCTCGCAAAGCCGGTCAAAGCTTATAGAGAAGCGAGACCGGGCTCTGATACCACTTGTTGGATCGACGGCTTCCGACAGGGGGGGGGGTGAATGTCGAAGTTAAAATTTCTTCACAAGATTCGAACACAAAACTATTGATTAGCTAATGTGTTCAGATCAAGGAATGCAGCGGAAAAGCAATCGACGAATGGATTGAAAAAGATCACAAAAAAACAACCAGACCGGAAGTTCCGGTCTATCTATCGGATGTTCCGATGTGGTCGGAACTTCCGGAGCTACCCCTATTTCGAACGTTCTGGAAAAACCCGGAACTTCCGACTCCTGGGTCGGAACTTCCGATATGACCGGAGGTTCCGGTGTTACCCTGATTTTAAATGCTCGGGAAAAACCGGAACATCCGACTGCTGGATCGGAACTTCCGATGTGACCGGAACTTCCGGTGTGAAAATCGGAACTTCCGGTTTTTGCGAAACAGCAGATCGTCGCTCGGTAAAACGTTCGCAGATTTTGATCCACCCAACGGAATTGAACGAAATTTTGCACAGAGGTAGACAAAAGACTTACGGAGCTGTTCCAATTGGAATCACCTCAAAAGCTCATCTGTGCTGAGAGAAAACCCCAATCTACTAACAGCTGTTCCAAAAGCAAACAAGAGGAAAAACTTGCACGAGATCAAATCAATTGATTCTTAGAACTTGGGAGGGATTTTGATACTCAATCAACATAGAAACATCTCCCACGTTCTAACAATCTATTCCACCAAACAAACCTCAAGAAACAAATCAATCCATGAGGGAAGGAGAAGAACGAAAATCCAAAGAGCAAAAAGAGAAAAACTCACAATCACACGGGGAGACTCATGGCTTTCATTGGGAATCTTTTTGTATTGATTTTCGTGGATTTTCTAGTGTTTGTACATGCCTCTCATCTTAGGCAAAGCACTCTCTAAGTGCAGCTCTCATAATCTCATCAAAAAGGTCTTAGGGTTAAGAAACCCTAATCACCTATTTATAGTGGGGAGGGACAACCCCCTCTTCCACTCTTGGGCCTCATGCCCTAATGGACCAAACTACTTAGCACGCATCTCAAAGCGTCTAAATAGCTTAGCCACCTCTCGATTTTCCTTCCACCCTAAGCTACCAACCCTAAACCGCTTCCGGCCGCCGCCGCAGTTTCTTGGTTGAGCTTTGGTGGTTTCCGCGTTTTTACCAAAACGCCCTCGCACTGACTTGGTCTTCACACCTCGTCTCCACCCGCTTTCTTGTCGTCCGCGTACATGCTTTTAAGCCGCACGATGTCGTCGCCACCTCCTTGACCGCATCTCAGCCCTCCAAGCTATCATGCCAGTCCATATGGCTGAACCATCGCCGCACCCAACTCGCACCTGCACACAATAGACCAAGCAAAGCGTCGCGAGCACAAGTTTTCCACTTGACCCAAGTCAGTCGAGAAAAATCCTTTATCCACTCAATTTTTCCTTGAGACAAATTGAAAAACTCAAGCAATCAACCATAAATTCAAAACCAAAATCATGCAACCTCAAATTCAACGCAACACAAAGTGGCAAGATATTCATCACACAGATGTACACGTCATCACATGACTCACATGCTGCCTTATACATCATAAGGCACCATATTCACCCAGATCTAAAGTCTGAGTATTTAGAGGAAGAATCTCCTCGTACTCTGTTTCTGGCCCTCAAAACGAGGTATGAACAGCAGAAGGCAGTTGTCCTGCCCGAAGCACTCCACGATTAGACTCATCTCTGTCTTCAGCACTTCAAATCCATCGGAGAGTACAATCACGAGGTTCATAAGATTTAATCCATCGAAACCTACTGATGCGGAGAAGATAGAAAAGACTCTATCCACTATGCTCCCTACAGATAGGATCCTCCAGCAGCAGTACCGTACTCGCAACTACGAAGTCTATTCCGACCTCATTCATATTTTACTTCAGGCCGAAAAGCATGATGAGCTACTCGCTAAGAATGGCTCTCAGCGCCCAGTTAGGGCACAACCTTTACCTGAGGTTCATATGAATATCGTGAATGGACAGAGGTTTGACGGTGCCTTCAAGGGCAAACCATCAAACTTCAAGGGTAAGCGAAAGCGCAGCAGGAACAAGAAGCCTAGAAACTTCAACAGGGGAAAGGCACCGCAAAACCTAAGTATGACAAAACTAAGCTTTGCGACAAATGTGGATGCTACACGCACCCCACTAACAAGTGCAAAACCCCAAAGCATCTGGCTGTTCTGTACCAACAATCTCAAGGACGCATGGCACCTCAAGGGAAAAGGTTTGAAGCCAACTTCAACTTTCATCCAGACAGCGCCAATGGAGATGGCAGTTCGCTCGATGTTCCTCCCGGTCCGAGCAACACCATGCCTTTCCATCAGTCAGAGGACCCTGCCGACACGGAGAATATGATGATTGAGTTTGCCTCAACCGACATGTTTGGAGACTTCGATTAGTCTCTCAATCTCCTTTATGATCTATTTAATTATGTCCATTTGTGATGTTGAACTAAGAACATAAGTATTGTTGTCATTTTTATATTATATCAGCACATTTGATATGATAAGATTGTCTACTATATATTTATATGAAGTTTTCTCACTGAAAATTCTTTTATATATAGTTATCTACGGGGACAATCCGATGGAAGAAGAATTATGCCTTGTGGACAGTGCTACCACAAACTCCATACTAAGGGAGTTAAAATATTTCCAAACTCTGAAAAAGATGAATTGAGATATTTTAACTATCCCTGGACGCGATACGGTAATTGTTGGTACTGGTCGTGCCATATTTACCCTCCCAGGAGGTACACATGTGACAATTGAGGATGCTTTGCTGTATCCCGACTCGTCACGTACCCTCATCAGTTATCGAGATATCCGTAAAAATGGTTTTCACATTGAGACCCATGAAGACAACAAAGAGGAGTATCTACTCTTCACTAAAGATTACGGATATGGCAAGCAAGTACTTGAACGAATTCTTTCTCTATCGTCCGGATTGTACTATACGTACATCAAGCCCGTAGAACATGTTGCATACAAGGTAATTTTTCAGAATGTTAACGCATTCCAAACCTGGCATGATCGCCTAGGCCATCCCGGTATCGGGATGATGAGAAAAATTACTCGCAATTCTATTGGTCATAATTTGTTTGAGTCAAAATTCCCTCAATCATCAGATTTCGTGTGCACATCTTGTGTAACGGGAAAGCTAATTTTGAGACCCTCGCACCTCAAAATACAAGCTGAACCACTTCAGTTCCTTGAACGCATTCAAGGAGACATTTGTGGTCCCATCCAACCATTTTCTGGACCTTTTAGGTATTTCATGGTTCTCATCGACGCATCTACACGATGGTCACACGTGTGCCTTCTGTCCACACGAAACCATGCATTTGCCAAGATAATGAGGCAAGTCATTAAATTACAAGCCCATTATCCAGAAAGTCGAATTAAGACAATTAGCATGGACAATGCTGCAGAATTCTCCTCACGTGCTTTCAATGATTATTGCATGGCATTGGAGATTGAAGTTCAGCACTCTGTCCCATACGTCCATACACAAAATGGTTTGACTGAATCACTGATCAAGAGAATTAAACTCATTGCAAGACCTTTGTTGATGAATTGCAGCTTGCCAACCTCTTGTTGGGGTCACGCAGTTTTACACGCTGCTGACTTAATACAATTGCGACCTACTGCATATCATAGTACTTCCCCTCTACAATTGGTACGTGAAAATCCTCCTAGCATTTCCCATCCGTGTAAGTTCGGATGTGCTACGTACATCCCGATCTCACCACCGCAGCGGACATCCATGGGCCCACACAGGAAACTGGGGATCTATGTGGGGTACAAATCGCCGTCGATTATCAAGTACCTGGAACCCCTTACTGGGGATCTATTCACAGCCCGTCACGCTGATTGCATATTCGATGAGGAACATTTCCCGGCATTAGGGGGAGATTTCAAGTACCAGAAAGAATGCCAGGAAATTGATTGGAATGCTATAGCCATTTCATCCTCTGATCCACGTACCCAAGAGACTGAACTCCAAGTTCGGAAAATTATCAATTTGCAACATCTTGCAAATAATCTGCCAGATTCATTTACTGATCTAAAAGGTGTTACAAAATCCTTAAATCCGACCAGAAATGCGCCCGAAAGAGTAGAGGTACCTATAAAAACCACTCAACTCCCTGTTCCTAAAAAGAGGGGGAGTAGTACGGCCCCTGACCCGGAACAAGATTCTCGCAAGCAACAAAGGAAATCGAGGAGAAAATCCTCAAGGTCAGTAAATGCAAGTCAACTCAACGTTGACAAACACCTAATGGGTAGTGCACACCCAGTGGATGGGCAACCTCCACAACCTAGCTCCAGTTTGCACACACTGGCTGGGCCATCAGAACACCCAAACTCACGTGTATTGGGAAATCACGAAGAGTCATCAAGGGTGCAAGAAATTTTCACCAACTACATCGATTCTGGAGAATCATTCAACGTTAAGTCTACGATTGTCGACACTTATTTTTCTGCTACAATTGCAAATACCCTTCTCAATGATCATGATCCAAGAACTATTTCCGAGTGTCAAAAGCGCTCCGACTGGCCTAAATGGAAGGATGCAATACAAGCGGAAATTGTCTCGCTTAATAAAAGGAAGGTATTCACTGAAGCAATACTGACACCTCCCAAGGTTTTCCCTGTGGGATTCAAATGGGTTTTTATCCGGAAACAGAATGAGAACAATGGGGTGGTGAGATACAAAGCAAGGCTCGTAGCACAAGGGTTTATGCAGAGACCCGGCATTGATTATAATGAAACATATTCTCCGGTAATGAGTGGAATCACTTTTCGATATCTCATATCCTTGGCAGTGCAAAACCGTCTATCTATGCAGTTGATGGACGTCGTGACCGCATATCTTTACGGGTCACTAGATTCGGACATTTACATGAAGGTTTCTGACGGAATCCCTGTCCTGAATGCAAGCGCAAAACACAACATGTACTGTGTAAAACTGAACAAGTCATTATATGGCTTAAAGCAGTCGGGACGGATGTGGTACAACCGACTCAGTGAGTTCCTTCTTCAGAAGGGTTACTCCAACAGCGATGATTGCCCATGTGTTTTTATCAAGAAATCCTCTACAGGATTTTGCATCATTTCAGTGTACGTCGATGATCTCAACATCATTGGCAACATACAAGATATTGATGAAGCACGCAATCACCTAAAGACGGAATTTGAGATGAAGGATTTGGGTAAAACCAAATTTTTCTTAGGTCTTCAACTTGAGCACCTTCCCTCAGGAATCATGGTACACCAAGCTGCCTATATCCAGAAGATATTGGAGAAGTTCAATATGGACAAATCCTACCCATCTAAAACTCCTATGGTGGTTCGTTCTCTAGACGTAGAGAAAGATCCATTCAGACCGAGGGAAGATGGGGAAGAGACATGGGACCCGATGTTCCATATCTCAGTGCCGTTGGAGCGCTCATGTATCTTGCAAATTGCACAAGACCTGATCTTGCTTTTGCAGTGAATCTTCTTGCTAGACATAGCGCAGCTCCCACCAAAAGCCATTGGTCGGGAGTCAAGAATATCCTTCGATATTTCCAAGGCACAAAGGATCTTGGCCTATTCTTTCAATTCCAGAGAAATCAGGACTCCAATATGATTGGATACACAGATGCTGGCTATTTATCTGATCCCCATAATGCCAGATCACAAACTGGCTTTGTGTTCCTACATGGTGGAATGCCATATCATGGAAGTCTTTGAAACAGACTCTTGTGGCAACGTCTACCAATCATTCTGAAATAATTTCATTATATAAGGCATCACGCGAATGCGTATGGCTTCGCAGAATGATAAACCACATACAACAGTCATGTGGAATTGGTTCTATCGAATCACCTACCATTATCTACGAAGATAATGCGGCTTGTGTTGCACAGATGCAAACAGGATACATCAAGAGCAATATCACTAAGTATATTGCCCCTAAGTTGTTTTTTTCCCATGAGCTCCAGAAAAGCGGGGAAATAAACATCTTGCAAGTCAAATCATGCGATAACCTCGCTGATTTATTCACAAAGTCTCTACCAACTTCTACATTCCAGAAGTATGTTCATGAAATTGGTATGCGACGACTTCGAGATTTACAAGAATCAGGGGGGAGTATCTTCCTGAGTTATTCCTGTTCAAAGCGTCATATTACACTCTTTTTCCCTTTATGAGTTTACTTTACAGGTTCTCATTAAGGTTTTTAATGAGGTAATATTAACATAAGGACATATGTCATATTTTCCGTTTTCCCCACCGGGTTTTTAGGAGAATATATACGACATACTTATTGCCCGTTAAACTCTATGGGTTTTCTCGTATTAAGTTAAATGAGACGATAATCATTATATGCTGTATCATTTTCTCCTTATTTTCCCATTGGGTTTGAAGGAGTTTTAACAGCATATACGACACTATATTCCTCACATTTTTTTCCCACAGGGTTTTCGGAGGAGTCTTTAAATTGTACTGTACAAATGATGATGCAATTGATCAAGGGGGAGTATTGTGAACCGTCGGCTTTTTCCCAAAAAGAGACGCAATGCTTCTGATCAATTCCTAACTGCTGTTAGCAGTTGTCTCATCCCCAAATGGCAACTGCCATTACTCTGTATAAATACCTGTAATCAACAGTGCAATAATACGAGAGATCACATTTTCCATTGTGTCAAAACTCTGTACATTTCAATTCCAACAAATTATTCGGGCATCTGCCACGTAGTGAACCAAAATAAAGAGCTAAAGATTTGTAGTCCAACGAATTGAAGATACTATGCAGTGAGTATTTACTCTTTAGCTAGTAAAGTAGAATTCCCTAAAGCACCCTTACCAACGTGGAGAATGGGTGCGAGGCCGTGGCCTGACGGTTGTTTGGCGGTGGCGCCACCGGGTGAGGGATCAGAGGGGGTTGCGGGCAGCGGTGGTGAGCGGCACCTGCGTAGGTGAACGCGGAGAAAGAGATTGTGGCCGGGTGCGGTGGTGATGGCCGTCATCCGTTGGTGGTGGTAGTAGTTAGGTTGAGCTTAGAGGGCAGCTCCAACATCAGTTGTGGCTATTGCGATTATGGTGGGAGGCGACTCTGGGCAGAAATAGGACGGAGGTGGAGTAGCATCCGGCTCATGGTTGATTAAGTTGAGTAGAAAAGGAAGGAGGGAGGGCGAGGTTCAGGCAACTTCGGATCCAAGGATTTTTTTTGTGCTAGGCACGCTCAAAGCGTTGATTCTCCTTTCTATGCTTTGATGTAACCCCAGACTTTCTGATTAGCGTTATTCAGTCCGAAAGAAACCAGTTGTAGATTAATAAAGTGCAAAGTTCCTACAAGAAAAAGATCAAAGATTTTCATACGAATTTAGTAAGATTTCAATCTATAGAAAAGTTTCTATCACGTGAATGAGGTTTTAGGAATTGTACGAAATTCCTATAGAGCGCTCAATCATATGAATTTCAAAGGAATTCTAACATGAGTTTAAATCTCTTGAAACAACTTAGTTGTGTATAAGTTGTGTCTTGTATGAATATTCTCTCTCTTTGAATTCCTACAAATTTTAGTGGAGCATTTAAAGAGCCATTTTACAAATTTATGTTTTCGTTCCATGTAGAAATCGACGAGTCATGATATTTCAATACTACTGAGTTTTTATTTTCATGTTTTTAAAATCCCGTGCTCCAAAGAAGTCATATAGATGTCAATAATTGAGATAACCAACTGAGAAGAAAGAAGACGAGGACCGAACATACATTATACATATGATATAAGTATTCACCACTTAGTTACTGTATTGGATTTTAAAATAACATGGCAGAAGAATAGGAATCCTAAATAATAGCGACCTGGGGTGAAAAAAAATTACTATTGACCTTTGATTTTATCACGAGAAAATGTTTACGGAGGCGAGACAACAAGGTATTACACAAAATTAAGACCCGATGGATTTTTAAAAACTTTTGCTCTTTGCGATGTTGTCTTGAAGTCGAGTGCATTTCGGCCCTGGCTTCTATAGAAATTACTGGGACATTTTAAAGCCAGCCATCCTTCGGCTTTTCCATGACTTCTAACGAATCAACCGGGCCCATATCGTCCTACTCCCTAGAAATGACACGGCTAGAACAGCTGATGTGTTTAGACCCATCTCTCTCCAAAACTGCTCCCATAAAGCCTCGGCTAAAGTCCTAGCCAACCGCCTCAAACCCTTAATCACCTTACTCGTCCGCGGTGATTAAACCGGCCATCTTAGGCAGGTGTATCTCAAAAAACTTCATCTACGCTGCAGACCTTCTCAGCTGCTACTACCGCTCCAAAGCTCCAACCATCGTCATCAAGCTAGACTTGGCCTTCGACTCACCTGAGAATCCTTTCTCACTATCACGTGACACCGTGGCTTCCCATATCGCTAGTGCGCTTGGATCGAAAGCATCCTTCAAACGGGCAAAACTACAATCCTTTTAAACGGGATCGATCGGCGCGTGGATGCAATACCGTACCGGGCTATGCCAGGGCGACCCCCATATATATCCCCTTACCTGTTCATCATAGTCATAGATGTTCTTCAACAACTTCTCCTCCAAGCTTCGTATTCCGGCTAAATCTCCTATCCAACACACCTGGACATGGCCCAGTTCAGTATGCTGATGATACAGTCGCCCTTCACTAAAGCCTCTACCCAAGCTGCGCTCCACTTACGGACAATCCTTAATGATTTTGCCTCCGCCACCGGTCTCACCATCAACTATCGCAAGACTACATTCATCCTTACGAATGTAGGCGACGCCACTGCCGACTCAATCATCTCTACCCTAGGTACCTCCGTATATTGCTACCTTCCCCCAAACGTACCTGGGGCTTCCGTTCTCCCCAACAAATCTTCGCTCCTCGGCCTTTGTCCCATCATCGATAAAGGCGATCGACAAATACCTCTCCGGCGGGTGAGCTTCGCTACTCTATAAAGGAGGACGCTATATCCTAGTCTCTGTTGTGCTTGACAACCTTTCAACATACTTCATGTCTTCCTCGTATCTCAAACTTCTATCTCTGCCATTGACAAGATCAAACGAGCATTCTTCTGGACAGCTGAGGACACATGTTCCGGAGCTCAATGCCTGGTTGCTTGGGAGTCAGTCTGCACCCCTTAAAATTGTGGTGGTCTAGGGCTAAAAAATCTGGCAATACAAACATGTGTCTTTTGCTAAAATTTGTCTACAAATTCCTCCACTCAAACAACCTTCCATGGAAAACTTTGTTGATGTCAAACAACCATCATGCATGCCTTCTCCGAACACAACCAAACGACGTCTTTTCTACCCACCATAATTTTGAGCCAGATTTCCACCCTGTCGCAACTTGCTACTTGTACTGTGAACGATGGAACCTCCACCTTCTTCCGGTTTGATAGGTGGATCCTGCCAAAACTTCTTGCCACTACCTATCTGGCCATCTTTAGCCACTACAAGAACCACAACGCCTCGGTTAAGCAGGTTTTAACTCGAGAATTGGAGTCAGGTCTGTGAAATAGGCTGCGGATCACATCTGGTCCTCTCGGGTACCTAACAAAGTCGAGATTTTTGCCAGGCTTCTAAGCAGAAACAGACTGAACACCAAAGCGAACCTCGTGCACAAGACGCTCCAAACTGACAAGCAACCACACTCCAAGATAGCCGCCACTTGTTGACGAGACTATCTATCCTCACAATTACACGCGAATATGTAACCGTTTTTCTTTTGAAATTAATAATATAATACAGGTGAAGATGCCCCGTGATTACATAAAAAAAGTCGAGTGCATTTGTGAAATACGCATTTTTCGAGGGGTTACGGACCTCGTTCATGTGGCTCGGTTCGGAACGCTGGAGCTCTTCGTGGTTCTCGTAGAAATCGAGTTGCTTCATGTGAAATTCTAAAATAAAAAACTCCGCGGAACTCGCTCTATAAATTAATTGTATTGATTGCGCCTACAGGGTATCTGTATAGACTCCATCATAGGAGGCATGCAGCAGGTCGCTGTTGCGAGCTAAAGCGCGCAAAGTGTCCCTCTTCTCCAAGTAGACGTGGATGGCCCGATCGCGTCTCGCAGTCAAGCAAAAGGGGGAGAAAACAACACGAGAGAGACTAAGCAAAACAACAAAAAAGATATTGGGGATATTATGACGACGACATAGTGGTCGTGTGCCGATACCGACGAGTATCATAAGCTCGTACCTGCATATCGATCGCTCGCTCGATCTTATAATTTCCTTCGTACAAAAGGCAGATAATTTTATATGCATCACTCGTGATGCATGCCAGCCACGTACGTGCGTAATTACCAATCCAGCTGATTAATTAAACCACCTGGCAGAATCGATCGTTCAGTTTAGCCAGCAATAAAGCGATTAATTATCAATTCAATTAATATAGCAGGTTGATGTGCTGCCACTGGGTTCTCAGTTGTCCTCGATCATGTCTCTTGTAATCCCGCGGCACAAGCGTGTGACGGGCTGACGGCATACTCACCGGCCTTTTCTTTTTTGCCAAGACGAGAGGACACTGACCTAAAAGCTCTCGTGGCTTTATTAATTTTACTACCTCCATGTCAATGTCAAAAAGATCTCACAGCTTCATTGTATGTAGTATTAATTAATTTGTCGATTGTAGTGGGCAGTTTGACTAGAAGTGATCGTCTCAGAATCGAGCTAGTTAGTGAAGGTGGTTATATCTCTTATCTACTAGCGTTTAAACTGTAGATTTGACGTAATGTGTGTCACATTATGGTAGATTATTCTTTTAGCGGTACATGACGTACGTAGCCGTTGATAGCAAGGCGTTCATGAAGATTTCGTTAATCTTCAAGCTCCACAATTTTAGTTTTAAATGAAGACTATATGAATATATATAATGAAGACAATGACTAATAAAATATGACATCAAATAAAAATCAACAACTACAATCCACCAATAAACAAAGTAGGATATCGTACGATCACACTAAAATAAAAGTAGGATATCAAATAATACCTCACTAAATGAAGCTTACACATTTATTCGCTACCAATTTATCAGAAACAACCTGTAAAATATAGAATATAGATATATTAGTAGTTGCTCTTTTAATTGATGCAAAGCATAAAGTACAAGAGAGAACAAGAGGTATGCCACTAAATCACTGATTGAGTCTACAAGGGCGAGGCAGTTGCATTTGTCGTTTTTTCATAGCTTGAAAACGTTTCTTAATTTTACCAAGATCAAGTCTCAACCATCTTTGTTGCCAAGCTTGCAAGATCGTGACAAACAATAAAATCTTCTACTCTTCGCACATGAAGAACGAAGGTTTCAAGTTGATCCTTTATAGTCGCACGATCAGCAAAGGAGAAATCTTTATCATAGATCTCCGCAATTTTAGCAAGTTTATCTACATTGAACTTTGAAAAGGAGTCTCTTGGATCAAGATAAGAAAAACATACAAGCAATTCTGAAGTTACCTAATTGAAGCGATGATCCATCTCTGTGATGATAGCATCAATGGCACACAAGAATGCATCTCGAACCTCGGCCTCAATTTCCACTTTGGCTGCCACGACATTCTCAACCTGCTCTTCTGATTGTCCCGTTGCTGCACCCTCAATTTCTTCTTCAGTTTGTGTACTTGGGTTCAATCGGTTGCCGCTCGACGATGGGGTATAGTGACTTTTCAAACCTGCATTCCATTTGCACCAATAAAAATCACAAATCACACATCAATCAATAATGGTAAATCCCATATTTATACGCTCATTTATTCATCGGTTGTTTAGTTCATCGGTTCATCTCAAATTCTCAATTCTTAATTTTTTTATAAACTCATACCTCTGGAATTGGCCATGGCCTTGCAGCCCTTGATCTTCATCTTCTTGTCAGGTGCCATATCAATCGTGATACTTGAACTGTCCCTGTCGTGTCGTCGTTGCCAGATTGCTGAATTTGTCTCCCAGCCGCGCGTTGGCCTTGTCGCGCGCCTACGTCCGACTGACCGACCGCCGCTCGCCGTGCACTTAGCTCGTTAATCGCTAGAGTTTAGCTGCCGCCTGCTTGCGAGTGATCGGAGCAATCTGCGTGCCTGACGGCCTGAGAATCGATCACACTCTGTGCTAAATGGTTGCGCTCCCTCGTGCGGTTAATGATTAATTAGCACGCCAAATAATTAATCATGTGGCCTGTGCACGTGATGATTAATTGCTGCTGCCCCTCCCTGGTTTGGTCCATGGCCACCCCCATTAACTCTTGGTAGCAGCTAGCAAGGAAAAAGAAAAAGCCCAGCTCACTAAAAGGTAGAGGCAAGTAACGATTAAGTGAATCTTCCTCCTGGTGAAACACATCACCGCTGAGCACTCGAGCTGCTCTAATGGCAACGGCGCCGCTGCCTGTGATTCTTGGACGGGATAGAGGTATTGATGACCGGATTAAGGTATGATGGACGCCATAGCTCGCCACACTAGCTCCTCCGCCACTGTGTGCATATGTGTGTACAGGTGCTGCAATCGGTGTTTATAAGAAAAAGTGGTAACCTGGCTTCTTAACTGTTCCGTGTCTTGTCGACGCATGCTTCGTGTTCCAACTCTGAGCAAGTCCATCCATCGATCCGGTTGGTGCGCCTGCGAAGAAAATTCGATCCAGCAGGTATAGCCGTTCAATTATTAGAGGATTAATTTTTAGATAATGTGTGTGAGTTTTCTAATCAATCTTCTACACTCCAAGCTTATACTGTACGTGGTAAAGGAAGCGATTAGAGGTCAGCCTGACAAGTGTCCTGCTACGTGGATACGTATATACTGGTATCATCTAGAGAAAAGTAATCCGGCGATACACTGACTCGCAAATCAGAATCGGGGATCCTTTGGTCTCAACGTTCGAAGAAGACGAATCCTTTGGTTTCGCCACGCTGATCGTACATGTTGGGCTGGATTAGTTTGTACTGGGCCTTGAAACCTGACAGTAAAACCTGTCATACATAGTTAGGCCCATGTAGTATCGAAGTCGAGACCAGCCTAAAATTTCTACAGATTCCAAAAGTAGTAGAAGCCGAAACGGAATCACAGAGAGGTTCGAGCCCGTACAAGCCAGTCCGGCCCGGGTTTGGATTCCGAACTCCTGTCATGGCTCGTGCGCACGTACGATCCGGTAGAATCGGAGCCGGGCTCAAATGACCATGCCGCCACCATACATTGCAACCTCACCTCATACCACGGCCACACTACTACATAAAACGTCAATACTGACGGGCGGAAAACCTTTATCAGTGACTAATGGTCAGTGGTGACGGGTAAATTACCCGTCACTGATAAAGGTCATCACTGGCGGGTCAAACAATCCACCCGTCAGTGATGACATTTTTAAATGCGCGAAAAAAGTCATCACTGACGGGTGAAGTATTATACCCGTCAGTGATGACTCACATCACTGACGGGTGAAGTAGTATACCCGTCAGTGATGACTCGGGTGAAGTATTATACCTGTCAGTGATGACGTTTTCAGAGGCGCAAAAAAAGCCCTACCCGGGTAGTGCCGGGTAGGGTTTCACTAAAATGGCTGTAACTTTTGCATACGATGTCCGTTTTGGATCCACGACCACTCAAAATGACCGTATCGACGAGGCGCATCTAAAAAATCTACTTGTCTTTAGACTTGTACATTTTTTCACCTCCAAATTCGCTCTCTAAGACTGACTTTTGCCCCTCCGAACGAAACGTCGCCTCTTTCGACCCTCCGTTGAACTTCTTCCCGAGCTCCAAATGCAGTAATCTTTGCGTATTCTGAACCGTGAGGGAGTAGAGCTACTAGAAAAAAATATGAGAAAAAAATTAAAAATAAAAAAATTTCACTCCAAATTCGGTCTACCGAATCCTCCGAACGAATAATCTCCCTACCGAACCCTCCGTTCCCTCCGTTGAACTTCTTCCCGAGCTCCAAATGCAGTAATTTTTATGGATTCCGAACCGTGAGGGAATAGAGCTGCTACAAAAAAATACGAGAAAAAATTTAAAAAATAAAAAATTTAGGCACTAGTAGAAGGATGGAAGGGAGGAGAGGAGGGAGGAAGATGGGGTGCTCACAGTGACTCCATGGAGTTGGAGAGGAGGAGGGGCCGGCAGTGGGGAGGAGGATCCAACGGTGGGATGCTTGAGGAGGGTGCTTGAGGAAGGAGAGGAGAGGAGGGTGGAAGGGAGATGGAGTGGAGTGGCCTGAGTGGAGTGGAATGGCCTGAGTGCGCTGCACTGAGGTGTATTATATACCACGCGGGATTCTAAAATTTCAGGTTTTAAAATTTCAGAGTTGGCGGGATTCACATCACTGACGGGTCTCTTTTTTAACCCGTCAGTGATGAATGAAAATCAAATTTCGGAGTTGGCGGGATTCACACCACTGACGGGTCTTTTTTTTAAACCCGTCAGTGATGAGGTCACATCTCTGACGGGTCTAACTTTGGGCCCGTCAGTGATGACTTTTCTGTGAAATTTCGTATTTCTGCTGAAGTCATTACTGACGGCCGACTTTTTGCCCGTCAGTGATATTCTCGATATCTCTGACGGGGCTAATTTCATGCCCGTCAGTGATGACTTTTCTGTGAAATCTCGTATTTCTGCTAAAGTCATTACTGACGGCCGACTTTTTGCCCGTCAGTGATATTCTCGATATCTCTGACGGGGCTAACTTCATGCCCGTCAGTGATGACTTTTCTATGAAATCCCGTATTTCTGCTGAAGTCATTGCTGACGGGCCGACTTTATTACCCGTCAGTGATGACTTTTTTCCCCTGAAACAGAACATCTGATAGAGTCACCACTGACGGATATCCGGCTGCCCGTCAGTGATATGTGAGAAGCCTGACGGATTTTTTCCTGCCCGTCAGTGATAAGATATAGCGGATGACCTTTTTTATAGTAGTGCCAAGAAGCCGACGCTCGCGCCGCGGCCGGCTGCTGCTGCCACCGCTGCTGCTCCCGCCGTGGTCGTCGGGCCCGAGCAAGGCGGCGGCAACACCGTTAGCAAGGGTTACGATGCATCTCATTACGTTAGTAGCATGTTCCTGCCCGTCACCGTCGCTGTGTGCATGTAGTGAGTTCAGATTATCGTACTATGGGCAGAATGGCATCTCAGTATTTATAGTTGTCTGGGTAGATTCGTTACTGTTTCTGTTTGTACATAGATAATTACGTGATTTTTGTTCAACGATTGTGCTATCTAGTATCTACTACTTTTGCTTCGGACTTTACTTCAAGAAACTTTTGCTCCGGACGTTCAGAAGGAGAACTACAAATGTTAAGTTTAAGCATGAATTCCTCACTGATTATTATAATCCAAACCATGTTCCACCAAGTAAGTTGGGCGCTCTACCATTGTTTGGCCTGTATGATGCAAAACTTTACCACCCGCACGATCAACATTTGATCAATCTGAACCGTGTCATAGGCGATTGATTTGAGGAACCAGATGGTGAATTGACCACAATTGCAGCTTACCATGCAATCGTAGCTCCTTTGTTTGGTTTGATGAATGATTTGGTCTACCACCAAATGGTCATTTATAAGCATAAGTTCAGTATATAATGAGAGATTGTGTCATGTCACTAATTTGAGAGATCATATAATGATGGATGAGGTGATCCCTCAAACCAAACAACACTTATAGCCGCCATAAAGGGAGATGGTTGCACCTTTTTTGGACCGGCTTCCGCATGGATCTATGGACAATCAATAAGCCAAGAACAATTGCGCAGTGGCAAGGTGAAAAAGGCGTATATAGCTCTAGTTTTCTGAGACGATATTTGGCCAGGACATATTGCCCATTCTAGAGAGCACATGGGCATGCTTAGGCCGTAAGAAGTTATACGCCCTTTAAAAATGTTAGCTTCTATCTAGTTGTGGGTTTAAGCACTCTTAATTTTATGTTGATAGTGAAAAAGCTAGATTTCAGGTGGTTTCTGAGCTTATTTCTCACTATGTTACCACTTTGCCCTCGATGTTGAAACAAATTACCCGCAATTGGCCCGGAAGTACCCCCAAACTCTCTCCTGTCCCCCACCTCCCGTGCAGATCCATCCCGCCGCCGCCCAGGGCCACCTCCCTCCACCGGCGGATGACGCGTCCCCCTCCCTCCGCCCTCCGCTGGCCGGACGCCGCTCCCCCTCTCTCCGCTGGCCGGACGCTCCTGGCCGAGATTCGGCTCGTCCGCCGCTCGATCCAGCACGCCTCCCGCCGGATCCACCGCCGCCAGCCCGCTGACCTCCTCTTCTTCGCTGTCCAAATGCTCCACCGGAAGATCTAGTCCCCCGGCGGCGCGCCGCTCCCGAACCCTACCGCACAGCTCCACGACGCGCTCCTCATCGCCACCCGCCGGCACTGGGCCGTGGTTAGGGCGGTCACGCTCTGCACCCTGCCGCGGCCCCTCGAGCTCTGGCCCCCGCCGGCCCTCCACCCGTCGGCCCTTCTCCTGTCGTCCCCTCCTCCCGAGCCGAGGTGACTGGATCTGGACCGCTGGGAGCCCAGGTCGTCGGCCCGAAGCCCAGATCTCCGAGGCGGCCTCCAGCTCACCGGCGGTGCCCTCGTCATCCCCCGACGCCTCCCCAACACCTACGTCGACGCTGATAGCCTCCCCAACACCGACACCGATGCCAATGCCTCCCCAACACCAACACCGACACCGACGTCCTTTGTTCCTTGGTGATTGCTTCTAGCGATCTGTGGAACAGCAACAAATTCGTCGATTGATTGCTTATATTCTGTTTCCTGTACTCACATTGATTGCTTAATGCAAATTATATTAGGAAGTAGTTTGGTGCAATTGACGCTTGTACATATCAATAGAATATCCATGTTGGTGATGTTCTTTCAACTCTTGAAAGGAATAGGGAATAGTAATAATTTTGTTTTGGGGTTGTTCTTGATTGGATTTGGTGCAGGGGTGGACGCAATGCAATGTAAATTGTTTTTGTAACATCCTTTAATTTGCTATCTTATCTATTGTTCATCATTCAAACAAAGGAGAAATTGTCTACTTGATGTTTGATTACCATAGTGAGGAAGGAATGAGGTGATGGACCTAAACATAGCTTTTCCTCGACCTTTTGCGTATATTTTTAGTGTTTTTGATCTTCTCCTAAGCTGAGCATTGCCATGAGATTTGATATACATCCTTCCATACAATCTTGACTTTTGTGCAATGGTCAAGCATAGTTTAGGTTCAGTTTTGCTTTTTGTACAGTAGCGAATATACTTGCTGTATGCCATTCTTGCTATGTGGTTTACATGACCCATTTGCTTAGAATCTAGTACAAATAAAATTCAATTCGAGCTCTTCTTTTACATATGGTATAATAAATTATTTCTAGCTTATTGTTTCTGAATAAATTGTCCAATCCTACTTGTGTGTTTTATCATAAAAATGAAGCACTAGCACATTCTTGTACTGGTAGCATCCTTGGGATACAAAGGGGTAAACAGATAACAGGAATTAAGACATAAAGGCAATAGAAATAAATATACTCCCCCATTATAAGAACACTAAAACTTCCTCTGTAACATCTCTTCATATGATTTTGTTGTATATAGTGCCAAATATGCCAGAGTTGAGTCAGTGAACCAATTATTTTGTTCAAGACAAACAACCCAACACTTGGTTCAGATCAGTCTGAAATTCTGAATATATACCTGTCAAATCAGTGTAACAAATAAAATAATGTTAGTATTATTCAAACAGCAAACAAATAAGTCAAAGGGTATTATAGATTTTTTACAATGCACCTCTGGTTATAAGCTTAAATCTCATAAACTATTTAGAAGGGGATGAGAGCTTATCAGGATTTCCCCACATCGAAATTTTTGGGTACAGTTAAGTTTAAGCCGACTTATACACAAACCGAAATCATTTAGAAAGGGGGCCATTGTATGGTGCGGAATTATAGTAGCGTGTGTGGAGTAGTAGTAGCACGTAGTACAGGGTACTACCAAGCCGAAATTGGTTGTGAACGTATGAAAACTGTATTCGCAAGTAATAGTAAAATCTAAACTAGAGAAATTTTTTGTAAACCTACGCCAGCACTTCCATCAATATGATACAACGGTGCCAAACGTGTTGCAGACCCTAATCAAATGTTGACTGCATCTATAGGGTCTGTGGGGTTTGATGCGTAAAATTTCCAGCCTCTTTCTCTATATATGTCCCTCTCTACACGCGCATTTTTTAAGGCATAAGGGTCCTACACAAACTGTTTACTCATTTATACGCAAAATGATTAGATATGAATCTGGATTATTCAGGATACGAATGCGAGCCGGAAACAGGAGGGATTCGGCCAAACACAGATATACCGATGGATAATACTTGCATAAAGAAACGATGTAACTTCACTAATAAAAGGGTAACTATAATCATGTATCATATTTTAACTACACAAATATAATACATGTGTTGAGATCCAAGACTTATAATATAAAATCTCAAATGAAATCATCACGTCAGTCGAGACGTCAATCCAGATGTTGATAATCGAAATATAAATATCTCGATAGTAGTATAGTGATAGGATCTTAAATAATCTGAGAGTTCAACTCCAATCTCAAAGCCGGCAACTAAATGCATCAGTTTGAGTAAAGTGATGTAGTCTTATCACCGTTTTCTTACTGAGCCGGAACATCAGTCTTGAACTCATCCCAGCAAGTTAATGCACTGCTGAAGTCGCTTTGCAGTTATGATCACATTTGATAATTCTATATTATGAATTCCGTAACCCTACATACTCGATATGCTTTATAATCATACAAGCATAACACATGAATTATTTTGGAACAAACATATACCACAACAATAACTATATGACAAAAACTACTATAACATATAACTCTTAAGAGAGTAATTTTAACAACTTATTCACACAAGTGGTCAAACCAGTCAAACCAGCTAGTGGGCCCACATATCATAGATACACTTTAAGTGAAATAGTTTAATGATGTTTTAATTAAAGGAGGGTCCACCAGCTAGGGCCCTAATTCATGCACCAGTTAAGTTAATCATGAGATTAACTCTAATTAACAAACTAACGAGTCAGGCCCACCTGTTAGTGGCTCACCGGCGTATAAACGTCACCGAGGTTACGCGCACACTCCAGCAATGTGCACAACTGGCGCCACAGCGTGTGAGAGGACGAACACCTTTGCCTCCTAGGATTACACCGTGCTTGTCAGTGGTGGTGCGGGGTGCTAGGGTCCTCGGAGCTTCACTAGCGGCAACCTGAAGTGGCGGATGGCGATGGTGCTAGGAGAAAACTGGCAAGAGGATGAGTCCGAGCATGGGGAGAGGTTCGCTAGATTCAGGAGCTCACCAAGAACACTTCAAAGGGTTTTAGCATGGCGGAGAGGCTCGATAGCGGTGGCTTCATCGGCGAAGGCAGACGGGGGAGGAAGCGTACCACGACAATGATGCTCTCATTTTCCGAGCTCCAGCAAAAGGTAATAAGAGGGTTAGAGATGAGCTAGGGAGAGAGAAAGACAATTAGGAAGGGTAGAGCTAACCAGAAGCAGTGATCGACGGAGACGGCAGACATTGGTCGGAGAGGAGGAAGATGATCACGGATCGGCCAATTCACAAAGTCTCTAGATGATTCCTTTGGTAAGGAGATTCTCCTCGATGACGCGAAGCTCCTCGGCAAGATTATGAATGATGAGGTAGTTGGTGGCTACAGTGGCGCAACTCGACGGTGATCGGCGAGTTTTCGATGTCGCTCGCATTCCGGTCAACAAATAGAACAGGAGAGGAAGAAACTTACGTATGAAGGTAGAAGGAGGAGAATATTATCCATCCACGGGTTAAATCGTGGAATCGATAACTATGGCGACAACGGCGGTGAAAGGTGCAGACAGCAACGATTCGGTCCGAAGTACGATCTTGGCTGACGAATCACCACGCCGATGGTCCCAGAGGACTCAGCGCGTTGCCTCACACCTATTGGTGTACTGGCGCAAGCTGAGGTGGCGTAGCGCTGGCAAGCAGGAGGTGGTGAGGATGACTGGGCCGAATTTGGCTTGGTAAGAGGTTTAGTTTTCTTTTTTTATATTTTTGTATTATGTTTTGAATTTAGGTTCGCTTTTCAATTCAACCCAAACATGGCCCAACTATTATGTAAGTTTTTACAGAGGCAGTTGAGAATAATTAGAACCATGTAAAAATATTTTTAGGGCACTTTATGGAAAAATTTATTTAGTTAATATTAAAATTTTGTTTTGACCCCTTTTTGGGTTTGAATTACAAGTATGTTATAAATTTATTTCAAAAAAGTGGTAAAATTTCAGACTCAGAAATATTATATTGAGTTTAATATAAATTTTGAAGAGATTCCACATTGGAAAATCTCTCTGATCCATAGATCTTTGATTTGCTAATTATTAGTAACTAGTGTTTTTCTTGATTTTCGTAATTTCATGTGACATTTACTTCACTTTCTGAGGTTTGTAAATTCCTCCCAGTTTCACATTAATACAATTGATAACAGAAAATGTTAATGATGCACATCAACATGCATTACATATATTTGCAAAATAGGAATGTTACAACACTACTATAGAAATGGCTTTCCTGGACCCCCAATCTCAGGCGGTTTTAGTAAAACCCACTGTGTTAGGGAAATCCTAGCCAGTTATAAATATCTCAGTCAATTCAAAAAATAAATAGGCTGTAATAATTAGCTACCTCAGTCGGTTTAAAAAAATTGAAAAAGTTTCCCAGTCGGTTCAAAAAACGAACCGACTGAGATAGTGTAACTTATTCCAGTCGGTTTCGCATAAAACCCAACTAAGTAATTTATTTTAGTCTAGTCAAAAATCGTACCGACTGAGGCCTAACACCGACATCGTCCATATCTATCCCATATCCTACCTATCCGATCCCCAATCCAAATCAAAAGGAGAAGAGGCGGCTGCTCTAGGTTGCTCCCCTTCACTGAAAACCCAGGCGGCTATAATCCATTCTCAATCTCCCCTTCACTCAAAACCCAGGCGGCTATAATCCATTCTCAATCTCAACTCTGATTCGATGATTCCTCTCATCTATCGATGTAGAGAAGTGCTGAAGATTAAGAGCGTGGAGGCATCGATCTCAAGTGAGGGAGGGATGGATGATGCCCTGGCGTCCGCCTGCTTGTGGCTACCCCCAACGACGACAATGCCGCCCCACGTCGGCAGTCGGACTTCGTCCTCCTCGAGAAATATGCCTACTTCACCGACTGCGACAACGCCATCACCACCGGCTGCGACATGAAGGGCCTCGGGGGAAGCATCAAGTGTTGGGGAACGTGCTACGCAAAACAAAAATTTACCGCGCACAATCCACCCCAAGATCACTATCGAGGTGCAGGCAACGAGATCATACCTTCGACGATCACGTCAATGCAGCGGAGAAGTTGACCGATGTCGATGAAGTCCGCAGACTCCCGCAGCTAGGTTATACCTCCCAGCCGCGAGAGCGATCTCCTCGCGAATAGTTTGCCCGATCGAACGCCGAAGTATACGACGTCTCTGAGGTATCCACGCGTACCGGATCAGCGACACCGCGGTAATGTGTGGACCAGCACACAAGAACAGCGGGGATCTACGAGAAGGAGAAGCAGCAGCGCGCCGGCAGCTGTACTAGATCCAATCTAGAAGAGAGAGAAAGAGAAGGCTGTGGCCAATCTAGAGATGGCCGGCCTAGGGTTAAGGGCTGCTTCTGGGGCTGCCTCTGGGGCTGCTCGGGATCCCCTTTGAGGTGCCCTGCCCCTCTATTTATAGGGGTTGGGGCAGCTGTCCCTAGGCAGGTGGAGTCCTACTCCAGTAGGGACACCCTGTTGGAGTTGGAGTCCAACTCCATCAGAACCTTCTAGAACCTTCTAGAACTTTCCGGAAAACTTCCGGACATTACCGGAACCATCTGGGACCTCCCGGAACACTTTCGAGATCATTCGAAACACTTTCGAAACCCTTCTCTCTTGTTCTCCATAAATCGTAGCATTCCTAAATGTCGCTAAAACGTTAAGCGTGTGACCCTATAGGTTCGAGTATATGTGGACATGTCCGAAACACCTTCCGGTCAATAATCGTCAGCGGGATCTGGACACCCATAACGATTCCCACATATCATCGAAGATCTTTATCGAGCGAACCTCGTATTACCGCATATCATCCTTTTGCCTCACGATACGTTACACAACCTGAGGCGAGACTTTGACGGTATCCCTGTGATCAACTCCTTGATCACCATACCTAGTTATCCTCGTTACCGGTTTGTACTCTTTTCTCGTTTTCGTATTCCGGTATCCCCGTGACTAACCTTTTAGTCACAATACCTAGCCAGGCGATGCTAGACACCGTAATACCGAGTGGGCCCAGAGTGTATCTCTTCATCGCCGGATGGGCAAATCCCAGTCTTGAGATATCTAGAACCACGATATACTTTCTGGTGTACCTGAAAGTCACCTTTATAATTACCCAGTTACGGAGTAACGTTTGATGACCCCAAAGCAACCATCCGGTATCCGGGTCTACGATATTCTCATGGTCTAAGGACGCAAGTAAACGTTAACACATAATGAGAAGATACTGACAACATATTGACGAAGTGATCTCGCAGTATCTCATAAGGGGGTCTATCCAACACCATTGTTACCCTAACAATGTGTTCCCATTATTGCCGGCATCCTTGTTACATTAACAATGCCCATGATCAGGAAAACAAGACCATCAACAATACATGAGCTAGTCTAGAGGTCTGACTAGGGATCTGAATGGTATTTATTATTCCACACATGCAATTAGGTTTTCCTCTGAATCTCATATTCAAGAACCAATGCAATTCTAGCATAGAACATAGACTTAATCATGAACATGAAAATAGAATAATAACAACATTATTATTGTCTCTAGGGCATATTTCCAACATCAAGGTAACCTTCTGCACTGCCCACCCGCCAAACTCCACACTCCCCTCCCCTAAATCTAGATCTCGTGCAGCTTCTTCCCATGAGTAGCTTCGATCTTTCTAATGCTTATAACATCCACAAATTTATGGGCTTGAATTTTTTTAAGGAAAATGGGATGTGCAACTATATAATCTATCTATGTGTATTTTAATTGGATTTTATTTTAAATTAATTCAAAGCTATGTATTAATTTGAGAGCTATAAGTGAGGTTTTGAATTTTTCATTTGATCATACTTTGAAAATTCATCCAAAATTATTTTTATTGAGTTCCCATGTTCAAATTGATTTACTAGGATTTTTTCGTAATTTTTGGACTACCTTTGAGGTTGTTTTGCTTTGTTTTATTTTTTTGTAGTTTTTATTCCAAAAATAATGAAAAGGTCCAGCCAGCCCAGTGGGCCAACCAGCCCAGCAGGCCAGCATGGGCCACGTGCTGCATGCAGCAGCCGTGCTGTGCACAGCACGCACGAGCAGCAGCCGGCCGCTACGCTGCTAGTAACACGTGCACGCGTGCGGCGAGCGCCGGCGGCCGTTTTTCCAGCCATTAAGCAGTGCATCGGTGCCCCTTTTCATCTCCTCTACTGTCTTTCCATCTCCGTGCTTCCTCCCCTATAAAAGGAACCCCCTCCCCTGTGTATTTTTCCTTTTTCTCTCTCCCAAATTTCTCCTCCACAACATTTTTTTCTTCAACTCCGGCGGAACTCCGGCGAGCAATTCCAATGACACCGACACGCCCCACACCGAGGCGTTGTTGCTAGAGCTTCCCCACACCGATGCTTACCTCCTACCACGAGCATCTTTGAGCTTCGTCCACTACATCGACCATACCACGAGCTCTCCCACAACTCCGGCGAACTCCTTCTCTCCTCGATTTCCTCGCACTCGGTGAGCCTCTTTTCAATCCCTCTCTGTGGTAGGCTCCCACCAACCCTTGGAACATTTTCCCCTAATCAATTTCAGCCAATGTTCACCCATTTTGTGCAACCATGAATTGGGATCCATCAACTTCCTCACCTGTACAGTAGCCCATGTACGGTGCCTTTGCCCATTTTTCTTCATCCATGCAAACCATGTCTAACCTGTGATCTTAGTAGTAAAATGGGGTATTTGAGGCCCACTGAACCCACTGGAGTGATCGGATTTTGAATCCGACTGTTAGATTTTAAATTTCATTCAAATTTGGATGAAATTCAACCAAATTTTACGCTAACTTTGTACTGGATGATTATTTTGAAATTATTTTTTTCTAGTAGGTTACTAGTATATGTAGGAACTGCTCTATAAAATTTCATAATTTTTGGACTTGTGTAGAATTTCCTAGAATTAAAATAAGCATTTTTTTATTATTAAAAATAGAAATGCTCTCTTTTTTTAATATCTAAATTTTTCTTAGGATCAGAGAACCTTAGAACTAATTTACCATGTAATTTACAACCTTTTTCCTGTAATTTGTTTTGAGCTAGAAAAATCAGGAAGTGTTCTAGATTCATTTAAAATGTATATTTAAATGCTGTTATTTGCAATAGTCCCTTTGTAAATCTGTTTTAGCAACTAAAAATACATGTCCAGTACCCAATAATTCATGTAATGTTCTAGGAATGTGTCAAGTCATGAGAACTCATTTAGCATAATTAAATAATGTTTTACAATATTTTTAGAGTAGTTTTCATGCTTGGAATAATAGTTGTAATCATTTAAAATAAATTTTCAGAACCTTTTTAATCATGAAATGTCTCTGAAATTGATATTATGTCATTTGAATCCATTTGTATGGTTTAATAATGTTAATCATTATTTTCTATATAGTTGTTATACTAGAAATGATAGAAATTGTTTTATTTAAATAATGTTCAGATTTAATATTATTATTAAATTATTTTGGTACTGTTAACGCACCCTAAAGATGATCCATGCTTAGTTAGTACATGCTAATAACATCAAATAGCCCTATGGTTATAGTCTTAGTCATTACTATGGTAGAAATGCATGTGTAACTCTATAGTATTCTTATGCTCTAAATTAATTGGTGAACAATGTTATAATAGTAAACAAACCATGTTATTCTCTGAAATGTTTAAGCAATTGATCATTAGGCATGTTAGGTTATGCCATGCTTATGTTTTATTTGAATATGTCATGCTAGCAAAAAGGTAGTTATGCTTGTATTGTGAATATGATATTGTAATATATATATATATATATATATATATATACATATATATATGTGTGTGTGTGTATATGGTTATGACCTAATCTTAGAAGACCTATACTAAGGACTCTCTAGCGATAGGCCTTGCTTCTATCTTCGTCGCGATGACGTTATCGCGCCATTGTTCCATTCCATCCATATCTTACCTTCGTCGTGCTTCTCTCTCGTGTTGCTTTCCGATATATTTCTATTAGAGTTGGTATTTATTTATTTTGCTCTCATTGCGTCACGACGTTAGGGAGTGAAGAGATCGACACGGTGACCGAAGCAGTTGAAGAAGAAGAGTACTACCACGAAGGCATGCCCCCTCTTTCTTGATCATATTTGATCCTATATTTCTGAAAGTCATTATATTTTATCATTTACAAACATGCATGCTGTTTTAATCCAGTAGCTAGCGTGTCGATTGACACACCTTTACCTTTATCCGCTTGTCGCCTGTTACTTGGTACCCTGAGTAGATTAATAGGTTGTTAATCTGAATAGAGTAGAGAAATGCTTAGCCATGCTTAAAATATATTCTTAGGTTGTTTTGATTTGCCTCTACGGAGGAATGAATTTCGGATCGATGATCCTTGTTAAAACTTGTTGAGCTCGTTGAGCTAGGGCTAGATGCCCGATGTTTCCTTCTCTCTCTCTATTCTTCCAAATTCTACTCTGGATGAAACTTACTATCTAATATGGTGCGGGCGACAACTGAATCAATGGTAAAGGAGCATATGGTTGTCCTACCCGCAGAAGGCCGGTTTAAAGGAACCATTGGTCGTCCGTACGCTTAAGGCTGAAGTCTTGAAGTTGGAAAATTGTGGCAACAGTACAACCACATGCTATTTGGGCACTGGCTTGGTCAAGTAGGTTAGTCAGCCTTTGGTGCCGATGTTGCTGTACCGCAGAAGGAGTGGACGTAGCTACGAGGACCCTCGGCACAGATAGGGGGATCGGAGTGTGGGGATGTACTCTCAACTCCGGGCCAGACCCGGTGGGTATGTCACACCTTAGGGGGATCTAGCTAAAAGACCTCGTCACGGTCACCCTACCGACACACCGATGGGCGTGTGTACAAGCCTGTGCAGTTTGGCATAAGGGGATGATCGTGTCATGTGGGTAAAGTGTACAAACTCTGCAGAGTTCAAACTAATCGATTAGCTATGTCCACGGTTATGGACAGCACATGACTCATTCTTGATGAAAAGGACATGTCCCTCTCCCCTTACTATTTTCCTCCATCTCTTTGCTGATGGAACCTATGGACGAGCTAAGGCAGGAGTTCCTAGCTTGAATGTATTGGTCATGGACCACACATGATGAAAACTATCCCTGATATTAAAACTGTTTTATATCAAAATGATGCCTTCGAATCTACCTTAATATTACAACTAAAACTGTTTTTACGTAAAAAAAAGCCATAAGATCATCCTTTGAAGCCTCATGTACACTGGTTTAGGTGTTTCCCTATGAGGGGGCACCCTGAGTATGCGAAGTACTCATTGAGCATGTTTTGTTGTGGTGGTGTGCAGAGGAGTATGCTGAAGATGCTGCCGAAGATGACTTCTTCTTCGATGATCCCGAAGAGTAGGTCGCGTGGCCTCCGTTAATTGCCTGTGGCACGGATGGAGCCGCTTTGCTTTTGTTTCCGCTGTTTTCCTCTGATGTAATAATGTCGTTAAGACATGGTACTTTGTAAGCTATGTGGCATATCGTACCCAATCTATGTTTTATCTTTGAATGCATGCAGTGTTATTCATTTCGCTTGTGTACCGTCAGCATGATCCTGGACTGACGAGGATGTACACAAGGAGGGTCTGGTAGTTAAAACTAGACTCTCACAATGCTTAACCTTGGGCACGAGCTTCTTCGCCACTAGAGGGGCCTGCGCCTGCTACGGCTCGACGGCGCTGGGGGGTGGGTATTCGGAGGAACAGGATGAGCGGTGGGAGGAGTGCTTGGAAGCGGAGATGGTGACGGGCTTTGGCGCCTATCAGAGGATGGCGGGAGGGATGGCCGGCGGCGGCGAGGCAGGACGGTGAAGCTGACATTCGGGTAGGAGGGATGGCCTATGCGACGGTGAGACTCATGACACCCGAATCTAGCGACGTCAGGTCCAGCGATGACCGGCAAGGAGGATCGTCACCACTTTTTTTAATTCTTTATTTAGTATCAAAGTTGGTTCAAAATAGTGACCAACTGAGATAGTAATATCATGCCAGCCGGTTGACAAACCGGCTGAGATACAAAGTACTATTAACTTCTTTTACTTATAGTCAGTACTCAAAACTGACTCTAATGGCCATTTTAAACTGGCTGAGATAGTCTTTTTTATAGTAGTGTAACATATATCAAACTTCGTAAAATCATATTATAGATGAGTCCATGACGAGAAATCATATAGAATATTAAAGGATGTGAATGCTCCCATATTTATTTGATGTTTTATCCGGTATCGATTTTACAAGTTTATTGGATGCCCTTTTATTCCATCAGATACAAATATAGAAAGGATATTTTTCTTCCCATATCTTAGCCCGTGCCTTATGAAATCTTCCGTATATGAATTCACATATATAGCAAATGTGCATCTGGTTCTAAAAAAAGGAAACATGTGCGGATAGTTTTCTGAATGCGAATCGGACCGGATGGGAATTACCCGCCCCGTTTTCACACCTAGCAGGTACTGAGATATTCTGAACTCTTGCTTTCACTTTTCTTGAGATGGATATGTTTCTTTTCTTTGAACCATAAAAGAGTTGCACCCATGTATTTTACTACGATTCCCTTGAGACGTGTGTCTCCATGACCTTTTTTAGTACGACAAAATGTGTTTGCCCCATGGTAATCTAGATATGTTCAATATGACTTTAACCATTTCTTTGATAAGTATGCGTCGCATTCCTTCACTTAAATGTGACGTATATACAGAATGGAGGTGGATTTTATCAGCATCAAAATGCATCATGGGGTTAAGGGTTTACTTTCTTGCAAACAGCAGGAAAATCTCAGTTTCCAGAATCGTGACCATAGTCCATATATTCATAAAACGCCGAAATGTGCAAAGAAAAGCAATGCTGCGTGTTAAGCATCTTGGTCAACTAGGTATTTGTGCAATTCTAAGATCTGGGTCGGACAGTGAATTGAAACGACCTAAGGTGTCGTCTAGCGTCTAGAGGGGAGGTGAAGAGATATTTAAAAAATTACGATATAAGTTAATTTTTAATGCAGAATTTAACTAAGTAGATTTTCACAAGATCAAATGCTAAAAGATCTAGATTCATTAAATGCATCAACAACCTAAGAGTAAGACAAGGTATACTAACTAGGGTTACAAGCAAGCAAATAAATTTTTACACAAGATAATTGCACAAATAAGATTGTAAGAAAGTATAGGAGATAAGGGATACAAGCGATGTTTGTTCTCAAAGTTCGATTATCCACTGATGTCCTACATCTACATTGAGAAAACTTGCACCAACGAACAAGTCGACTCTAAATCGAGTTCTTCCCTTAAGATCATACCCTCTAGCAAGAACAGCTCACTATGTATAGCTCATTCTTCTACCTCGAAGATGGTGAGCTCCACAACAACTCACAGGTCCTTAGGTCTCTTCACAATCTTCTTGAAGATATCACCAAACTCAACTCCACCAAACAGTCTATGAGGTGGTGGCCTCCAGGAGTAACAAACTCCTGGATTTCAACTCGAACACAATTGATGCGGAGAGCTCAAACCGTTGCAATCACGAAGTGCAACACCATGTACAACTTCCTCTCACACCTCACTAAGAGGAACTCATGCCCTAAATGCTATTAACTGGAGGAGAATAACATGAATGACTCAACAAATAATTCCCAAACACTAGAGCTGCCTCCCACAAACCAGCCAAGGGGGCTATATAGAGCGCACCCTAAAAACTAGTCATTACGTACGTTCTAAGCAAAAGGTCGGAGATTCTGGAACCCAACTCGAATGTTTTAGGATTCAAACCAATGGTTATATCACATGATAAAGAGGAAACTCGGAGGTTCGACTTCCAATCCCGGAGGTTCTGAGATTCAAAACACTCAGATGAAAATAAAATTTCAGAGGGCAATCTCGAAGGTTCCAACTTCAAACTCGAAACTTGTAGAATTCAAACTCGGAGATTTTGAGATTCAAAATACTTAGCTGAAAATACATCCCTGGACCTATCTAGAGGCACGTAATTGGCGCCCCCTGCCATATAGTTTTCTACATTTCATGAGAAATTCCCAGCCTATCCCACTAGTGCATGGCCCAAGAAAGAGATTGGTATTAGGCATTTGCAGCATGAATTTCCCTTCACCATCCAACGTGAAGTCTGGTGTTATCCAACCAAACAAAGTTTCTTTGCCAGCTCTACTCCTAAGTTCCCAACCCTCTCCCTTGCTCCAATTCCCTTGAACAAAACAAGTAGTTATCCGGGAAAGTCATGTGCACCTATTATTTCAAAATTTTGAAAATCACATATTTAAGTTTCAAAAAAATTTGAAAAAATTCATACATGTATATTATTGAGTGAGGTATGCATGGTTAAATTTTCGTAAAATAATATACCTATTTGTGACCTGTGCAAAAAAAAAGAAAAAAAACACCCTGAGGTTGTGAACAGTAGTGAACATTACGCAGTTGTGAATAGTAGACATATTTATTTTTTTATACAGGCCATAAATGGACATATTATTTTATAAAAATTTACCTATGTATAATTCATTCCATCATAAACTGGTATGAATTTTTTTAGATATTTTTAAAACTTATACATGATTTAAAAAAATCAAAAAATCTAATGGGTGCACGTGCCCATGGTGCACAAAAGCTGTACTAGTAGTTATCCACTCCTCTGAACTTCTATCTCTCTTCTCATATTCGAGGCATCATGGCCTATTTAATGCTGGCACGGTTTGTCCCACTGCACGCGCTCATGTATGTGTGTAACATGTCGATCGTAGGGGCCAAACTTGGATGGGTGTAAACGAGCAACCTCCCGTGCACAAAGCACGATTAATTCTATTATCTAAAGAAAACATCTCGTCAGAATCATACCTGGCAAAATCATCCCTCTTCTAATATTTGAGGCATCATGGCCTAATTAAAAATGGCACGGTTTGTCGCATTGCACGTGCTCATATATGTGTATATAACGTGTCGATCGTAGGGGCCAAATTTGGATGGGTGTAAACAAATAACCTCCCGTGCACAAAGCACGTACGATTAATTCTATTATCCAAACAAAGCATCTCGTCAGAATCATACTTAGCAAAATCAAAAGATTGAGTGCGCGGATGCAGAAGAAAATCATAAGTATCACAATAAAATCGACATCCCGCTCGATCGATCGAACCTTTCCTCCGTCACATCATCACATGCATGCATTGCACGCACCAAACGTCGAAACCAACATGCTACTTACACGTACATACCCAACTGTCGGATCCTACATCGCCGCCACGCCGATGCCGGGGCCCTCGCCAGCGTCCGCGAAGCCATTGCTGTGGCACCGGCACTGCGGCGACTCCTCGAAGTTGTCCGCCGTGAACGCCTGCGAGAGCGGCCCGACGTAGAACATGAGGTGGTCGGCGTCTGCCATGACCACCTGGTCGATGCCCCAGTTCACAAAGAAGATCTTCACCGTGACGCCCCAGAGGTCCCGGATGCTGCCACCGGCCCGCCTTGCCGCGGATCGTCCGCTGGTACGTGAGCCGGTACCCACCGTCGACCTCGAACTCGCAGTCCCTCTCTAGGAACACCTGGAACGAGCCGTCAGACCGCCGGAGCGTGTATCCGGTCACGCCCACCGGGAGGATGCCCTTTGGGAACCCGAATCTCTCGAGCATCTCGTAGGCGCTGGGCTCGACGCCGACGGGACCGGCGGCTGCAGCATCAGCGGGGACGTCACGCACGGCAGAGACGCCGGCGCTGGCGAGGAGCAAGAGGAGGGATACGAAGAGGAGGTGGTGGCTCGTGGTGGCCATGGTAGTGGCTTTTCTGGTTGTTTGGATGTTCTGTTGCTGGCAGAGTTGCAGGTTGTTATTATTTGCAGGTTTAGATGAGATTTTGTTGGTGAGGGGGTGGGTTCGGAATCGTGTGGGAGATGTATTTGGATTAAAGCTTTGATATTGGGAGATATATCATCTGTGATCACATCGAGTTGGCGTGAGGGTCTGAGTCTGACTTGGGATGTAAGGTGTACAAGGACACGTAAGCGGCTGACTCAAGATCGAGGGTCGCATCGCGTACCGATACACTCCAACCATGGCTTGCGTGCATGCAACAAGGGCACGTAAGGGCGACACTATTTTCTTGTAAACAAAGGATTTTCTATACACCACTGGACTAATAGCTGTTTGGAAGTAGGGATTTAGAGAAATTCTGCAACAGTTCCATATCATGCAGTTATCGCGGGAATTAGGGATTCCCCGAGTTTCAAACGAGACCTAAACTTCTGTGAAATCAACTATATCCTGCACCAACTCATATATGTTAAGTTTGTATTGAATATGTATACATGTAGAGTTATGTATTATACTTTGGGATAAACTAGAGTTAGAAATAGACTCAAATTCGTGTGTGGATTAGAGTATTGTAGGTCTTAGAGTCGGACTTTAGTATTCCTAAGCTCTATACAATAAGGAGGGTGCCATACGTTGTAACCCGAGCAAAAGGAATTGAAGGAGCAGGGGCAGAGGTTGGACCACCTTTAGGGCGGGGGAAGGGAGGGGTCAAACCGCCTGCAAGGGAAGGTCAGACCGGCTGGAGGGTTGGTCAGAACACCAATAGTGGAGGTTAGACCGGCTAGGGCCCGAGGCGATGTGATTCGACAAGTACCGGTGGATTCAAAGGTGGAGGTCTGACCGCTCAAAAGGAGAGGTCAGACTGACCAGGGTCAGAAACCGTGGGGGTGGTACAGGGCGTGTTGGCTGAAGTCAAGCGATCAGACCGACAAGGTCAGGTGGTCAGACTAGCTGGTGAATTTGGTGAGATCGGCGAACTCTATGAGGCTCATATTGGTGGTCGTGTAGATCAGTTAGTCCGGAGACTTCTTCCAGATGGATCTTGTTGCTATAATATGAGGGGCTGAGCATCCAAAGCCTCCTGAGGATGTAGGCTTCGGCTGAATCTCGTCAACAAAAACTGTGTCTTCGACATTTTTGATCTTGCATGTTTACCTCCGTAGACTTAGGATGCCCAACCTTAGGAGATTGGTCTCACGCCTAGGAGGGCCGATTTTGTAAGAAGTGGTATGAGAGCTTGAGGTTGGATTGGATCTAGAGACGGTGCAGAAGATCTTGATGAAGGCGTGAGCATGTTGTTTCACAAGGCGTCAGCGATGGACATGGTGTGCGGGATGGACAAGGCGCGAGTGTAGAGCATGGCGGTGATCGACGAAATCGATGGTGCTAGACACTTTGGGCGAACATCTCGGATTGTTCGAGACAAGGTCAGACCGACCCGGCTAGGTCAGACAAATTGGTGTCCACTGTCGACGTGGGGCTCACAGAGTCTGGGCAGGCAGCCCTGACAGTCAGGACGAAATCAGCGCGTATAGCTGATTTGAAGACGGTGCAGTTTCAGTGACTTCTTCGAGCGCACAATCAGACCGGCCAGAGGGATGGTCCGACTGGAACAGGTGGGCGCAGCACGGTGCAACCATGCGGATGTGGCCACGGTCGCGAAAGCAGCGAGCACTCGCGGTTAGACCATCCGGGAAGGGCAGTCAAACTGGCATGGAGGGGGAGTGTTGCGGCACAATCCGTGGTGTGACCGGCGACGTCCAAGGACAGTGCGGAGGGCTGGTCAGACTAGCAGATAAAGGTCGATCAGACCTCTAGTGGGGCCAGTCAAACCAATGACCAAAAGCCATGTCGGCCGTCCTGAGTAGAGACGGTGACAAAGATCGACGATGATGACATAGGCGTGGCAACACGCGGCGCAGGCCCAGGATGCAGTTCTCATATTGATGGCTGTGTAGATCGGTTATTCCGGAGTTAGGAATAGACATTCCAGAGTTTGTGGATTGGAGTACGGTAGGTCTTAGAGTTGGACTCTAGTACTCCTAGGCCCTATATAATGGGAAGAAGCCAGAAGTAGCCCCCCCCCCAGCGAATTATAATGCCGGAAATAGCCCCCTGCCCAGGTTAGCGCTAATTCTATCCCTATGAAACGCTACGCACACGATACGTGGTATCACCACGCTTCCAGGCTGCTACACATGAAAATCGTGGTTCCCACTCGAAATCATCGGTGGGGCCTAACACCACCGTGCGCCCAGGGCCTGCAAGGGGACAGCTACTATGGCTAGGGCACGCAAAGCAGAGGAGGTCGCGGCCGGGGAGCGCGACTAGGGGGAGGTCACGGTCGGGGCGCGCGGCGTGGGGGTGTCCACGGGTAAAATTTGCACATACCCACATTTCCTACATGATGAACAACTATGTCACATATCACTAATGTTAACTAACCTGCCTGCAGTCTCTCCCACCTATCTGTGACTACATACAATGGCTAGGCAGTACCCAAACGAAAGATGATGGGGAACAAATGATGCGTGAGATGGTGTGGAGGCGAGAAATGTTTGCATGCCACATACATGAGGCAGAGGAAGAGGAGAAACGATGGCATTGGGATGAGGCGTGCCGCAACGAAAAAAAGGAGGTGGAACATCGCGCTATGGAGGCTCATGAGGCAAAGAGGTCGAGGAAGTGTGAGGTGGTGCGTGGTGCAAAGGCAGAAGGAGAAGAAGCGCATGCGAGTCGTACGTAGAAGGAGAAATATCCCAAATCTGTAGAGTAGAGTGTACTGGTAGCTTGTTAGGTGTTATGTGTTGTAATTGTGGATTGTTTGCATCGTCGTCCCTTGTTTGCAAATCAAAAATTAATTGCACTCTAAACTGCATTAACTAAAACTCAGTCTTTCATAAAGTAGTGCATACAGCAAAGTATAATAGTACAACTCCCTGAAAGAATTAAGAAAAGCTGTGATCACCAGCCTCTTCCCCTCTTGTGTCTCGATGGCATGTGACCTGAGGGGAAAGTGAATTGCTCGCTAGGTCTCGGGTTTGTCTGGAGCCTATATTGGGAAGTGTCGTGAGTTTCCTGATCCTCCTGAGTATCCTGAGTAGGGTATGGCTGAGTAGCAATCTAGTTGTCATCGATCTCCTAATGTCGAAACAAATCGTTGACCCACTTATGGCCCTGTTGGTGGGATGAACCAATCTCAAAACCTCCTCCTCCAATTAGGGACTGGTACTAAAGTGAGGATCGCATAAAAGGATTTTGGTAAATAAAACTACCATCGTGGGTAGGCAAATCACTTTGATCTATTGTCAGCAAAATGACATGAACAAATGTTGTGAAATTTAAGAAACAAATGCATATTGTAAGAACAAAAAAATTAACTTTACATACCAGACTAAATGTCCCTCCCGACGAACCTTGCAGCTACTCGTGTGGTGATTCCGTCACGTACTATGTAAAAAATTGAATTCCTATTGGGTGTAATGAGGGTATGTGGTAAATTAAGCAAACTTGAGGGTCTCGACCGTCTCGCGTCGAGGAGTCCCGTTGTAGCAACGTGTCCCCTCGTTCCTCGAGCTATGAAAGTCAGCAAGAATATTAAGTACATATCATACGCACAATTTATGTACACATATAATTCTGATAAAAATGACATATATGGGTAGCTATACCCCTGTGAGAGGTCTGGCCTTCATCGTGCGTCGAGTCATACTGTGTAAAACAAGTGACCATTGCATAGTGAGACTTAACATATCTACATTAGTGCAATAAGTGCATGTGAAAAATTTAGCGCACCTGGAGTCCTCGACCAGCTCGCGTAGACGACAATCGCATGAGTGATGTGTCCTCACATACCTCGAATTACGAATCGTAGCATGGCAATTGCATAGTAAGTATATATAAATGAACATTACTTCACTAAATGTGTTTGAGAAATTAGGCACACCTGAAGTCCTCTACCAGCTCGCCTAGAGGAGATCATTTGTAGCGACGTGTCCGCACGTACATCGGACTACAAAAAGGCAGTAATATGGTTAACTAAGTTTTTGCGAGCCGTCTCCCGATCAAACTCTCACCGTATACACCTCCTCAGATCCAACATATATGTGCAACCTTGTATTGGCATTGCGACAAATCAAGCCCGCAAGGCCCGTCGCGTATTAAATTCCCTCGTAGAACATTAACAAATCATTCATTGTACATATGTACACATCAAACCAAATTTTAATAACACGTAAACAATTTCATATTATTTACGATTTATTTAATATTAAACAGTATAAAATATTGTATATCATTTTAACCTCCTTAAACATGGCTTGAGATAATTATATTTCGCATCTTATGTTTAGACATATTATTCTACTGTTCAACATTATAAAATAGTTTTAAAATTTATAACCTCATTAACTGTGCCTAACAATATTACATTTCACAAAATATTCGTACACATATTCTCTGGACCTCCTTAATCGTGCCTAACAATATTTTAATGCACCGATTTTTATTTTTGGAACATCATTAAATTTCTACATATCATAGATTACGTTAAACTTTATGAAATGTTTAATTTCATTTTAACCTCCTTAAACATGGCTTTAAAAATTTTTATTTCATATTATAATTTTAAGCATATTATATGGACATTTTTAACATATCGACATATTATTTTCTTACATCATTTCAAGTTCTACATATTTAATTGTAACATCCCTAGTGTTTAATACCACGTTATTTGTGCATCATGGCATGTGCATGATCCAAAAAAAATTGAGAAAGAATTGGATTCTTTTTAAGGGGTCTTTGAATTGTTTGAATTAGTAAAACAAATTTTAAAAGGAAAATAGAAAAAGAAAAAAAAACCCCTAAAACTAAACCCCCCGGATGGGCCCTCTCGGGGCCCATTTTCTTTTTTCCCCCCGACTGGGCCAGCGGCCCAGCTTTCCCCTCTCCCTGCTACGGCCTGCCCTGCCCGGCTTGGGCCTCCTCTTTCCCCGGCCCAACTTCCCCCCCGGCCTGCTCGTTCCCCCTCTAACCCTACCCCGCCGCCGCCCTTATCCGCTCACCCCGTCGCCACCGAGAGCTCGCCACCGAGCTGCTTGCCGTGGCAAGCAGCCGGGGCTCGAACGCCACCTCCTGCTTCCCCGCCTAAGATGCTCCCCCCCCCCTTTCCCCCTATTTCTTCTCTTCTCCCTCCCGAGCTCTCTTCTCTCTCCCTCGCCCCCCTGCTCGCCGCTCCGCCTCGTCTCCGCCCGAGCTTCGCCACTCAACCGCCGCCCGTCTTGGTCCGTCGCCTCTAGCCGAGCGCCCGAGCCGCCCCGCCCCGTCGCCACTCCACCTCGCCTCCACCCGTCGCCGCCCTGCCTAGCACCGCGCCCCCGGAGCCTCGCTCCCCGTCGCTGCTCACCTCCGACCTCGCCGCCCCGCCGCTTCCCGCAACCCCGTCGCCACGTCATCGCCCCATCGCTCCGCCGCGTCCCGGTTAGCTCGCGCCGCCGCTCGCCCCGTCACCGCTCCCCCTCCCCCGGACCTTGCCGCCGGCGGCAGCCTCATACCGGTCAGACCGAGCCAAAACGGCCAGGTCCCAGCCGTGTCTATTGGGGGCATTAATTGCCCCCTTAATTATGTCCCGGCCGTATCTATTGGGGGCATTAACTGCCCCTTTAATTATGTCATTAAGACCGGTTAATTTAATTAATCCGACACATTAATGATAGCAATTATTGCTAAGTGTAATTAATGCCTGTAATTAATACTGATCTCGGTTAATTACTGTTCGGACATCATTAGTGCTAATGATTGGTAATTAATTCTAATCTGACACATTAATAACCACAATTAATGACTAACCAGTGCAATAATGAACTAATCAAATATGTCTCTATGACATCTGGGCCCCACATGTAAGAAATAACAGAGAAGAAATAAAGAAAATAAGAAATCTTTGACAGTGGGCCCCACCTGTCATTGACTCGGTCGACTTTGACCGGAGTTGACCATGAGCCCACATGTCATTCTCTGAGGCTAAGACAGATATAAGTAATAAAAATATTTATTATTTAATATTATTTTTATTACTGAGAAAAATACAAAAAGGGTATTTAAATTGATTAAATCTTAGAAAATTCATAGAAACTCCATTTTTAATCAAAAAATACAAATAATATATCAAAATGTTCAGAAAAATGAGATCTATCTAAATATGTTATTTTCATACATGTTTGCATGCTAGGAAAAATATAAATGGCTAAAAACTTAAATTAGGGTTTTCTCGGTTAGCCGGAAGTCGTCGGATCGTGATATCTCGAGCGTCCGGACTCCGATTAAATCAATTCCACTTGCATTAGTCTTTATTTTAAATCTTCTATGCCATGACATACATTTCATATCATGTTGGTGTTCATCATTCTAATATTTATTATCGCATCTCCTTTTTCATGTGTTTCTGTTCTTCCTGATAGAGCCGAAAGATCCCGAAGCGTATAATCTTGAGCAGGAACAAGGTTTAATAGCCGAACCGCAAGGCAAGCAACCCTTTGAATATTTTACGGTCATCCTACTATTTGCAAATTATTGATTGTTTCCAAAACCCTATCGCTCAATCAACCCCATCACACCCTAACCTATTTAGAGTAGTATAGTTATTGTTTCTAAGTTGCTTATATAGTTAATGATGCTTAGACATGCTTAGACATGTAGAAGTCATAATTACTTGGATGGCAGACAAAATACAACACTTGGGTGGGTTAGGTGGTAGGTGGGTGTTCACCGGGAAGTAACTAATGAGCTTGATTAATAATGATCGGGTTTAGACGAGGGGCCATGGCTGGGAGCATGGTGGGTTGTCTCTTTTTCCACAAGGACTGGTTCCCGGTGTCCTTTTGAACCAATATTTACGTACTTCTACACGGGTGGTATAATAGGTTACCCACAACTGAATAATTTATCTAGACTTGAATTATGAGCGGCATAGTTTGCCATTTCCATTTGTTAGGTGAGTGAAAAATGATGTGATGTGGTGCCTCAATATAGGTGTAAGGGTTACACACGATCCTGGACCGGGGATGTATCACCTGCTACAACTTTTGAGACAATGTCGGGGTACCGATCGGACTGGTGTACACGGATTAGCCCATTAGGGCGGCTCATACTTAAGTCGAAAACATTGTAAAGGTTGTGTTCAATCACACTCTGCTAACACACCTCGTGAAGTGTATCTTTGGCCTAGCATTAAGAGTCGATTGATACGTGTAGGTAAATATGTACACCCCTGTAAGGTCTGAACTATTCGAATAGCCGTGTTTGCGGTTATGGACAACTTGGTAAGAATCTGCATCGAATTAGACAACTACAGCATTATTTTAAAACATGTCAACTCTAAGGTTGAGGAGTTAGTGATTGTTTCCTCCCTGGTGGTTAAGAAAGAATCGAGGGTTAAGTGTATGGTGGTCTGCAATAGATTTCATCGTGAAGATTTGACTCATATCCTTTAAAAAGTAATCTAGTAGTCGAATTTTATCCTACTTAAAGAATAATGTCGAAAGAATAATCAGCTTTCCGCAAATAGTCCACAATTACCCCCTTATTGAAACATGTTGCATCTATTACTAATTTCCCTTGTAAGTCTTGCGGAGTATAATTTTTGTACTCATCTTGCAGTCATTGACAATTTTGTGCAGAAGAAATCATCCCCTCAACGAATAGTTTCTATGTAGAGATCGATGTCCACGACGACTAGTCGCTGGGAATCCAAGGCAGTGGTCTTGCCCAGAGTTCGGCAGATTGGTTTGTTTTGCTGCCATCTTTTGGCCCTACCTTTCAGCTTCTTAGCCATGTTAAGTCTTCCGCTATGTAATAGACTCTTTGTGTGAATTGTGGTGTTAAGTTTTAAAGAACAACTAGTATTATTGTAGTTTTAGTCGTAGAGTTGCTGTTGTGATACTTGTTTGTTCTCACCTGCCTCATGTGCCTCGCGTATATGTTATTGAAGCACATGGCGCGGTTAGGGTTTCAGAGTCTATATCATAGAATGGTTAGGTTTAATCACCCCTGTGAAGTGACACTTCCACTGGGAGTTTGGAAACTATATTATCCTACTCCAGCCGAGAATTAATTTGCCGGGACGAGTTTGGGATTGATGTTCCGGCTCAGTGAGAAAAGAGTGAGGAGACCATATCACCCTACTTAATCTATACATTAGTTTGCCGAAACAAGTTCGGGGTTGACGTCTCGGGCTATTCGAAGCCATATCACTCCACTCCTCTTGGAATTGATACCCAACGGTTGAGGTCGGGGTTGATGTTTCGACTTAGCGAGTGATTTCACTTAAGATTCTCTGTTATGAATTTTGGGTCCCGACATTAATACTACATTAATATTTTAAAATAATTTAAATAATTCTAAGCTGCTTAACCGTGGCTAACAATATTTTATTTCATGTATTCATTTTTTCTCACATTTTGTCCCCTAATAGCTATTTACCGAAACCACTTGAGGTATGACATAAATAATATAAAATAACACTATCAACTGTTGCACTAAACTGGCTAAACATGATGTCACTTAACTAGCTTTAAGCAAATTAATTAACTAATCATAGACTTGCATGCAACGGAAAATTACCTTTCTTTGAAGATTACCATGAGATCTACAATTTATTTAACTTCTCCACGAGCTAATCTTACTTCCTAAAGCTTCAAAATCCACTGCAAAACTCCATCTTGTACTCTTCTTCAACTCATTTCTTCTCTCTTTTCTAAATGCAGCCGAGTTTCATGCTACATGTAAATAAAACAAGCTACGTTAACAAACCTCACACGACAGCTACAGTTTACCACATGAAATAATAATCAATTTTACTACAACTACAGTCTTAAACATTGCCATTTATCTAATTTCAAGCTAATTAGACAACATAAAAACATCTTGCATGTAAATAAAATTTACCTCAATCTGTAGGTCTCGATTTGATGTTCAATTTCTTCTACTATGGCGATGTCTGATTTTGTCTTTTTAAGCTTCTAAATAAGCGGCTAATATGCATACTCTACTCTCTTTCTCTTCTCTATTCTAGCTCAAAGAGATTGGGAGATAGAGACTCAGGATTCCCAGAGTGAAAGATGCAGAGAAGACTGAGAAAGCAGAGGAAAGTGAGAGTGAGAGTGAGAGAGAGAGGACCATAGCCAAATTTAAATAGGAGAAGGGAATCTGTGGGGGTGGAAAAAGCAAAGGTAAAAGAAAAAGCTAAGGGAATCTGTTGTGCTGGTAGAGAAAGCAAACGGGAAAAAAAGGCTGTCGGGTCACATTGGGCGCGGTGCCGGGTTGCCTCGAGCGCGGGGTCGCAAGCGGGGCCGCGACGCGCGTGTTGTCACCACGCGCAGGATAGGAGGGGGGGGAATCGGGTAGCCTCGCGGGCGTGGGGCGTGACTAGGCGCGTCGCGGGCTTGGGCCACGGTGCGGTGCGCGTCATGGGCCTGGGCCGTTGTACCGAGTGCATCGCGGGCCCTGGCTGCTGGCCGACGCGTGTTACACAAACGTGGCGAGCTCCACTGGCGGTCACAGGTGAGAAGCGCGATTTTGCCGCGTCGCAACCGAGAATCGTGGTTGGGCCACGCGTCGTATGCGTGGTGCTTCGCGGGACAGATTTGGCGTTAATCTGAGGAGGGGGCTAGTTTTGACATTGGAACTCGCTGGGGGGCTACTTCTGGCTTTTTTTTTGTCTATAGTGTAAGGGGCTTCACACGTTCTAATTTGAGCAAAAGGAATCGATGGAGGAGGAGGTCAGACCGCCGACTAAGGGAGGTCAGACCACCCTCTAGGGAAGGTCAAACTAGTCGAAGCGTAGGTCATAGCGCTAGCAGTGGAGGTCAGACCAGCCAAGGCCCGAGGCAACATGATTTGACAAGTGCTAGCAGATTTGAAGGTGGAGGTCAGACTGCTCAGGAGAAGAGGTCAGACCTGCTAGGGTTAGAAGTCATAGTGGTTGTACAGGGCGTGTCAGCTGAAGTCAAGCGGTCAGATCGGCAAGGTCAGGCAGCCCGATTAGTGAATTCAGTGGGAGCAGCGAGCCCCACGAAGCTCATATTGATGGTTACGTAGATCGGTTATTTCGAAGGCCTTTTCCGCATGAATCTTGTTGCTATAATATGAGGGGCGGAGCGTCCAAAAAGAGTTCCTGAGGATGTAGATTTCGGTTAAACATCGTCAACAAATATCGTGTCTTCATTTGATTCTATATGCTTACCTCGGTAAATCGTATGTTACGCAACCTCAGAAGGTAAGGCGTATACAGAATTGTTCTATGTACTCTCTCCATCCACAAATGTAAGGCGTGTACGAAATTTAAGGAATCTAATAGTACCATTTTTATGTCATATAATTGAATATTATTGGTTCAATTCTTAATTAAAGTTGAATCTTAAATTTCGTACACGTCCATATATCTGTGGACGGAGGGAGTAACTTGTTAATTGCTTGCGCCCACGAAAGTTGAGCGATCAACGTGCTCGTCGTGCGCCCACAATAACTAAGCCAAGACGCAACTCTCCGGTGCCTTTCCGGAATTCCCGCTGCCTATGACTCGCGACGTCAGTTTCTCAAACACAACAGACGGTCCCGCCTATGCTGTGCGGGCATACAGCACGCGAAGGAAATCCAACATGTGAACTGCAAACAAGCGATGGGGTTCCTTAACATACGGACCCACACTTGCATCCACAGCAAGTTTGCGACCAAAATCCTTGTATGCAATCACAAGTGAATTCAGACGTCAGGTGACACGATCAAAAGATCTTTTTGGTAACATATTCACAGCACTCAAATCATTTCAAAGCAGTTTACCGTTTTCTTCCAGGAAAAGTAGGAGTGCATAAATACATTCTTGCACACATCTTCCAGCACGTGTGCGCTGGGAGATGAGCCATTACTTGCAGCTAATGGCATCAACATCTGAAGCTAATTTATGGGCACAAATACATCCATCCCACGGCCAAAAGCTGAGGCCGCCTCGCAATCCAAAATACAGGCTAAACCTTTCTAGGACCAGGCAATACATACAATGCGGGGGCTCTGACAGGCCCTCCCACCATTATATTTCAAAAAGAGAGAATCATAGGAGGAATATATTACAAGAACAGGGTCCTCCCGGATTCTCTTATACACACATCTAGGTTGCTACAACATGAGAATCCTATGTAGCGCTACTGTGTCAGGCGCAAAGCATCTGTGAGCAAAATGGCGGAGTTGCTAGAATGGCCTGCTCTCCAAACTCTAAAATCACCATCGAAGTAACCGGCTTTCTTCCAAATATGCAGCAGCTCTATTGAAAACGGGCCTTGCTCGTCATCATGAGGATCCATGTAATACCACATGCTTGTGTGCTTTGTCTCGTGTTGCACCACATGTCGAGTATCCCCAGATTCATCAGCATCCAGATCAACAACAATTTTGTTTCCACCTTCAACATCGACAGAACCATCTTCATCGTCATCAATGATAATAACTTGAGTTGTGATGCCAGCTGCATTAGCTACATCAATATCATGTTTGGTCAGGTAAAACAAAGGGATAAAAATTTCATACAGGACCAAGAATAGAATGTTAAAATTATATCTCATCCAATCAGCATCAAAGAACATTAGGAACAAAGATGCTGTTTCTTTTATAACCTTGTGATCAACCTTCTGGGTTTGTTAAATTGCATGTGAATGAAAGGAAAGTGCGTGCAAAATGCAAGATGATTCATTCACAAAACGGGGGTAGTATAATGTTCTACCTTAGAACTTAACAATAGAAGCTCACAACGCAAGCCTCCACAAAATTACTAGTTTCTTTATCATAATATGTTAAAGGGTGGGTCGTAAGAGCAAACCTTCAATACCCTGCCTTTGGAGATGCATCCCAGGTTTGTGACCAGCAGCATTGGCTCTACTACCTGCATTGTTAAATATGAACAGTGGAAAGTCAGGCAGCACAGAAAGGTTGGTATGTCAACAGAAAGAAAAAGCAACAGCAGCTCGACACAAGGCAGGTGGAAGACCAATCCTCAGAAAAGTATATCACAGTAAGTGAAATTGTGTTGAAAGAGCAAACCCTGAGTGCCCTCGTTTTAAACAAGTGTTCCATGTGTATTGCTAGCAGCATTGGCTCTAGCAGCTGTGTCGTTAAACATGAACGATGAGAAACAGGTAGCTCAGAATGGTGGGTATGTCAACAGAACGAAAATGTAACGTCAGCTGGAGTAAAAGCTGGTGGAAGACTAATCCTCAGAAAAGTATGCCATAACTAGTGAAAGGATGAGCAGTAAGAGCAAACCTGCAGTGACCTGCTTTTGAACACACGTTCCAAGTGTATCACGATCAGCGTCAGCTTCAGTAGCTGCATCATACAATATGAACAACGAAACCAGGCAGGTAGCTCAAAGAAGAGAGAGGAGAGAAAGAGGTCATATGGGCCCACCGAGTAACACAGAAGATATTTTACTTGGCAATTTGCTAACATTATTTTCTTAAAACCAGGGTTAAGTGAGATAGTTGCTTCAACCAGAAGTTTTCTGCAACTTGGGTCAAAAGTATCTAACTTACTCTAATTTTGAACCCCATTAAAAGTAAACCGTTAACCATGGGTGAGGTGATGTACAATAGCAACCAAAGAGCCTGCTTCTTTAACTGCAGATGTAGTATTTATTGGAGGACATATCATGCAACAGTAATGGTTACTTATGACCAAAAATGAGGATAGCAATTGTCAATTACTTTCAAAGTTGTCTAATCTAGATATGCATAGGAACAAATTTTCAAGTGTTCTTTGATCTAAAAAATCTTCAGGTGTTCTTTCAGTAGGAATTTCACAAGATTAAACCCCATGGTTCACAGCAAAAAAGAATAGCAGTAACACAGTTTTATACAGTGTCAAGCTCCACAAGCCTCGATTTACAAAACAGGCAGAGCATAAGTATCACAGAAGTACCAACTCAAAAAATAGTATGTAAACGGAAAAACAGCTTTACATGATCAGCTAAATGCAGATTAAGCAAACCTTTAGATTTTTCTTCTGAGCAACTTCTCAAGTAAACAGTTCTCCCTCATTGGCACCTACAGAAAAATCAGTGTCTTTTACCACCATTCAAAACAATTTAAAGCACATTATGCAAGCAAACCTTTAGATTTTTCTTCTGAGCAACTTTCCAAGCAAACAGCTCTCTCCTCATTGGCAGCTATACAAAAATCAGTGTTTACCTCCATTCTGAACAATTTAGCGCACATGATGAAAACAAACCTTCAGATTTCTCTTTTGAGCAACTTCTCAAGCAAACAGCTCTCTCCCCATCGGCACCTACACAAAAAATCAAATTGTTTTATCTTCTGTTCGGAACAACTGAAATCTTAGATTTTTCTTCTGAGCTACTTTTTAAACAAACAGCTCTCTCCCCATTGTTACCTACACAAATATCAGTATTTACCTATCGTCAAAAACAGTTGAAAGAAAATTACAGAAGCAAACCTTTAGATAGTTCTTCTGAGCAACTTTCTGAACAAACAGCTCTCTCCCCATTGGCACCTATACAAAAGTAACAGTATTTACCTGCTGTTTCAGAACAAATTAAGAACTTCCAAATAATAAGCCATTGAAACAAGCAACAAAATAATGAAAAATGAGGAGCTTCTCTCCGATGAAAAGGATTAAAAATCCAAAATAAATATAATAACAGATAAAACTGTTAGAGAGAGTTGTTTGTATTAGAGTAGGACTCTAGAGTTATATTAGAGTATGACTATTTCCTCCTACCTTATCTCTTCTCATATACGTGTACATATTGTGGCCTTGAGCCCATGGAATATATCAAGTTGCTATTTCATAACATGATATCAGAGCCTAGGTTTTAGGGTTCGATCGTTCTTTCCTCGAGCAAAAATATTTTCCCTGCATGGCCTCCTGTCCGCGTGCTGCAACTCGCGCTCCACCCACCCTCCTCTGCTTCATCATCCCTAGCCACAGGGCTGCCGCCGTCGTCATGCAGAGCTGCAGGTCCAGTACCCTACTCCTCCCGCCGATCGTTGGCCCGCCCCAGATGCCACCCTCCTCCCGTCGGCCACCGGCCCGCCCGCCTCCGCTTCTCTTGGTCCGCCAGCTGAAGGCTGCTCGGCTTCCCCTAGCCCACCAGCCCCCGCCTCACGCTGCCGACTGCTTAGCCGCGCTTGGCCCACCGGCTACCGCCTCCTCCAGCCCACCACTCCCATCTCTGGCCTCTCGTCGGCCCGAGCCGTCCCTCCATTTCCGGCCGTCGCCGGTCCACCGGTCCCCGTCGGCCTCCCGCCAGCCCCTCTAGGGCATCGGCCTTCAATGACCGTAGGGCAGCCTAGTTTGGCATGCATGCTCTATTCAGGCGAACAGAGCCGCCGGTTTTAATCCGGCACAAAAAACGAAACAGGTATAATGTCGTTGGGTACTGTTTCCCTCGCTTGTTGCCAGTGATTTTTTATGGTGTTAATTACACCGACTTCGTGTCTCATATGCGTGGTCTTCGTCTCTGGGGCATTCTCTCTGGTGATGTCACATGTTCGCCTTGCCCTCCTTCGACGGAGCCTACGCCAGTGTCATTGCCTTCGTCAGCTGACAAGGCCGTTGTTGATGCTGCACGTCTTGCCGATGATGCGACTGCCTCTGTCTACCAGGAGGCTCTAGATTTATACCGGGATCAGCTGACTATTTACACTCACTGGTTTGATGATGATGCCCATGCTGCTGTTGTTCTTGTTGTCAGTATCCAGCCTCAGTTCTCTTCTGAGGTTGTGGAACTCCCCGTGGTTTTTTGATTCTGGAATATCTTTTCATATGACTCTTGATTCTTCTATCTTATCCTCCATTAGACCTCTAAATTCTCCTGTTCATGTTCTTACTACTTGTTGATGGTACTTTTCTCACTGTTTTTGGTTGAGGAACTCTTAGTCATCTTTGCATGTTCCTTTTGTTGCTTATGTTCCTCGTCTTACCATGCAGCTCCTTTCTGTTGGCCAACTTACTGACCTTGGCTGTTAGGTCATTCTCGACTCAGACTCTTGTTATGTTCAGGTCATTCTCGACTCTGACTTTTGTTGTGTTCAGGAATGTCACACGGGAGTTCTAGTTGGTACTTGCCCTTGGCACCTTGACTCCCAGCGACTCTGAGACCTTGACTATCTTCATCTTCCTTTCGCTACCACTGCCGCTAGTCTCTCTGCTCCTGCCGCCTCGTCTACCGATTCCTTCCAGCAGTGGCATCATCGTCTTGGTCATCTGTGTGGATCTCATTTGTCGTCTTTAGTTCGTCGTGGTCTTCTGGGGTCTGTCTCAGGAGACGTGTCGTTAGATTATCAGGGTTGTAAGCTAGGCAAACAAATTCAATTACCCTATCCTCATAGTGAGTCAATGTCTCAGTATCCTTTTGATCTTGTTCAATCAGATGTTTGGGGTCTGGCTCCCTTCGTTTTGAAAGGGGGTCATCACTACTGTTGGGGAAGGATCCCCGCACTGCCCGGTTTTGACTTTTTTTCGTACTTAGGGGGAAATCAATGTACCTCAAGACTCGTCAACGCCAAGTCCGTGACGATACCGAGTCCGTGACGACGCCGAGTCCGTGACGTCAGGTCCGTGACGACGCTAGGTCTGTGACGGCGGGGAGTTCGTGACGCCTGGAAGTTCGAGGTGACGAGAAGACCGTCGCTAAGAGGGGGGGCGCATGACGAGCGGGACCCATGGGATTTTCCCAGAATATTCCTAGAGGAAAAGACCGGTTCGTCCTCGAGGGCACTGGTACATCTAGGTGCAAGATTGTAAACGGCCTGAGGGCATTTTTGTAATCTACTCTACCTCTCCATTTTTTATATAAATAGAGGGGCATCCATTCCATTCAAGGGGACCAAAAAAAAACTGAAATAAAGTCTTCACTTGCTTCCCTTCTCCTCCAATTCGTGGCTCGCAACTAGTCCAAGTGTCCTCGCGTTGCACGACTCCCGTGCGCGGCCGCGGTGTCTTCGCAACGTTGTTTCCCGTGCAACCCTCGTAGGTCCATGAAGCCGTGCGGGGATGCCACAAGTTCACTGCCTAGCCTCGTTGCTACAACGACTACTATATTATATTTATAGATGATTTTTCTCACTACACCTAGATATATTTTATGTCTTCTCGTAGTGAGGTCTTGTCCGTCTGTGCATAGTTTGCCACCACGGTTCATACCCAGTTCTCCACTCCTATCCGTGTCTTTCGTTCTGACTCCGCTGACGAATATATCTCTCGTTACCTGCGTAGCTTTCTTACTGAACAAGGCACGCTCGCTCTGTTTTCTTGTCCCAATGCTCACACTCAAAATGGTGTTGCTGAGACTGCTCATGTATGTGTATATATTGTGGCCTTGAGCCCATAGAATATATGAAGTTGCTATTTCATAACAAAAATCACAAGTCACGAGATGAGTAAATACAATGGTAAGAATCCTGAAGTGCTTGATCAGTAGAAATCATAGAATCTATTCAGGTGAATATTTTTGCTAGTGGTAACTGTCAAAAGAGCAAAGCACTTGGCACTTGTTATCCTTGACATGTCATTTCCAATTAGAAACTAGACAATCATCAGCTTCTAAAAGAAACAGTAAACTGGCATATAAGAAAATTAACAGATAAGAAAAATCTCTCCACTATTTCAAAAGAAATTAGATTGGGGTTTCCGAATGTAGTGAACATCCCTTATGTGCATTTACTCTACCGTCCTACACTTCTTTAGACCACAAGCTGGGCGTAATGACTGTGGTCTAAAAAATTGTAGGATGTTAGGGGCGACGCAGGGGTGTTCACTATTTGTTCAGGACATAGAGCAGCTGCAAAACAACAGAAACTGCAGTATATCCAATATCTGGATTAGTGTCTTTCTATTGGTGATCTATTGATGAAAAACAGTAGTGGAGATACCTTCTGTAAATAAGTTATACTAAATATTAATAAATGTAAATAAAAAAAGATACCACATAGGAATCTAATCATGAAAGAGAATGCTGAGTTTATCCATCCATTTGTTCTCATAAATTTCTCTCCGGAGGCTCAATATGACACTAGATGGAATTTAATAGCAAATGCGGTAGCCGAATTAACAATGGTAGGAGTATCGAGTATGACCTTGTAAAGCAGCTGCATTCTTCTGAAAAGACTTGTCTGATGTTGCAACTACAAGTTCAGTGTCTTTATTATCTTCTATATCTGGAATAACCTGAGGGACCTCTTGAAGAAGACGTTTGTCTTTCAGATGGTGTACGTAATAGCTGTCTCTTGTCAATGTATTCATGCATCGTACAATTCAGTCAAGGAAATAACCGTACAAAGTCCACTAGTCAGTCCTAAGATAGGTGTATAGCTATGGAGTATAAACAGGAAAGCAAGACAGGTTTTCTTGGTAGCGAACATCATTACATGATCAAAAGCGCTTAATCTGGCAAGGATATTCATAGCGCCAACCTTTCTCATTTGCCATTTCAATTAATTTTTCCAGTCTTTGAAGTTCTTTATTGATCCGCTGAAAGAAGGAAAAGGATAACTTGGTTAACATTTCTAACAGAATCTATAGGTAAAGTGCAAAGAGGAGAATCCATACTTAGAATATGTCACTAAAGTACTGATTTTGAATTTTAATACAAGAACAAATACGTGAGACTCAAGATATCCAATAGTGATTAAGAAACAAGGACAACTGATCTATATGCAAACAATTGCAGAATGTACCAGATAATACATAAAGTTGGCCTAATTTGCTAACAAAGTTACATGACTCACTATGTCCTCGTGTACACTTCTGGCTTTCTCCTCAAGCTCAGCCTGTAAAACCAGCATGTTCAGACTTCAGAGCACAAACAGAAGCTTAGGGTGTAGCTACAATGTTACATAGACTCAAGTAAAAGAAGAGACGGTGAGGCACAGCAAACATCTGTAAGAATTTTCCAAATTTCAGAAAAAAGCATGGATAGTAGGAAATAGATATGTGAATCAACTGCCATCCAAATAAATAATGAATGCCTAAGTTGGTCTCTGATAGAGACATCACACAAATGTATCAACAATTTACCATGTCAAGCCATATGGATAATGCATGATGTGATTGGTGAAAGAAACACACTGACTCCACACAGTATCTTATAATGTTTTGCTTCAGTTCTCCACTTTTAGGAAAAATGTTAACTAATCTTGAAGATATTAGTTAAGGGTAAACTCACATTAGTTGGGTTCTGAAGTAGAGCTGGAAACAGATTGCCAGGTGGTTGCCAATTTCTGGGAGTACCGAGCGAGTTTAAAGTGTGCAAGTCTTGCAATCCCAAACGAGATTGGGCAGCTTAGTTTTCATTGAGGAGATTCAGTTCAAGCTTATCTATGCACAGTGCGAGACAAATACAGCAGCCTATTTCTTTGCACAGCAAGCTTCACCGAGACTAGCATGGTGCAAGCGGCTAACTGTCCCACAAGATTTCCTTCTGAGATATTTTTAAATTAGTTGTAACTCTCTTGTTATTGTCTTATTGAATAAAGTTATTGGCTCGGTTACCTCTCAAAAATCGAAATTTGGCACTCCCGGTCAAACAACATCGGGAAGCCTGGCAGGGCCATCTAGCTGATCCACAGATACCACAAGTTCACACAAGCACTTCAAGAACGCTGGCATGCTATCTCTTTTACATTGCATGAACATACTTATGACAAGGAAAATTCAGTTACAACACAGTATGTGTGATAATTGCATATAGTATGTTAGATGGCAATCTCCAGATTCATTCCAAGCCATGCAGCGAAGGCCAAGGGGGCGGATGCAAGCCGTGCAGGGGGGTCAATGGCGCTTGAAAGACGAATCTGAGTGGCCGTAATTACACAAAGGGGATCCAATATAGCTACAGAAACATGATAACTGATGAGAACCCCAAAACTGATCACTCATGATGCGCTGATATCAATATAATTATATTCCAATAATGCAATATGCTACATCAGTTACAGATTATGTCTGACAAAGAATACAGTCAAGCATCAAGAATTATCTAATCGTATATTATTTTCTTCCTTTCTACGGCTAAAGTGCCTGTTGAACAAGAACTTTAGTAGCTTGCATTATATCTAATGTCATTAGGACAACTGCATTTTGGGACACTAAATATTGAAGAACACTAACTTACAACACTGTGCCTTTTAGAGTGTTCTTTCTGGACCAACAGACGAAGATCTTCACATTCATCCTGTAATCAACAAAAAAATGCTTTGCACAACATCATGCATCCAAGAGAAATATAAAGCTATACAGGGAGCAAATAAAATTATATGTAAAGAACTTATACATGGTAAATGCAGTCTGATAAATATTTAATATTTAATAATATTGTTACCAATCTATTATTCTCAATGAATTGCTTGAGTGCTGCTGGAACATGAACAAGCATAAGTCTCGCAAAAAAGAAAAAGCACAATAAATGTCGAAGTCTTCATCTGACAACATAGAAATTTTGACTTCAGACCAGAAGCTGGAAATACATAAAAGAATGTTTGTAGATATGTCCCTTATCTTGTATTCTTCTGAGGATTTCCTAATTCCTATTATATATGTCTCTTGTGAGCAGATAATAACTGAATCTTTTGTCGCTAAAAGATACATAATTGAGTATTTAACCTCATGTTTTTTGACAAAAAAAATTATGAATGTTAGCCTCATGCTCGTGTATGGAATACGTTACTGTTCCTTATTTACTTGTTGGAAGACAGTATTGATTTTCAAACGAAATAAACAACATCATGCATGACAAACTGATCCAGTTTTCTATTGGAGGAAGTGCAATAAGCCAAGCAAATGGAGCAGAGTAGTCAAAGATCATAGGAAATGCTAAAAGTTGAACATTACCATTCACTTGTCCAAGCTGGTACACTTTTTTAGGCTTGTGGTAAGCATAGTCTTTGAGATCATTCTTTACTCTAACAAAACAGCCAATAACTTTATTTTCAAATGTCTCTGGCTGCTTTAGCAGATCCATAACTAAGGATCTCTTCAAATATATTAAATGAATGTTATCACGAACAAGAGAAGCAAAGCATCTCTTGTTTCTTTCAGAAATCCCTTTTGGAATACTGGATTCAGAGGTCATCGCCCGAGTTTTCTTTTTCATAATTGAATCACTGTTATCCTCAGAACTAACAAGTGTTTCATCTTCTGATGTGGTATTTGCAGCAATATGCCTTTCCAGCAAGCTATATATCTTGTTGTACTTAAGCTTTGATGCATGTTATTTTTATGCCATAAATTTATTTAAAAAAAATTCATGACTTCTAGAGGCAATTTTGGGTGGTCTAATATCCTAGTACACCTAATGGTGCCAGTATGCCCCCGGCATATTGGGTGCACTAGCACCCTTAAGATGTACAAATGCACTAGGTTCTAATTCCCAATTTAAAAGATCATAGAAAATTTTAATTTTTTTTATCAACATTCATACAACATGTATCTACCATGTTACAAAATTTTAAATCCAAATATGATCTACGGCTTGAGAAACACAAAAGACAATTGGAATGTAAATAATACCAACGGGGTACTGTTGACTCCAATTTGAATTCGGCACCATTCAAGACTGGATTTTTCTTTTTTAAAATTTTGATTTAAAATTTGTAGCGTGATGATTTCATGTTATTTCAATGTCATGATTTTTTTAGTTCATAATTTTTAGAGAAATTTTTAGGTGACCTGATACATTGGTCAGGTACATCTGAGGGTGTTAGTGTACCTAATATATCCCCGAACAAGAGTTGGAGCTAAAGCTCTCAGCCTGCAAGCGCATGGATGTACAAAAAAAGCAAGTGCATTGTAATACCAACTTCGGAATGTGGTATTTGTTACCAATCCGTTGCACAACTCTGGTAAGGTTTCCTCTTTGTTGGCTCTTTAGATACTTTGATTCATCATGCTAGCTAGGACTCAACCTACAAGTGCTAGCTTCTTGATATAATTCATACATTGAGCAAGTTTACCTCGCTAGTTCTCATGCACAAGCAATGTTTCCTTAACAAATGCTATTGTGAATCATGAGGATTTCACTTGTTTTTAGATTGAAAAATGGTATTATGAATCATGAGGATTTCACTTGGCTTTAGATTGAAAACAGAGGAAATTTTCTATTTTTATGTACGTTAGTTAGTTCAGATTTACAACTGGTACTTATATTTGCTAATAAAGAGGCAGGGTTGAGGCAACATTGATGACCTGATATGGCGGCAATAACTGAAACAAGACGCTCAGCATGCATGCAACGAAATTATAAAAATAACGTGGTCGGCAGGATTCGAACCTGCGCGGGCAAAGCCCACATGATTTCTAGTCATGCCCGATAACCACTCCGGCACGACCACGGAGATGCTGCTATACTGAAAAAACTTTTAATCCTCGTGAGCTAATGCATGCTTTGAGTTGGCCGCGAACAAACATACTGAATACGAGTACAGATATGAGTAATACACAAACACATACTATACAATTGTAAGATACGAGTCTATAGACATGCACATATAATGGGTCACCGAGACCCCAGAGCGCTTCGCCGCAACAGTGGCAATGATGGTGAAGGCCTGCTGAATGGCACCCATGATGTGCAAATTTGGTCGGAAGAGGCAACGAGGATGACCTGGCCTAGTCTAGACGTGCTACTGTTCTACTAGAGGTGATTGTATTATGTTGATCTATTTAACTATGTTGAAATGATTTACTATAAGTTTATATACTGGTTTTGCTCTTGGTTCTTTTTGCAATGTCCGAAGGCTCAGGAAATAGTTCACGCATGCAAGTCTTTGGAGATTGTCGTTAGGGAGCTCTTCATGAGGCATGGGTGGAGAACTAGAGATTGAGCCGCAGGCTATGTGCGGCTTGAGGCATTTTTGTGTTTCAGACTTTATGTTTATCTCCCTATTTTTCTCTTTATCCTCGATGTTTAGTTGGGTCCTGGGACAGGGTTTGTCTGCCAAAAGTTGTAAGAAATTTGTCGTTGTATGCATATAACAATGCAAAGACCGGGAAATAATTTGTAGTTTGGCTACATCACCTTGATGCGACAACGTGAAACAATAAAATCCTTTTTTATCTAAAAAATAGCTAGTCTAGTGGGTGGATCCCATCACTGGTGCTAAGGAAAGCTCTTATATCTCGATGTCACCAAAGCGACATGTGTGCTAAAAATGGATGGTATAAACATCGTTTGGAGGCATGGAATAGACAGGATCAAATGTCGGAGAGAACAATAGTGCTCCAATATGGACAAGAGTAAACGAGGCCCGCCATATGAGATATATTCTTATACACCTTTTTTCTATATAGGTTCGTTTGATTTGTACCTTGTTGGGGGGTATCGGATATAAACTGTGGGGGTCAATCACTACAACTCTATTCATATGTACATTAAAATATATCAAATTAAGATTGTAGAGAGGTTGAGCCTCATATAGTTTTGGTTCTGGCATCACCATTGTGCCCTGCCTACCCTAAAAAATTTTAGAAAATTCTATTAGAACGCGACTCTTGTAAGGATGTTTGTATGGTCGTATAATTTGATCCTTTTGCTTGGATGGTTGTAAATTTTGGCATACACAACCGTTTTAGTCTTATCCTATACATTTCTTTGTTGCTCTTGGGCGAAAACTTGGGCATTGCACAAATGCACAGTTTCTTTTTGCAACCGAGGCATGAGCTCTATATGTTATTGAGAAAAAAAATATCTAGTTAATTAAAAAAATCAGGTGAAAAGGAATTCAATATTTAACTAAATTAGGCCTAGAGACTCGTAGAAGAACAGTGGATTGACACACCACCAAACACCCACTACGAGTCTCATATTGCAGCCGGATGTGTCCTGCAAGCCCCACACCCTGTCGGAGCACAAATACGGTGATCAATCTGCCTCGCCGGCATATTCCTGCTTCCCCACCAAGAAGGCCAGACTCTGCATTGCCCCCAATGCATACTCTAGTTTAGCTAAATTTAGTTAGGGTTGAGTAACTTAGATTAGACACAAAACAAACACACGCTTGGATTACATATTGTTCATGCACATATATTAACACAAGAATAATAAAATTGTTGCTTGGATGGTTAATGGAGATGGTTGCACCCTCATCCACTAGTAATCGAACCCCAAGTGTAGCTTCATGGTGTCTCACCATAACGGATTATCCTTTCAGTGATAGATGACATAACCGTCGGTAATGAAACTCATGTGGTAACTTCATCAGTCTTCACACTCTATGAGTCTAGTTTTCAGTATGTGTTGTGGAAGTTTGTGCATGCAATGGTGTGCATGTGTGTGCGTTTTGGATTGTGATAGGTGTTTCCAAAAAAGAAAAATATCATGAATTTCTTCTGCACCACACCCAAGTGCTAGGGACATAGTCCGCTCTCCTCATGTTGCGCCTGTTAGAAATGTGACACCAGTTGGCTTATCGTTTGTTGTTACCAACGCTGAGTTGCCAAAGAGCAAATGGTAACTAGACCTGCTACTCTCAGATCCTAATCGACCTGGCCCATGAAGAAAGGTCCCCAATTAAGCTCGCAGAATTAGGAGACCATAGGCGAGCGAAAACCATTTGCAAACACCAACAACCCAAAACTACCACCTGGCAGCAGACAACAATGACACACACGACTAGCCTGCTGCAAACACAAGGCAAAGGACATAGCACCAGTTAGTCCCTAGGAGTTAATTATGGAAGTTCTTTTCGTCCCATATGGATTAACAAAAAAGGATCTCCCAGAAGCATCGACAAAATTATTATTTTTTAAAAAACAAGCAGACATATATTCAACTGATAGTTCAAGCTTAAGGGCACGATGCTCTGGTAAACAGAGCTAAGTGGGGCTATGCAAAGCCAACACCAGATATTACAAATGGAGCACAAAGTAAACATAGTAGTCGTCCAAGGTCATGACACAAGCCAGCAGCTCATTCGGTTAAGAAATCCAACATGAAGCAGCAGTCAGTACCTTCAAGAGCCTCATGATATGACACTTATTGTGAACAACACTATTGGAATTAAAATTTCATGGTGAATATGATGCATCAAATTTGATTTCCATGGTACCTCTAAACTTGTTATCTATATTGTACAAGCAATTCATATGAGCATGTTCCACATTCATTATATCAAATTCTCCTTAGGTATATGAGAAAGTTTTAGGGACCTTTCCATTTTTCAAGCATGCTACCATTGTTTTACAAATCTATGGAAAGAACAAATGATCACTATATTATTCGCAACAAAAGGAGCAATTTGACAATATCCATTACATGGCACATCCAACACACTAACAAGATTACAAGAAATCTTATGTAAAGAATAAGTAGTCATCGCGTTTCTTGAATCACATATGGCATTATCATCACTTTGCATGTTAAATTGTTCATAGCATGACATACAAGATGGATTGTCCAAAATGTAACTTCAACATGGCAATTTCCTTACGAGTGATACTCATACCATATACCTTTTCATCTAGGCTATATTCACCAACTAAATTGAACTTATAACTGTAGGCATAGGTATTATTTAAAGATTTCAAAGATGTGATTTTAGAAATCTTAATCATAGCACATCACAAAGTGAAAGGTTCATCAAATATGATATTAGCATATGAAATGAACAAGTATGATTTTAAAAAGGACTTCATCATATCCAACTAACTCCACATGATCAACACGGTTTGTAATCAAATCATCATATAGGCAAGTCAAATTAGCAAGAGAATAAATAATGAGTTCATTTCCATCATGCAAGCAATCAAAGTTTTGCACATACTCTTCTAAGACAATCACATCAACACCTTTGTTGTCACCTTTGATGACCTCCTTAGTTGAGTCACCTTCTTCATGTTGTAACTACGGGGTAGCAAGTTCATCATCTCCCACCATGGCCAATTCCTTCTCCTCTTCCATTTAAGGATTCAACTCATTTGGAACGGGCACCTCCTTAGCTTTGAAATCCTACACCAATGAGAAATAACACTAGAAGTAGAGATTAAGTTGATTAGCTTTAGAAATGGCCTCACTTGACCTATCAACTACCTCTCTCAACTCTTGTGGTATTTCTCACTCTCAATGTTGATGCACTCAATCTCACGTTTGGTGGAGTCACGCATCTCTTGCTTTTTATCACTCCCTCTCTGTCGGTGTTTTGATCCAGCAATAATGAACATGGGGCAGCGTACGCGTAGCAGATCTAGATGGGTGCATACGAGACACAGAGTTTAGACAGGTTCAGGCCCTCAAGAAGAGGTAACACCCTACGTCCTGTGTTTGGTGGATTATATTGCTTGTGTATCGTATGCCACAGGACCTCGAGAGGAGCTCTCCAGGTTGCTAGGGTTTGTATGTGTAGATTTCCTAATCGGTTATAACTAAATCCCGAGATATCGGGTAAGCACATGTTTATGTCTTGTACTCTAAGTTGATGATGAACCCCCGTGTAGAAGTCGGACTCCGAGTAGTCGGCCCGGCCCACCCTATGACCAAAGGGCCAGCTTTGTCCTCCTTGACGATACCCGGGTGCTATGTCATCATCACTCTCTCTCTCTCTCTCAAGTTAGCTATGTGACTCTCATCCTCACATAAGATTGTTTGCATCTCTCTAATGCATAGTGGGGTAGACTAGGCACTTCCATGTCCTTGGGCATCCTTGGTCAAAGGAAAATCCCATGCTCGACTACCTTCTCACTTGCCTCACCTCCAAGGTTGCAAGCATCATCTTGGTTTGCACTGCTCTTCACTTTGCTCGAGGGGAAATCTCATGCTCAACCATTTCTGTACTCATCTCCAAAGGTTAAGCCTTGAGTGGCTTCACTGCACTACTCTAACTTTGCTGCTCGAGTGGCTTCAGCACATTCTCTGCCTCCTTTTGCACCTCCAAAGGTTGCTTATTAAGTGACTTGTCCGTCATAGCCACCTCAGATGCTTGTTCCTTTGGAATCTTCTCCTGAAACTTGGCCACTTATTAAAGCTTCTCTTATAGGGTTTTGGTCATCTTGACATGCTTCTCCATCTTGAGAACACCATCTAAGAGATTTAGCAAGCTCTTGAAGTTTTTGATAGTAAGTGATTAGGCAATTTGAAGTTCAATCATTCCTCAAAGTACTTCTTCTCCATGTTTGTACTAAAGTCAGCGGCTCATCACATTGCTCGTTTCATCTCATTGAAGTAGACTTGGACCAGCTTGCTCCCTTGCTTGACACACTCCACTTGACGAAGTAGCTCTCTTGAGTACTTAGGTGGCATGAACTCTTCTCGCATGACCATCTTCAAGCTTGACCAATCTGCGATGAGTTTTGGTATAGAGAGTAGATGCCACCATCTTGAAGCACCGTCGTTGTAGTCCCTTGTGGTTCGCTTGACTTATTGACTTGTGGTACTCATTGAAGCTTGAAGAAGTTCTCCATCCGCCATTCTTATTCTTGGCCGCCGGGGGACTTGGTCTTGCCAAGCTTCTTTTCGCTATCTTGGCGACCTTATCGTCGAGGAGCAACTTGGGTGTGGGTGCTTGTGTGGCTTTCTTCATCTTCATCCGTCTATTTGTGATGGCTTCTTCTCAAGCCCTTGGAGCTTCGAATGTCATCGTTCTTGGTGGTGAAGTCCATTGAGGAAGATGAACGAGCAACACTTGTCTCATGTCTTGAAGACCAAGAGGCTCGAAGCAACGTTGTAGAGTGTCGTGCATCCTCTTGTCCTTATCTCTCCTTCTTGGTATCCACTTTGTGGCTAATCCTAAACATGGTTAGTGTTGCAAGTGCAAATTTATAGATGTGTGGAAGAAATGAATCTCTCAACCTCACTCTCCTTACCATCGAAGATCTTGTCCTCCCTTGGATGAAGGATCAACGGAACACCGAGGGAAATCAAGGGCCTCAAGATGTGTTGTTGAAAAGAGTGCAATCTCCAAAGCACTAGCACAACCAAAGCTTATGTGGATCTCAGATAGGGTTAACACAACACACTAAGCAAATAGAATTTGAGATATTGCAGTGATAAGTAATGAATCACAATAGAAAAAAGCGATAAACATTGATCTTAAAGGATATAAGTGAAGCACAAGATAATTAACACACAAGGATGATGAGACTTGTGCAACCTAAGAAAATGAGCTAGTATACAAGATGTTCCTAGTGAAGACTATAAGCTTGTGTTGCACAAATACAAGGAAGACGTTAGCTCGGTTGTAAATTATTGGCGGGTTACGGATTTGCACACTTGTACCACTCTCTTATTACGAGCCTATTAGAGATTCGCGCTTTCCTATAGATGATATGGCCCATTTGTTTCTTTTTCTTCTGTCTTTTCTATCCTTTTTTGACTCTTTCTTTTTTGACTCTTTAGCTTTCTTTTCTTTCTTTGTGCCAAAACATACAACATCGATTAGTGCTTACAACTTTGCTCAGGGGTACTCTAGGTAGTATCAAGTGTGCAAAGTCCAAGCAATCATCAGATAGCTAGTCTTCATAGGTTCAAAATATTCTCAGAGGATAGAATGGCTCACAAAAAAGGCAAGGAGGAAAAGATTTCTCAAAGATTTTACCTTTATCCGAAGACCTTTACCTTTCTTGTAGAGTTTCGGCCTTGCTTTCAAAATTGCTATCAAATATGGGAGGGTGGTTCTACTTTGATGACCTAGAGCTCGTTGGTAGCTTCAAAAAGAGTCCAAGTTCAATGACAACAAGGCCCGGATGCGAAAGTTACGCTCAAAATTGTGAAGTTGATGTAGCCTAAAAAATGCCTGCTCAGAGTATCCGAACACATCTCGGATACTTGGGCCCTGGTGACCCAGATACCTTGGGGAAATCTTAATACTTCGGTCGAGAATAGGGGCGTGGATTTGGGGCTTCGACAAACCCCAAAAACATGATGAAATCGACCAAAGCAATGCAAAGAAAGTTAAGATCAACAGGTATGGCAAAGATCTAATGGATCAAAATTAACCAAAACTCACCCCAAACTCCAAATTGCATCTAGATCTCAAATCGGGCTCTTTTTGTGGACTTTTGAAATTGGCAAGAAAAATTAAAGAAAATCTTAGAAACTAGAGGGGAAAGAGGAGGGGATACAAGTTCCAAACCATGGCAACATTGAGCTCTGATACCAAGTTGATACGGAGGGATTCCCGTTATTCACGATCGGAACGATAACTAGGGAGGCCTTGATAGATCCAACTCCAACAACACATGAACATGATAGCCTTTGGAGAACTTGAAACCAAATCAACAACTCTCTTGATAAATGACATGAATCCACTCGTAGGCACACACCGATCCTTACAAATCCAAAGGAAAGAAGGTCTAAGTTGGATTCCCCAATATAGAGGGATGGACCCTAGATTAATGAGCTAAGCTCTATTTTAGTTCTAAACTCAAGTCTAACTCTAAGAGAGAGAGAGAGAGAGGTAGAGGGTTATTTATAGTCTAACCCCTACTACTTAAGTGACTTGGGTTGATACCCTCATTTAGATGGGCCACAACAAAAGGATCTAGGCTATAGACTAGACAGGGGTGAATAGGAAATTATTAAAAACTAATACCTCAAGCAAATCCTACACATGCAGTTCTAAAATTCTAAGTAAACCTTAGCATGCTAATGAACAAAATATAACAGGAAACAAGTATGCAGGAATGGAAAGATACAACCACAAGAGGGACACAAGATTTTTTTGTTAAAGTACGAGCTTTTGGCGAGCCTCTACGTCTCTGTTGAGGAAGCTTGATCCTAGATCGAAACCAGTACCGCAATGTGCTCTTCCCTTGCCCCTTTTACTTGTGGCAGCTCCTCACCTCACAGTAAGCGAGCTCTAAACCCAAGCTCAAACTGCTAGGAGGCTCCCAAGTGACTCCTAACGTCTAGGAGATGCCAATCTCATAAAGTAACATGCTTCAATCAGTTTGGCTTGGAGATGAACTATTGATTGATGCTCAACTATGGATTAATCTCTCTCTCTCTCTCTCTCTCTCTCTCTCTCAAAGATTTCTTCACAAGATCACAACTTAGGCTTGAGGAAATGTGAAGTAGTACTCACGAGAGCAAATAATGAATTAGCAAAGAGTTATGTGTGCAAAGAGGCTTGGTGGTATATATAGCCAACCCCTCAAAAACTAATCGTTATACCAGAATTGGTAGAACTCGGAGGTTCTGACCTTTTCAAATCAACGATTATATTGTGTATACAACAACAGACCTCGGAGGCTCTGGCAAGAACTTAGAGAACTTTCAGAGCAACAGCTGTATAGCGTGTCTAGCAACAGATCTCGGAGACTCTGACTTTTCAAAGCATAGCAGACAGGAGCAGATGTCAGCGGTTTCGACTTAGAATGCAGACCCTTTGGAAAATTTGAATGGTCTTCAACAAGGCATAGTTAGAGCTGAATTCTGGAGGTTCTGACATGGCACTCAGAGCTTCCGAGATTTCAAAGGTACTCAATAGAGTTGACAATACGCAAACTCGGAGCTTTTGACATACTGACTCGGACATTCCGAGATTTCAAAGGAGAAGTCCAGAAGGAATCTCAGACACTTCAGAAATTTTTGGGAGTTCTGACTTTGAAGCTCAAAGGAGTTAAATATTTCCAGAACTGGAACTCGCAGGTTCTCAGATAATCTCGGATGTTTCGACGTCCTAAAAACTGGACATACAGGCAACTCAGAGGCTTCGAGTTCACAGATTCTTCACACATAAAACGGAACCTAGATATTTCGACATCGATCACGGTGGTTTTGACTTTTATTGAAAGTGTGAGAATAGATGGTTCCAAACGTCTCTTTAGATAGAAAAATTGATTCCATTAGCATGACACTCTCAGCAACTTTGAAATATTAGCCCCCTTTAATAGTACAGTTTTCTCTAAACTCAAAGTGATTTCTCGAACCACTACAAGAGCTAGAAAGTCCTTAATTTTTGCTTCTTTAGATCGTCCTTCTTTAGAACTTTTTGAGGGTCATCGACACTGGTTATACCATCACTTTTGGGACTAAATCACCTGATCATACTCGATGTACACATTACTCCCTTAATCATTTATCATTAATCATGAAAACCCACGTAGGGGCCCAAGATGCACTTTCACACGGTAATTAAAATCACTGTAGTGCAATAGTCTACCGGATACTCCAGGGACTCGGAGTTACTTCGGGAAATACCCAGCCAAAACTTCCTCTCGGTCATGGGGTCCAGATACTCTAGGGAATAGTTTGGCCAAAACATGTTCTTGCCCTAGGGGTCTGGAGTATCCAGGTTTAACCCAGAGTGTCCGGGCATCTTCTTTAGTGGACGTCCAAAGGGTTCACGTAGCTGTAGTGGTCACCAGGAGTGTCCGGCGATGGTCCCAGAGTCTCTTGCTGGGACATGAAATTATGATAAAGGCTTCTTCCTTGACCCCGTGCTCTCCACCTTGGATGTCCTTCACACCTCTTGTTGTAAAGCTTGGTTGTAGCTTTTGTCTTAGATCTAATAAGTGTAGTAGGTGCACTTGAGCTTGAGGGACTTGTTGAAAGGCTTGGACTAGTTGTATCCATGGTGAGTTTGCATTACCTTAAGTGCCTTACTAAGGTCAACAAGAAAGAAGACCATATGGACTAAAAGCCATGACCTAACATCTCCACCACGAAGGTCGACCATGAATTCAGGCCAGTCTTGATAGATGCATGATCTGCAGACACAAGATATGCATGGATGTGCATAAAGCACAATCTGCCACGAATCACTGCCTGAGTCCACCGAATGATAGTGCCATGCAAGCGTCACCTTGTAAGGCCACGCAAGGCATCACAGTGAGAGGCAATGCGACATGTGTTGCAATTGTTCGAGCCACACGGTAGACCACATGACGACAATGCGCATCCCAGCAGCGCGCCCATCGATTATAGCTCAAGCGTGCAGTGTTGTCGCTAAAGATTGGAGCTCTGATTGCGAACCCCTTCAGGACTTGAGATCCAACGACGGTGACCATTGAGTCAGGAGAATGCAAACCCAATCTACAGCAGCTGCAACACCAACAACTCCATGTAGAACCCATCTAGCACCAAGCCCAGTAGACAGGAATTGCACGGCACCTTTGGCTCTGATGCTGATGAACATGGCAACAGGAGTGACGATGTCGACCACGTCGACGGTGGTAGTAGTCCCGCGGCCATGACCATGGAGCTCAAGCACAAAGCATGATACACAGATGAAGGAAGGCCGAGATCTAGCCTCAACCCACCGAGTAGACTCACAGCCGGCGAGTAGCTCGCCGCCATGGAACCAGAGCAAAGTGATAAGACAAAGATTTTGGGACTTATTGGAACCGACCTGGGAGGTAGGGTCTACCGTGGCACAAGCCCACAACCATGGCATCATGGAAACGACCAGAGGAGCTCCGAGACACTTGTAGCGTGGCACCGACGACAGGATTGCTACAAGGACCAACACACCAGAGGACAATGGGAAAACGGCAACATGCCAAACACCACGAAGAAAACAACAAGCTTCATTAGATCTAACCCTAACATACAAAGAAAGGACCAAGAGAAGAGGCCCCCTTCCCCTTCACTCTGGCTGGCAAGGTCGGTAGAGGACTAGGGTCATGGTGGGCATTTGGTTTAACCAAGATTTTGATTTCGGTTTTTTCACAAATTTGGTTAATCCGAAATTCCAACCGAAATTGATATCAAAATTCTACAAACCGATCATTTGGTTAACCAATAATTTGGTTTCAGTTTTCGGTTTAACCAAAGTTCATGGCAGCGCATGTGGTCACTCCATACTTCCTTGCCAACTCCTCCACATGGGCCATGGCAATACACTGCCACGTAATCGGACGGACCGTGAATGGAGGAGTCAAAACTGAGAGGGGAATCAACAGAAGGACCAAATTGAGAGGAGAAACGAGACGAGGGAGGGGTGTCGGGATGGAGACCTAAAATGAATGGAGCCAGGGTGCGTTGGCCCACCTCTAGGGCAAGCCGCACTATGGTCGTCACCGTGCCGCAGTACCGCCTGCTGTTGCCGTAGCGCCGCTGCCACCTATCGCCTTGCCTCGGGTGATAGGCGGTGGCCGAGTGGAGGATGGATTGGTCGCCACCTCGCCGGTGCGCCGCGATAAAGGGATGAAGGCGGCGGTGCTAGGTCAGGCGGCGGCTATGGTTCTAGGTTTGTAACTTGTTTGCAACCGTGCCACATGTTCGACTAGGTGAACTGCTGATTGCTGAAAAGTGAAGATTGAATTGCAAGCTACGAACTAATGGGCCTTGGGTCATGGCTGACCACCGCCGAGCACCTTAGGTGATGCTAGATCGGTTGATTAGTTTATCCGGTTAACCGAGATCTAAAGCCATTTATACCAAACTAAATTCGGTTTTTCAAACATGTCAACCGAATTAATACCAGTTAAGCAAAATTAGGGTTAATTCAAAATTAGGGTTAACTCAATTTTTTCGACTTCGATTTCGGTTTCTAGGGGAGAGAGAGGCAGCACCGTGGAAGAAAGGAGCCAGGGTGGTTTCAGAGAGCGCGAGAGAACTCAACTTTGTACCACCTACAACCAATCTACACAGGCAGCCGCGATACCACCCAGACCTCTACCATGCACCAGCATTTTAGCACGGTCACCCGAACTTCATGAATATAATCTAGTTAACCGTGTCATCCTCGATGCACAGGCCAGAACGAACAGATAAATGGCAAAAACGAAACATATAACGAGTAAATGACCAGAACATTCGGCACGCAGATGATAACATAGGCAGAAAGATCAACATCTCGCAAGACAAAAAAAAAGACAGAAAGCTCAACATTACAACTTCAAAGATCTCTTTCTTCAAAATGGGTGCATTCCAGTCCCACCGCCACCTGGTGGTCAAAATATGCGTGCTGCATTCTCCAGCAGGTGAATCAAAAGTAAATTCCTGCTAAACCTAGAGATATGGAACCCATATCGTTAGAACGAAAATTTCAAGATAATTGTCTCGTGGATTGCACCCCGTCAAACAAGTGCGACTTTAATGTCTAATCATTTTATTGTACTGTAAAACGAATTGTCTCATGATGATAGATTATGCCAGCATGTCCTTTCAGGATGAGGTGGCTTCCTTCAGGTACGAAATGAGATCAGCACGGTCCTGCGGCTTCTTCAACCCAGGAAAGACCATCTTGGTTCCAGGAATGTACTGTACATGAGAGCAACAGTAAGTTTGTGTTATCACAAAACCATTGGACAGCATGGAAATTATGATCCAAAGGTAAATGGCGTGTGAAATAGAGAAGACAATCATAGAGTGTTTTATGATAATTACAATGGGAAACCATTTAATAGAACACCATTGTTGTTGTAAACAAGCTTATATCTTTCAAAAGGTCGAAACTGCTGTCTACAAAGATAGAATGACCAGTACAAAGTACAAGCTATTTGTAGAGAAATACTGAGATGTCCCCAACTTGTTGAAGGGAATCAGGTAAGTACTATAGCAGGACAAACTTCAGATTTGTTTTAGGGACATAGAAACTAAATATATTTATACATACATTCCAAAAGATCATAACATTAGTTCAAATGAGGTTTTACTCCACACAGACAACTATTGGAACACAGTGCACCATGCATTGCAGAAAATACGATAGCAAAGCAATTGTAATAACCAACATATTAACACAGTTTAAGAAGACTATCATAATTCGGTCTATAGCTGAGCTTAGCTTTCTTCAGATAGCCAACATCATAATATCATCATACAAGGCGTGGCTACTTTTACTACTCCCTCCATATCACTAAAATGTAACGTTTTGGACATTGACATGATCTTCAAAATGTAACTTTGACCACTAATTTATATTGTAATATTGCAATATATGTATGAAACCCAACAAAGTTTAATATTATGAAAGTACTTTTAGAGACAAATCTATACATATAATTTTCAAGTACCCAATCTAAATATTTAAAACAATATCAGTAGTCAAAGATTTAAAAGTTTTGACTAAAGCTATGTCCAAACGTCGCGTTTTTGTGATACGGAGGGAGTACTTCAAAAATTCTTCTATGCAGTTTTGTAAGGGAAGTACATGCATAGTATTGTGAGGAGAAATCATATTCCCATTTGCAACGGACACAACACATCTCAGCATATGAAATAACAGATCGGATAATAGATGTTCCTATGTTAAGCACACCTGAAAGGGGAAGATAAGAATCATATTAAAAAACTCAGATATCTTGAGTGAACATTAACCATACCTTCTTAGGATTGAGCAGGTAGTCGTACAGTGTGTTCTCCTCCCAGATCACAGCCATGTTCTTGTTTGCCGAGGAGTAGGAGTAGCCAGGGGTAGTACCCGACTGCCTCCCAAACAGACCATTCAAGTTTGGACCTGCAAAAGTTTGAACATGATTCTAATTAATAATTATCAACTACACCAACATTACATATGCTGATGTATCTTTAGAGAAGACACCAAATGGATATCATCAAGGTTGCAATCCAAGCAGACCACGAGTTCAACTCACCAGCTACTCTGCACTGACCAGAGACATTATGCTACAAATGAATCTTGGAAACAGCAAAGCTACTGGTAAACGACTATGCTACATAACAATCTTGGAAGCAGGAAATCTACTAATATAACCAGCAGAATAACCTGAATTAATCTATTCAATTACTATTGACAAGTGCTTGCCACATATTAGTAAGAACTGGCAAATATATGAATGTCCTGTAGATCAATCCTAAAAAAGCAGATGCCAACAGTCTATATGAGATAATTAACAGTAAAAGAATCACAGCATGACCGATAAAAAAATCTGGATAGGAGTTAATCTGAAGTAGAGATAGCTTACAGTGCTACAAAACAATCTTGGATACAGCAAATCTACTGATAACCAGAAAATAACCTAAAATAATCTATTCAAATTTCTATCAGCTCAGTGGTTGCACATATTTGTAAGAACCAGCAAATCTACGAATGCCTTGTAGATCAATCTTAAAAACAGATGCCTAACAGTACATATGAAATAATGAACAGTACAAGCACCACCGATAAAAAGATCTGGTTAGGAAATTGATCTCAAGTAGAGGTAGCTTAACATGCTACCGAACAATCTCAGAAACACGAAATCTACTGATAGGCGATTTTCTATCGGCGATCAGTGCTTGCACATATTAGGAAGAACCAGCAGATCTACGAATGCCTTGTAGACCAATCCTAAAAATAAGTAACGGTCTATATGAAATAATTGACAATAAAATACCACCGATATAAATCTGGATAAGAAATTAATCTCGAGATAGCTTGGTAGCAGCAACCTCATCACACTTGCAACAGAATCACTGGGCATTTCAAAACAACAAGCGCACAGAAGCATGCCCTGCTCTATTAGACCATGGTTCGAGCAACAACTAAGCCAGTAATGCACAATCGCTATCCACCTATAGATCAACAATAATAACAGCAAGCAGCAGATCCCACGAAGCATACATCTACTGCTCAAACATCGCCAGAATCAGCAAAGCAACAGATCCACGACCCAATCAACTACCCCATCACCAGCCCCAACAGATCTAAGCAACATTCCGCACAGCACAAAGCGCGCGCACAGATCTACCTGTACAAATCCCGATCTGAACCATCGCTCCACAGCCCAGCGACACACACAAGCAGATCGAACAAACCAGGCAGATCTCCACCCCCTACCCGCACAACGAGGCTAGACACGCTTAATCGTTGGAGAAGTCGATGGGGGCGGTCGCTCACCTTGCTTGTGGCCGGCGCCCTTGTCGACGGTGTGGCACTGCGCGCACTTGGTCTTGAAGATCTTCTCGCCGGCCTTTGGGTTGCCGGGGGGAGCCTCAGAGAACGAAGCCATCGCCGCCGCCTCGCGCAGAGATTTCGTGGAAGAGGCCAAGTGAAACTTTCGCTCGCCTTTCTGGTTTCTGCCGATTTCGTGGGGGCTGTGTTCTACCGACCAGTATAGCGGCGAGGAGGGGGCTCGAAAAGTACTGAAATGCCCCTGGCCTCGTGCGCGCGGTAGCCGCGTGGGAGCAGGGGTGTTTTGGGAAAAAGGGAGGTTCCAGAAGGTTTCAGTGTCTTGGAGAATAAGGAAAGGGGTGGGCCGTGGGCGGCGCGTGAATGGTAAGCGTGGACACCGAACGCTCCGCTCGGTGTAGGGGCGCTACAGCGTTTCTGTGTGTTGGGAAACTAGTGGCCCCACTAAAAGTGGAGTCTACCTGTTATGAGGGTGGGTATATCCTTCCTAAGTGAGCACTTAAATGGATATATTTTTTTTTAATTTGGTTATAAAAGGAGATGGAGGCATTTGTATTGGAGACTTGATGATTAATCAATAAAGAATTTTCTTTCTCCCACATTGTCTCATACTTTACATTCACGTACTTCGCCATCTACTTCCTCGACGTCGTCTACACTACGCTGTGCAACCCAAGGACCGGACTCGCCGGCAATGGTTGCACAACACTATGGACCGGGCCGCCAGCCAGTCGTTGGGTGGTGAAACGGGGGTCCGTTGGTGTCTAGCTGGACGGTCCTGGTTAAGGGTCTCGCAGAGTTCAACAGTAATTGCACACACATCAGAAACAGAAAAAATTTCTCTCAAATCAAACATGCCCTGAAATTAGGCCAATCCTACTTTTAAGATTGTCAAATTCATCAATTCCAAATTATAAATATATACTAATTTGGAGATGAGGCAAATTTGCCCTTATAATTTAATGCATTGTGGGAGATGGAAAATTCAAAATATCACCGGTAGATAGCCCCAAAAACCCACATGTTTGGATGTTCAACTTAGTGCAGCTTTGCTATTGCTAGTTTTCCAAATTGACTAACAGGGGAATCCTTACGTCCTGATGCATAACATGGTTGACCGTCTCGATCACTAGAATCGACCGCTCGTGACGACTGAAACAAGATATTTAGTACGACAGTTGATTTTTTTTCCAACTGAACAGCCCTTGATGCAAAGGTGATCCATCCAGACCGTCGATTCTTGATCGAAACACATAAGAGCTTAATTAACTATCATTCAACCAGCTGTGCCAATGAACAATTTCAACAGGTGAAGAACACCACTAACCTTTGGAGCTTTTGGGGGTCAGTGTTCTTCAGCTAAAGCTCCATTTATTTCAGGTATATACAATGTTCTAAGTAATTCTTGAACAGTAGAACTACGGCATTAGTGGTTATGATACACATAGGTACATACGCTACTACGGTTACTCTAAACAAGTGACAAAAGTGGTGGTAACGACGCAAGATAACATCAACCGTGGACACGGGGAATAGCACGGATGATGCTCTCAGCTGAGCGGAATGCGTCATTTTCCTTCGCAGTTTCACAGTTATCTTGTTCTGCAGGATCCTAGATATGGAGACTTGAGGTTGAGTTAGTGCCAGTGTGGAGCAGAAGCCCTACAATGGATCAAAATTCATGGCTTTAAGTAGTAGTAGTATACAATGTGTAAATGCTGTATGCAAGGTTACTGTGAGATGACAATATTCATTATTTTTCCACAAGACAATCTTTTTGGTGCTCATGATCAATTGCTTACTTTGGCTTTCTTCCACCAACAGACAAATTATTGGGGTTTGGCTTGCTCGCTATCTGAAAAGGCCGGCGTGGTGGGGGAGGAGGTGGTGGTGGCTGCAGAATCAAGTGAGCAAAGGATCAAATCCAATTTCAAGATATATACTTGAAAGAATTATGCATCCAATCATGAATATTGTGTAAATTCAAATATCGTTGTTCAGTAACAAGATAAAAAGCATGTACATTTGGTGCCTTCATCTTTAAGCTTCCTGTCTGCAAAGGAGTTACATTCTTTGATACGGACACTCCAGATCGCACAGTCTCCTGAATGCCCTACAAAAAAAATCACAAAAATCAGCACATCATAGTGTTTATTCTTGTACATTCAATCTCTCATTACAGTTGTAATTTGTCTCTGACAAGATTATGTATTATGATGTACTATTATGATGTACCATGAGCTTCTAAGGACTATGCAAAGTCCCAGTGAGGTGTAAGCCTACTGTTTGCATACTATAATGTCATCAGTTCTAAATTTGCTCACAGGCTTCCCTGTGGCAACTGGCAGCTAATTTCCACTAAAAGAAGATTTATCGGTATAGACTATAGAGTGGTCAATAGAGAAGCATTTAGGATACAGAGAAAGCACATCATGTTATTTACTTAGTAAGAAAATAAGAACATGGCTATAATGAAATGGCCAAGGACACCAGCAATCTGGGATCTACTGCAGTACTACATGCATGTATATTGGACCAATATCGCAGAACAAAAATAAGTTCAGAGTCCGTTACCTCTTTGTTTGGCCTTCTGATGTTTTCTAGGACTCGATTGGCTCCAGCACTGGAAGTGAACATTTTCCTTGGAGGAAGGTTAACAGAACTAAAAGAATTAAGATGAAATGTGGTTATGACAATAGGAGTGGACCAATTTGAGAAATCCAAGCACTACAGATTTACAGCTCCAAAATAGAATTAGCACCTTGATTTTTGTTTCCCGTGAACATGAAGTTCCACTCTTTCATTGACATAGCTGCGAAATGATGCAAAAAAAAAGAAATCAAAATTTAAATGCAAAAGTAATTCATTAAGCATATCTGAATAAGTTTGCAACAGCAACCTTTTCATTTCCGGCTTGCTACTATTAATAAGATTTGGAGTCATTGCCTTTTTGGGTGTAAGCTGCATGAGGAACAGAGAGGAAATGAGAAAAGCACTGTCAGAAATATTGCTGCCTTTCATATTCTCCATGGTTGACTGAAAGAGTCAATCTCTTTCAGCATTTTTAAGAATACATTTAGATATGTGGAAAGAGGAGACTAGAACGTACTGCTGTGGCCATAGTACCCTTTGGATGAGCCAGCATTGCTCTTAACCTGATAGGTGTTTTCGGATCCGATTTGAAGATACTCTCTTTGGCAATAGGGCGTCTTTCTCCTGTAGAAGGGCGACAGGGGATAATGGCAACATCACCGTGCTTTGGCGCACTTCCCCTGCTGAGGTGTCTTTCAGGTGTTGAAAGCCAACATTGGCTGGCAACATTACCATGCTTCAGCACAGTCTCTCTGGCGACAGGGCGTCTCTCAGCAGTAGAAGGCCTGCGAGGAGGAACGACATCGGCATGCTTTGCTACACTTTCTCTGCTGAGGCGTCTTTCGGGAGTTGAAGGCCGACATGGGCTGGCAACATTACCATGCTTCAGCACAGACTCTCTGGTGACAGGGCGTCTCTCAGCAGTAGAAGGCCTGCGTGGCGGAACGACACCAGCATGCTTTGGTGCAGTCTCCCTGGTCATAGGGCGTTTCTGGGCCGTAGAAGGCCGATGCAGGGTGACAACATCAGCATGCTTCTGTGCAGTCCTTATGGTGAGATGGTGCTTTTCAGCAGTAGATGGCCAACATGGGTTGGCAATACCAAGATGCTTTGGTGCCATCTCTCTGGTTATAGGGCGCCTTTCGGCAATAGAAGGTCGACGTGGGGTAGCAATGTTAGCATGCTTGGGTGCCGACTCTTTGATGATAGGGCGCCTTTCAGCAGTAGAAGGTCGTCCCAGGGTGGCAATGTTAGCATGCTTTGGTGCCAACTCTTTGGTGATAGGGAGCCTGTCAGCAGTAGATGGTCGACATGGGGAAGCAATGTTGACTTGCTTTGGTGCTAACTCTCTGGTGGAAGGGCGTCTTTCAGCAGTAGAAGGCCGACATGGGCTACCCAGTTCAGCAGGCTTATGTGAACCATCCCTGGTGACAGGTCGCCGTTCCCTAGTGGAGGGTCGTTGTGATGCTGCTGAGGAAGGTCTTTTAACAGCTATAACACCAAGAGCTTCTTTTGCCATAAGTTTGCTTCTTCCTGTGGTTCCAACCACATTGCTGGTTGCTGCTTTTGGCCTATGCAATGACTGAATATTTCCTGGCTTGGTTTTCTGGTTTATCACACTGGGCTTGCCTGAAACAGATCCCTGCAAATTGTTCTCGAAAATTAAATTATAGCATACGGAATAAATGCTCATGTTCTGAGGCATATAATAAATGAAGAACATGACATATATTAGTCTGCCTTACTACAACTTAGGTAGCAAAAAATTGTAGAAATCAATCTACCCAGGCAACTGGGTATTTCAAATGATAGAAGCCCTAGTTCTACAAATAGTACGTATTTATTTTCTGCATGACTGAGCAATTGGAGATCATTATGGCGTACAGGCCGTTATCATAGAACGAAACATGATGAAAAAAGTCAAAACACTTGCAACTTTATTTTGCCGTTACCTTATCAACAGTTGTGCGATCAGGAATATTATTAGATGTCATTTTGACTGTCTTTGGAATAATTTTTGAAGCTTGACTAATCCAGGAGCATTTCTCGATAGATCTCTTGGGAGTCATCATAGCCTCATGGGGCATCCCCAGATCATCTTGACTACAATTACTATTTTGTTGCAACATAACCATGCTCTCAGAAGAGTTATCACCACTTGCATTTTCTCTGTTTTCTTGGCCAATTAGCTGTAAGCCACCAACTGATGGAGAACAAGTTGATGCAGAAATTTCATTATCTGATCTCTCATTCTTATCCTTGTAGCCTTCCAGTTCATGCTCATATGTGATCTCAGCTGCTGTTTGTTCGATGGGATCATCAATAAGTGTTCCAGATCCAGCAGGAGATCCATGCTCTGCAACTGGTTCATCTTCTCCTGTCTGACTAGAATCACTACCATCGCCACTGTACTCTAGATTAAGTTCAGTTTGTTGGTTTTGTTGTTGTAAAGCCTTTAGCTCCCTAATCCTCTTGAAGTATTCTTCAAAGTACGCCTTCTTCTTAGCAACTAATCCATTGAATTTAACGAATTCCTCATTACGCCTGTCATTGGTAAATACAGACCACTTCTCCCATGCCAAGGATTCCAGATCAAATCTTCCAAAAGATATGGAACCATGGTCAAACACTTGTGGTGCTCCCTAGAGGAAGGAATAACACAGGTAAAAAAAGAGCAAGATTATTAACAAAGGCAATAATTCTTCACTTGCACAAAGAAATTAGCTCCTAGGAAGCCTTTAAGTTAACAATACCAACTAATGCATACATGCCTAACAGTACATTAACATGGAATTTCTAGCAATTTATATTGCATAAAGTAGAGAAGGCACTCGCCAATTCTTAGATTTAACAGTCTTTACTTCGATCGAACATCATATATGCCAATAAAAATATGGTTCTTTACAACAAACATTCCTAATAGTAGTCTTAGCAATTTTATTACATCTGATAATTCTTTGGCTGAAATTACACATACCATGACACCAATAGACGGACAGAGAGAAGGAAAGAGAGGTTACCTGAGAACTATCCTGCACGGACGATTCCTCCTGCGGCCATGCAAAACAATTTTGATTGACCTCTGTTGCCATATTATATTGCATGGCTAATTCATTATGGTTATAAATTCTACTAGCAAACCCTGCAAAAACAAACCAGTCATGATCTTAAGTGGAAAGCCATAATTAAGGATCCATTTTAACAATCAAGCAGAAAAATACTTGCAAGTTTATTCATTAGAAAATATCTGGAGCTAGATCTACTAGAAAATCTCTAAACCCAACCACCACCCTAGATTCGATCCAAACTTGTGACTTCTCGCATAAGAACAAGCGAGCTGTCCAACAAGGACGAATAAGATCTATATCGGGACAAATATATTGAGTAGTACGTGCCCAAAAACCATATCGCCATGCACTGAAAATGATAGAAATTCCCCCAAAGTCCACTATTTTGGAACCAATAGTTTCACGTCGCCGAAAATTAATTCATGATGCGTTCGTGAATCATGATCATCTCCAACCCGACCGGGCCCTTAACACCTATCTCACCACACCTACCCTCAGAAGCCAACAGGTCACCTACACGAAATTTCTGCAATTCACACGCTAACTAGTCAAACAACTAAACGTAACCCACGAATTTAAAAAAGGGGGAGCAAGATTGCATTATTTTGCCGTAACCAAGCTAAGTTCTTGAAATTGGAACATCTGAGCAATAGATTTGAGCATAAAAGGTGCAAAGAGCTCACGCCAAACTACTGCAAGAGAGCTGCAAGAATGAATGGTCGTTGAGCAACTGAATCCCTAACCAATGGCAGGATTTGGCATGGGTGCGGATCAGACGAAAACACCAAGAGTAGAGAATAGCGACGACTTGTAAAAGTTGAGCCTTCGATACGATTCAAAACAAGAAGCTTTTGAAGGCAAATTCGCATAAATCACGCCCTAGATTACGTTCTTGCCAACACTTAGGAGAAGAAAAAAAGGAAAAGAGTTTGAGCAACTGCCAAAATCAAGACAAGCAAAAATGGATCTTTCCAGGAGCACCGGCAGCCTTCAAAGAGAAGCGCGACAACGGACAACGGAAAGAATCGCACCATAAGGAAACAAATCAATCAAGAAAACCCCCACCCTTCAAGAACCGAGAAACACGGCAGCAAGAACAAGCAACGAAACCCAGGCGAATCCAGCCGCATTGCCGAATTCCGCGCCGCTCCCCGAACCTACCCCGCTCCCGCCCCCGAATCCCGCGTGCTGATCCCAAATCTCCCCGACAGAACCCCACCAAGAAACCCTCGGAAGCTCCACCATTTCTCCACCCAAGAAACACCACCGAGCACGGGCCAGAACTCCGCCTACCTGGAACCGCAGGCCACCGGCCGGCCGCCCGCGCATCCGATCCGGCGAAGCACGGCGCGGTGCGTCCCTCAGATCCGGGGAACAACTGCTCGCCCTAAGTACTTCCCTTCTGGCAAGCCCACTCCCTGTGCTGTGCTCTGGCTTGCCTACGGTTGGGTGTACCAAGAGGTGTCCTCGATTTGATTTGTTTCTACCGCGGCTGGTGACGGCATGTACGGTGGCGTTATTGCTACGAGGAGGGATGGATTCTTTCCTTGCGTACTTCAAGCCAGATTAGGTGCGTGTTAGTGAGAGTGTGAGTGTCAAGTTACTACTTGAGTCACCGTTGCTGCCGAAGAGGGTTGGGAGTGGTTACTGGCTACTATACCAGCGACTCATGTATTTATCTATCTTTTTCTTTTTCGAACCCAGTATTTAGGCTTTGGAGTACATAGAAACAAATGGAGATGTAAGGAGATAAGAAAAGATTTGTTAGTTTTATATCTGTTAGAGAAAAGATATTGTTTTATGATAAAGGATATACTTCGTTTCCTCCTCTTATCCTAGTTCTATGGACTAGTTATCGTCCCTATTTTGCTCCATGCTCAGTGGCTTTCATGCACCATTTTCCTTTATTATCGTTACTTGAGCATCAGGTGACTTATTATTAGTACTACGATGAAAGAGGGGAGGAGGTCATCAAAAGAGGGGGCAAAATGGCAGTGCAACAAGTGCCTCTAGCGATGAAAATAAAACAACAAAGGAAAACCATCCCTCTCTGTGGTAATTATTCCTTTTTAAGTTAGTAACTTATTCCAATTCAAAATTCAAATTTAGGTCGTTGGTAATAGCCCTATAGAAGGTGTGGCTGCACTGCAATACTCCCTATCATATTTGTATAGCATATATTATCCCTTTTCTAGTTTTCACTTTTTTTTAGATTTTGTGCGGCTCCCTGTCTGCTCTTTTGCGACTAAAACATGTTTGAAAATTTGCACTGCTCTCCCTTTAAGGAAATAAAAACAATTCTTTGTTTAGCTAGAATAAGAAACCATTTTCTTGGGATGGCCGAACTCCGTACACTACGAAGGACTTCGAGATGGGTTTCCAGTGAGATAAGAATTCAGCACGACCATGTGCAAAGAGCCAACTATTCCCTTCAAATTATTGAGTTCCATAGGTGGGAATGGAGACAAATGCTAACAAGTGCATGCCTTTTTATGGAGTTTTCTTTCTGTGCTCTTTAATTTTCTTTTTCCTTTTTACCTCTGGGAAAATCTTTTCCCTATTCTGTGGGGGCTAAGTAGCTATGTTTTCATTCTCCTGAACTAAATAAAAGCCATGATGGCTCATCCTTTCTCCAGCGCCCACGTATGGCCATGGACCACTTTAGAGGTGTACACACGAGGAGGGGTCGTGAGTAGAAAATAAAGCCTAATAGCTGGCTTCTTATTGTTTTGCAATTCAATTCATGCATCTAATGCGCAAACGTACGACGGACAGCATATAGTCAAACAGAAGACGAGAAAATGCTCAATTATATATATATTCGTACTATCTTGCGTTATGTACGAAATTTTGATCCGTAGAACGTTGTTATCCATGAATAGCTGTTAGCATACGAGTCCGGTAGTGTTTGTTTGTAGCACAGATTTTCTTTCTGCAAACCGTTATCTATAAAATACGTGTTGACATACCAACCCGGTTAGGATGTCTGTGGAACGCATACATTCTACAAAATTTCATATGAAAGGACGTCTCACCTATCTTTTTCACCCTCTTCGCTTGCTTCTACACCAAAATTGACTACCATTTCCCTTATTTTCGCTTGGGTTATAAACTACAATTATTTTAGTAGCTCTAATAATTTATATATTATTATTTAAACTATTAATAAATAGCTCATATCTATATTCAATGTTTTCCGTCTTCGTCCAACTATTTTCCAAATATTTTGTTTATAGAAATTTCCAACGCAATACCCGAGGCATCTACTCCCTTTGATAACAAATATAGTAGTTTTAGAATTTATGATAGTCAAACATTTTTAGGTTATAATCATAAGAGAAATATATTTTTAGGTTTACCCATACAAAATTATTAACATCGACAACTATAAATTAATATTACTAGATCATTTCATAATACCTAATCATTTCTATTTGAAGCAACATATTTTAAAGAAATTAATCATTTGGAGACCGTGTAACTACAAATATTTAACATTAGAGACAATACACACTGTGCAAATAAGTTCCCGTGCGCTAATTAACACTATTACAATCCGTGTCCTGTAAAAAAAAATTACAATCTCCCCATATCCCCGTGTTTGAGAAAATATGTACGTAATTCCTGCGCGAGAAACAACGGTACTTAGCCTGCTTCCTACCAATGTTTGGCTTGCTAATGTTGGAGCAAGCCAAAATCAGGGCATGGGATGTCAAATTTTGACAAGCAAATTATGAGAGAGCATAGGTATTTATAAAGAGAAAAGCAAATGTACATGTACATGTGGGTACATGAGTTAAGAATTTAGTTCAATTCTCATATTTGTGCATCTCAAAAAATTCTCCAAAAATTCATAGATGTTCATCATGTTATATTGTACAAACCCACAAAATTTCATGCAAAAATATAATCAAGAGTGCCCTACACAAAAAAGACAAAAATTCAACTTATTTTTAAAACAATGCAGCAACAATTTTTTGTCTTTTTTGTGTAGGGCACTCTTGATTATATTTTTGCATGAAATTTTGTGGGTTTGTACATTATAACATGATGAACATCTATGAATTTTTGGAGAATTTTTTGAGATGCATAAATATGAGAATTGACCTAAATCTTTAACTCATGTACCCACATATACATGTACAAAATCCACTCTCATTTATAAAAGCTAGAGCAGAATCAAGCGAGAGCCAGATGTTCTTGGCTTTGCCAAAACTTTAGTAGCAAGGCGGACGTCGATAGCAAACGTCTGGAATTAACTCATCGTACGCACCGGAACCTCGCGATACCGTGAAAGTCACGGATTCACGGCAGGTAGAACAGCGCGGCGCGCAGTGAATACGCCCACATGCACGCAGATTCAGAGAAAGACGCTTCGGGAAAAAGGGCGGGAGGCAGAGGAAGGATGGCAGGCCGCTGCACGTTGACATGTCGTATGGCCACATGCGATGCATGCTGCACCCTCGGCTCGGATCTGCATCTGCTTTGTTGGATCGGATCAGATCAGATCAGATCTCCGACAAGGAGGAAGAAGACGCCTCACGGTGTCACGCGTTTGTTCTTAGTACATTCCCCTGCACGCACCGTTTGTCCGAATGTATGTATCTGTGTTTTCTCGGTCAAATTAATGGAAGCAGCTGCGTATTCCTTTCTTACTCGGCAAATGCACGAGAGCTAGCTAGAGCTAGATCACATGGCCTTCTGTCTTAGAAATACATCTTTTTCAAACTTGTCTTAGAATACTCGATCGGCTGACCAACCGCAACGTGACACCTTGGTTACTGGCTCCAACGTTAACATAAGTACAGAAGCTGATGTGTCCTGGCCAGGAACGGATGCAAGACGACGACGAGCCACTGAAGTCGCCGGGAACTGACATCTCCTACGTAGTGGGGTCATCTTCTACGTGTATAGGACGTTTCCGTGACTTTTGTGGCAAAGGTTGCTAGGGTCAAGTGAGTACGGCCCGCTATAGAAATGATCATACAAATCGTTTTATCATGAACAGTTTATCAAAACCACGTGTAATAAACCTTGTCATAGATAGTTTTTATCCAAATAGACATAACAAGTCTTTTTTAGAAAAAAGACCGTCTTGACGTACACTGACGTCCATCTTTGTACTAAGAAAGCTGGTGTTGTTAAGCTAAGATGTCTATCGCTAAATAAGCCAAATTATTTCCTTGTAAACTGCCTAAAACATGATTGTACTCCTACTAATGAGTAATACAAGCTCCGTGATTCACAGAAAAAGAATGTAGTCATCATAGATAGTTTTTGCGAAAAAAATATTTGTGATGATCTGTGAAACATCACTACCGGTTTTGAAGTAAATATTGTCTGTAGTTAGGCCCAGCCCATATAGGTCCGTCAACGGGACCTATGTAACAACTCTAACCCTAATCCGCTCCTTCTTCTTGCCCCCCACGCCGATCTTTCTTTCTTCTCCCTTCGATCTTCTCTCAATCTACTCCCTCACACTTCCCTTCGTTGCCCCTCCTTGTCAGCCAGCAACCTCCTCCACCTCCTTTCCACTTCCTCCGCAGCTCCTTTGCCTCTATGCTCTGGACGCCCCACGCCGCTCCTTTCAAGCGGTATTTTCCCATGTTTCCATGGCACCGGTTGGGAGCTTCGAAGTAGGCTCTAGGCAGGATGGTGAACCAAGGATCCAAGCATCTCCGGAACCGGCCATGGCTAGATCTGATCGTTGGTGGCGCCGATTGTCTAGGAGGTGGCTCCGGTTTGATTTTATTTTTTATTTCGTAATTATCATCGCCTTTTGTAATTATCATCACCACCAAACGGTTTTCTTTGTACTGTTTATGATCCATTTTTGTCATCACAGAACTTTATCTATAGACAGTTCGGATATTGCCTATGGTATGGTTTCTGAACTGATCTGTGGTGTGAGATTTTGTGGCAGTGACATAAGAATTGTGGATCCAACCCATTGCTATATGGCACGGCTTGTTCGGAACATCTAAACTTTGTTGGAATTTCACGAGAATTTTATAGCAAAATGGCGCGATTCCGAAATGTGTATGTCAAATCCTGGTATTAGCATGAGCCCCGGTGTACATGCGACGGCTAGCTAATCTAGCATATATCTAGCTGCTGATAAAGCAGCGGGTTCTTAATTATATTGGCACCCTTTTATATTAGATTAAATCAGAGTGGGCACCATACCATCATGCATGCTTAGGAAATGATTATGGTGCATGAAGAGAATAAGCCGTTGAAGAGCATCGAATAGATGTAGCAATTGGGTCCACATGCAAATGAGAGCTCACAAGTGATTAGGGGACCGTACACGATGTGGGGTGCTTCAGGACTGTGCCCCGCCACATGAAAGCCACATGGTTGCCAATTATAGATGCACGCCATGATGATTAATTAGAGCTATACATGGAACTTAACCTTGGAATCTTTCGAGAAAGAACAAGGGGGATAAGCTCACGATGGCATGGCACGAAAAAGAGACATCGCCATGACTTGACCATCAACTGATTAGTCTGGGGAAAGCAGCAATTTCATATGATCTTCTCCGAAAACATTTTAATTCTCTCATGAGCATCGAACAATGCGCTCCAAACGAGCCTAAGTTTAAATAATGGAATTGCTAACTTTCTGTCGAAAAATCTCGGTTGCCAAGATTGGACATTGGATCCACTCTAAGATTTACTCATATAGAATGAGTTATTATAGACCCTACATCGTAGACGGTTATTAAAAGCCGTCTGTGGTGAATCATATCACAGACAGTTTCATAACAAGAACAGTCTGAATTAACTCCTAGCAATGCGAATCATCTGTAATGACCAAATATTGCATATAATTTTTACTAAGAACCGCCTGCCATATCAGGTTAGCATATAGCAAGCGGTTATCAATAAGAACCGCCTGCGATGAGGAGTATATCATAGGAGGTTTTCTTAAAAACCGTCCATGATACGATGCACATTTATTACCAGCCGACAGACCTGAGCCTTGCCTTAAATTTTTAGTTCTTACACGGTAGCAGCGGAAGTTCCAACGATTTTGTGGATTGGAGTCCAATTGGCCCAAAAGAACCGTGGATTTGGGGGCGATATTATATATCCCTTTGACATTGCTGATCTAAGTTTAGTGATTGGTTCAAAAATTAAATAATTTGGTAGATCTAGCTTTGTGAATAGATAGAATATAGATCTAGAATTTGGTGTATGGCAAATTGTATTCATTTTTGTTGATTCTAAGACTATTAGTTGGTTGTATTGAACATGTTGCTAGCTATTTAGAGTAGCAAAAAGGTAGAATTCTAGATGGTTTAGATATTATGAAAGAGAAAAATGTAGCACATATGAATAAGTCATTATTTAAGTTCTACTTCTCATAGATATATATTGTAATTCTTAGTAGTTGGTATGAAATAAAATATTGAGAATCTTTTAATATAGTTAAAACCCACATATTAATGACATGATTAATTAACAGTCTATTTATAATTAAATATTATATTAAGTGTTGCTTGTCATAAATAATTTTTTAGTTATCTTTTAGCTTGTATGTTTGGTACATAGCAAGCTTATGAATTAAATAGAATACTGGTAATTAATCTTTACATATAATTAAAACCGACATACTAATGATAATATTAATTAATATTATATAAATTAATTTACTCTTGGTAGGTACTTTGTGTCATAGGCATACAATAAAGCTCAACATTTAACACGAATGAAATTTCTTTTATGTGTCACGTAGATAGACCAAACCTAGATGTACAATGGTAACCGCTTAAGTAAAGAGTACCTTAATAGCGTGTCATATTTCATAAGAGTTGTGAAAGATGATAAGTTGAATAGATGGAAACAATACATTTATTGTCCATGCAAAAGGTAGCGAGAATCGACATATGTTTGACAACTCAGAGCAAATTCAAGACCACATGAATCGACATATATGGCCAATTATGTCGATTATGATTCAGATGAAGATACATTGTCAGATGAAGATGTTCCGCTATGTAGAAGGAAACCGTGATATGCGGGAGTATGAGAAATTTAAGGTCTTGATAGGGGACTTGGACAAATCGATGCAAGGCGAAGTACATGAAGTTCTCATCCGTGCTTGAACTGCTACAATTGAAGGCTAATAATGGGTGGTCTAACAAGAGTTTCACGGCATTGTTAGGTCTCTTAGTTGACATATTCTGGAGGAAAATGAGTTGCCCACAAGTACATACAAAGCCAAGAAACCTTGGAAATGGAAATATACCAAATACGTGTTTGTCTGAAAGATGATATCCTCTTCCCTAAAAAGTATGCAAACCTCCATGTATATCCAATGTGCAAGTCATCCCGATACAAGTATAAAGATTAAGCAGATGAGGATCAGGTGGACGAGGTGATGAAAGTGACTCCAGCTAAGGTCAATGGTATCTGCCTATTCACCATCTCAAGCATTTATTTATGAACCCAAAGGATGTAAAATTGTTGTGTTGGCATGCTGAGGAGTGTAAAAATGATGGAAAGCTTAAAGACCTGTTGATTCCATCCAGTGGAGAAACATCGATAGACACCCTGCTAATGCCATCTAGTGGAGAAACATCAACAAAATTCGATGAATTCAACAGGGAACCAAGAAACATAAACTTTGGATTGAGCCTGAATGAAATGAATCTTTCGAAGACGTGAGTAGCTGTCATAGCACTTGGACTATGAATCTCTGTATCTATAACCTTCCTCCTTGGTGCATGAAAATGTAAGTACAGTATTACGTCGATACTTGTGCAAGGACCAGAACAACCTGAAAACGATATAGATGTTTTCCTGAAGCCATTGATGGACGATCTTGACAAAATGTGGACCAATGGGGTGAAGGTATTTGATGTGCACAAGCAAAAAACTTCAATCTGCGCAGCTTGCTGTTGCACACCATAAATGATTATCTTGCCCTTGCTAACTTTTCGGGGCAAAGTACGAAAGGGGAAAAACCATTTAATTTAAAGTTAAATCATTAAAAAATATGAAATTAAAAGAAAAAACCATTCAATTTAAAGTGAAATCATTCAAAAATATGAAATTAGAAGACGAGGCATTCAATTTAAAGTGAATCATTCAAAAATACGAAATTTAAAGAAAAGGCGTTCTATTTAGAGCGAAATCATTCAAAATTATGAAATAAAAAGAAAAGGCATCCAATTTAAAGTGAAATCATTCAAAAATATGAAACTAAAAGAAAATCCATTCAATTTAAATATGAGGGTCATTAAAAAGGAAACAATTCTAGAAATTGACATCGTAGGCAGTTCCCATTAAGAACCGTCTATGATATGCCCACATCATACACGGTTATGAGAAAGAACCACATGTGATATGACCACATCGTAGGCGGATTTGTTTAGGATCCGCTAGCGATGACACGTCCTATATATACGTTTTAGGGTATTCCCTTCGGGCCCAATCCAAAAAACTGCTAAGTCCCAAGCCCTAGCGCCTTTCATCACCCGAGCCCCTCATCGACGCTGGTAGGCTGCCCAAGCGCCTCCTCAAGCTGTTGCCGCCCATCATCATTGTGCTCTTTCTCAAGCATCGTCGCCCATCATTGTGCCCTCCTCCTCGAGCCGTCGCTGCCCATCGTCATCGGCCTCCTCCCCGAGTGCCTTCGCCCATTCTCACGCCCTCCACCCCGAGTTGCCGCCACCGTCGCCCTCCTCCGGAGCGAGCTGCTGCCACCATTGCACCCCTCCTCCTCGAGCCGTCGCTATAGTGGCAGGTGTTTATTTGTTCCTACTATTTTTACTAGGAAAAGAGGACTCCTGAAGCAATAGAAAGTCTTGTTAGGATGAACACCGAGGACCAGGTGAAGAACCAAACCATGGCAACGGAGTTGACTAATATGAACATGTTGCTACAGTGGCAACGGAGTTGACTAATATGAATATGTTGCTACAGTCACGTGTGTTTGATGCGATGGAGGTTAGGGCATGCCAAGATTAGCTCATTGGTTGTTGTTGCCTCAGCCAGTATCTGAAATGATTGCTTGGTGTTTGAAATGAAGAGTAGTAATATTGAAAAAGTGACTTGGATTCTTCAATGAGGAAAATAGCTACTTGGAATTCAACTTCCTATATACTTGTTTGAGTTAGAGATATTTTCTGGCTAGTGTACCTTTTGTTTAGAGATAATAACCTTGTTAGTATTTTTACAATGTTAAAATTGTGAAAATTGGTTGAATCATCCAATTAATTGGCCGATTAGTTGGTGCCATGAGCTAAATTGTCACAAGTACTATAATCTAAGACTAGTTCATAGAACTTGCTAAAGGGGCATGTCGAGGCAGGGATATGGGACAGTGTTGATGGCTAGGATGAGATATTTATATTGGGCATATCCAATTGATAAAAGTTAGAACATCTATCTTGAGTTCATGCAGAAATTTGATTCATTATAACTTATATTGGGCATTATCTTTCCTTACTAAAATTTTAGTTCAAACATTTGTTATATTTTTCGTTAGTGAATTTATATTGGCAGTATATTACCTCTTTCAAACATCTAGTTAATTGATCGCTATCAAATGAGTTGTATTCTTAATTAAATGAATCCATACTTTTCTTAATATTCTTTTCTATTTTATTGCTAATTAATACTTTTACTTGTCAATTGTTCATGTTTTATTGCTAATTGATACTTAGAACATTTTTTGATGATTATCTAATTTATTTATATTCATGTTTACCTAATTTTTTTATATTAATGTTCAGCGCTTGAAGCACTATCTGTCCACTAATTGTGCAAAGCTACTATTTTTTTAATTCCATGATTTCTTACCTAAATAATTGATATTTATGAATCCATGGTTTTCTTAATATCCTTTTAAAAGATTTAGTCCCCTCATCCCTTGCCCTCGTCCTCGCCATTGGCTTTCGAGAGTGATTTTGATGCCTCCCAGAGCACCGCAAAATTGAGACGTGCTCCAAGAGGATGCAATCAAAGGTCGAAGAGCCGATTCCCCATAACGGGGATTGATCCGTCTGGAGTACCAATTGACCCGGAAGAAAATGATGCCAAATGGGGAGCACCTGCAAGATCGTCGCACAAACATGGTGCCCTTAACCTTATAATCTTAAAAGAATGTTGACAAAGACCACCTACCAAATCTTGTGGATGGTACCCATACTTACTTCTTCATCCCTGAAGAATTTAAGGCCCGCGTCAAAAGAGCTGCATTGAAAATGGCTAACAAGGTGTGGAAAGAGTTCAAGTGTAACCTCCGGAAGAACTTCATCACAAAGTACGAGGAGCCATTCACCATGCACAAATGAATTGGTCGCGAGATGTGGGCTTGATTTAAGGAGATGAAGAAAATCGAAGATTTTAAGGCCAAAAGTGCAGCGGCGAAGTCGCTCGTGGCCAAGAACACCCACCATCACAAACTACATAGCTCTAAGTATGCGCTTAAGGTTGGGAAATGGATAAGCAAGCACGCCTTATGTGGCGTACCCGGTTTTAAGGCCGGATAAACCCTTGTGTTTACGGTACCAGTCCTATGATCAGTAGCTAGTACACACAAGTTAACCTGTATATCGAGGTCATACATGCACTTATTAGAAGATGACATATAACCGATCTTCAAGATCAAAAAATTATACCTTTAGCCCAACGGCTAAAAATCTTGCAGCGGAAATCAAACGGTGGAGTAGCCCATCAATATGCCGTTCCCGACAGGCAACTGGCTGGGGGTTTCGCCCTAGCTTTCACGGATACCGTCATTGCTTTCGAGCTGTCGGCCCTTCTGTCTGGCCAAATCAACAAGCCAGGTGAGTACATTGAATGTACTCGCAAACTTCCCACCGGGAGTTGGATACGGATAAAAATACATGCAAGGGTACTTCAAGCAATGGCTCTAACCTATGTTTCATATTGTGCGAGAAAGTAAGTTTGTATGAAATAAGTAAATAGATATTAAAAGCAGTTTTCATAAATTACCACGATGTTCCGAGACAAACATCTGTTCGTCTTTTCCTTCCCGCTACAACGGGATTCATTTCTGTGCTTTCTGTTACAACGGAAAGTCTGTTAATCACCCGCTTCAGCGGGGTCTCAGCTCACCCGTTACAACGGGGATACTAGGGTTTGCCCGAGTCCATGGGGAAATCCCTTCTTCACTCTTCCCGACACAACGGGAACTTTTCAGGTCACCCTGCGATCACGGCGGGTCGCGTCCTTAAACCCATAACCACATTTTAGGCTTTGAAACCCAATCTACTTTATTGTGGCCTAACCAAGTTCGTCCTTGACCGTGGACACGGCTAGTCGAATAGTTTTAAACTCTCTGCAGAGGTGATACAGCTTTACCCACACGATGTAGGTCACCCTGGGTACACTTTGCAACGTATACTGACAGGGCTATTACAACGAGACTCTTCACCGGAGTAAACCTAGCCATGAACCTGCTAGAAGGACATGTCCCAAACCTAGCTTCAGTCAGTATCATCGCTTGCAAGGAGGTTGGTGTTCCAACTTTGTGGCGAACAAGCCATCGCTTTCCCGCGGAAACTTTTCTCTACAGAGGCTACAACCTCATCTGCACACTTCTCCCTGCCTACAGGTTCATGCTAGTCTCAGACCGGGTACTAGGTCAAGTCCTTCCCATAAAGGACATGTGGACGTACGGTAAGACTTGGCCAAACGGCACTTAAGATCGGTCCTTATGTGATCCGAGAGGGACTTTGCACCTCACCCATAAATGGGCTGCAAGAACCACGCCGGGCATTACCTCGCATTTTGACAAGCTTCCTACTTTCACCCGTCATTTCCGACCTGGATCAAAATATTCTCCATTTTTGTTTTGGTTTCACAAAACTACTTTGCGGTAAGATATCCCAACCTATGGATATACTACCTTCATACACCTCTGGACACGACGGTCCGTTTTCAAATTGTCACCACATGAAATATGGGGTATTTCATTCCCTTTTGAAAACCTACTTTTTCTACTATGGGGCTAAGCATACATATATACTCTACCCTAGGTTTCCGGTAACTTTTTCGGAATACGTAGGTCTTAGGGTGACAAAGTGCTCAGGGTCGGACTAGGGTTTGCTAAGCTTAGGTTATAACTACCCTACATAAAATAACGGTTGTAAAACATAGCATGCATGTTTCGTAAACAAAGTATCATTTCGTAAACTTGGAATTCAACATGATCAAAGGTGGAGAGCTTGCCTGACAGCTCCTGGTCTTGATCCGGATGCGGGGGAGATTCTGGTTCTCCTGGCGGACCTACCTCACTCCGTCAACTACACGTTGCAAAGAACGCCAATAAGATTCCAACCGAATCAAGGAACCAGCAAAGAACTCTAATGTAGAACACATGACATGGTTCTATGACGCAAAAATGTTTCGAAGAAAATTATTGCTTTCATGCTTTTATGCATATATGCATCGGTTTAGGTTAGGGTTTTAATCCGTATGCTTCTTTTTCTTGTAAATCCTTTGCTAAACACCTTAGAAGAGAGGTCCAGAAAGGGGTTGGTGTGTTAAGGGGGCTTAATAACATTTAAAAAAGGATTCTGAATAGGTTTTATAAGTTCAGGAATTCCAAAAATGGGTTTGAATACAAATGAGTTTTGAAATCCTCTCTGTTCTAACAGGAGAAATTTTGAAATTTGAAAATATGTTTTAACCAAAAGTTCAGAAATATTTTTATGATCTAGAGTGGTTTTGGGAATTTTCTGGGAACCGGTCGAAAAAAGGATGAACCGACCGAACCCGCGTTGGAACCGGTTCTGGAACAATGAACCAGGGGCTTTCTGTCCTGACCGGTGACGTCGAAGACAGTAAGGGAAAGTACGCTTCCCTTTAACCTGCTCGTGGGCCTAGCCGGGGCTCGGACCCACTGGCAGTGGCACACGGAGTTCATCCCCTTCGGGACTGGCTCCTTGGCTCACCTGCTCGCCCGGGTGAAGCGCCCTGGCTACTCAGGACAGAGACCAGGGACTGGCGGTGAAGCTCCGGTGAAAAAGGGATGTGGAACCCTCGGCTGCGGTGGCCAACAGTGGCGAGGCCGACAGTGCCGATGCTGGGGATGGGGCTGGTGGCCTAGGGGAGGGCGCCCTGGTCGATCCGATGGCAATCGTGGCGGCGCGAGGAGCTGTCGGGTCTGGCGGCGACGAATTGAGGCGCGGCGGCAGTGTGCCAGGGGAAGGCGGAGGTCAAACGAGGAGAGGAATCGGGAGCGCGGTGGTCGAGCGGGGCGGCCATGGCTTGGGAAAGGACACCGGTGGGTGGTGACGGAGTTGATTGGGGCGGCACCTTGGTGCTTGATGCCAAGGCTGGCATCGACGGTGAGGCCCGAGTGGCAGTGGGGCTTAGCCTTAATCCAGCGGCTGGGCTGTGGCTGGGGGAGGAGGGGCCGTGACGGGGTCGCCGGGGTGGTGATTGGTGTGGTTGGAGCGCGGCCCACCGACGGCGACGGCAGAGAGCGGAGCCAGCTTTTGGTGGCGGCAGGGTTGAGCGGAGCTCGGGGTTGGTGCCCAGCGGAAGGAAAGAGGAGGCTGCCAGAAGTGATGGCTGTTGTAGAGACACCGCGACCGGAGCGAGCTTCACGGGGAGAAGCTCCAGGAATAGGGCCTCGGGCGACTAGAGGAGAAGATGCGAGCTTTGGGGGAATTTCTTGGGCGCTCAGCTGATATGAAGCTTCGCTTGTAGGGGAACCTGAGGAGGTGATGCGGACACCACCATGGACAACACCACGTCATGCCCAAGCCCACCTCCATTTGTTGGGCCAATGACACGAGCGCGCGCCAACGCCCAACATGAGGTGAATCTTCTCCTTGACACTTTACCATTTTTGAACAAGAATGGTATGCTACCTAATGCACCAACTCTATGCATGCTTAGGTACGAGGGACTATCCAAGGTGGAGGGCATCGGGACTCCAAACTTCAAGACCAGCCATGCCCGGAGTGCTGCCTCGGAACCTCCGGACGTGCACTGAAGAAGAAGACCTGGACTGTCCGGCTGAAGCCCGGACCCTCCGGACGGCCGGACCCCAAGCCTGGACAGTCCGACTGCTAGTCCGGATCTTCTCTGGAAAGCCCGGACTGCAGCCCGGACAGTCCGGCTGAGGGTCTGGATCCTCTCTAGACAGCCCGGACTGCATCCCGGACTACAGCCCGGACCTTCCGGCCAACCCGGACAGTCCGGCCCAAATCCGGACAGTCCGGACCTGCCTGCGTGCAGTTTAAACGGGCCACGGCCCATGTATCTTAAGTGGAGGGCTAACGCTATAAATACTGTACCCCTCCCCTAATTAGGGTTCAGACTTGTTTTTAGACTTAAGAGAGCTTTGCTCCTCATCTAGGGTTAATCCCTCTAGATTAGGAGATCCATCTTAGACCTTGTATTCCTCTTTGGATTGTAAGGACCGGCGCGTGCCCCCGGATGGTAATTGTGGCATTCATCAAGAGGAGGAGTTGATTTGAGTCCTAGTTTCAAAGGCTAACCCATTGGGGTTTTGTTGTTGGTTTGGAATTTCACTTAGGCCTTCCTAGTTATCCAATCCAAATCGTGAAGATCGGGAGCCACCGTATCAGGAGGGGAATAGGCTGGACTACCGTGCAGCTCGAGCTGCTTGGGGGAGAACTCCAGGGCAATGGGGTGCTCGGGTGGAGTTTTAGGAGCAGAGGGAAGAAGAAGGAATCGAGGAGTGAAGATGAACAACGGAGAGCTCGTGCTGATCATAGCAGAGATAGGGAGCAATGCAGGATGCGCTAGCGGCAGGAGGCGTGCACAGGTCGGCTTGGGTTGGCGTGGTGCGCTTGAGTAGAGGAGAAGGGGTGGAAAAGAGGTAGCTAGAGGAGGGGAAGAGGCAGGTGATTGATGCTGAGACAAGGATGAGAGAATCCTGCTGAGTTGCTACGGCTGCACAGCGGTGGCGCGTGGCACACTCAAGCAAGAGAGTACAGGGAAAGCTAGGCACCAGCAATGCGTTGACAAATAACAGTGCAAGAGTACTGTTGAGCAAAGAGAGATCAACAGGGAGCTCGTACTGCTGGAACTGACTCATCTTGGATTTAGCTTGGTTGGGCAGATGCTGGTACAGGCAAAGGGAGGAGTGGAGCTGGGTTCAGAAACACATACGCACCTTCACAGGTATCATATATATATATACACATACATGACTTAGCTGGTTTCTATTACAAGAAACGGGTGTTTCAGAAGGCATGCTTTTACAACCAATAGGTGGCAAGGAATGGTAACTCCTGAATACAAAGCAAAATGGAGAGCACGTCACTTGAAAACGTGTTAATAATCAAAGGTTTGATGAAGGATCGAATTTCAATCATCTCAGGCATACTTTTCCCGGGCGTTTCATTACAGGAGTCTATATATACGTATATAGATAGCCAATCAGACGAGATAGGTGTGGAGGGTGAAGGTAGGTACATAACACCTTGGCATATGATCACAGGGATAGAGTTCTCCAGGTGAGTGAAAAGATGACGGTATGCAGACACGCATATATGTATATCAACATACCGAGAGTCAGAGGTAGACAGGGGTTTGGCACACGCACATATACCAGCGGCTGTGTCTATGCATGTACCGAGGAACGTATCAACTGAGGGAAGATAACTAGATAGCTCGTCGCATGAACAGGTGAGGAGTTGTACATGCCGATAGAAATGGAGTTTGGTAGACGATTGTGTCGGTGGGCTATCAGAAAAAGAGAAAATGGTATGGATCCCTATAGATTTGTATATCCATATTCGAGACACGACAGAACATATGCACAGTCATAGGGGTGACCGTGCGATGGATGAACATACACATATAAGGGTATATGCATGTAGGGAGCTACCGGTGCGCGTGTTTGGATATGCAAGAAGTCCAGCAGGGAAAAGAGTTAGACGGGGTTGCCTTGCGTCGAGGGACACAAGGTTGAGTTCGGGGAAAGGAGAAACAACATGGAGGTTCGGACCCAAGTGTCGAGAGGGCAAAGAGATCACCCTGGTAGGTATATCGGACGATGATGACGTTACAGAGGAAACGTCAAGGTTTAAATTAGGTATGTTTGAGATTATTTTTATTAGCACAAAAAGTTTTTGTTAGCCCCAGATTTCGGGTTTCGAAAAAATCAGGGTGTGACACCTTAATGACCAGCCCCTACAATTTCCGAACATAGTTGGATGGTGTGCCCTTAACGGGTTATACGCGAGGAAGGATCCACACATACATATTTCAGCGCCACCTCCTTCACAAGGCCTGCAACCCAGGAATTCTATCCAAGGCTGGTAGGGTGTCGATTAACTATGTGGTTTATACAATATCCATAACCTCATTCCAAGGTTATTAACTTTTTCGGCTCTTTCAGGAAGAGTTTTCTACACAATCCTCCCCTTGTGAATTCCAAAGGGATAACGGTGTACTATCCGCGGCCATTCGGATCTCCCCTTGTGAGTTCCAAAGGGAGAAGGGTGTACTATCTGCGGCCATTCAGATCTCCCCTTGTGAGTTCCAAAGGGATAAGGGTGTACTATTTGCGGCCCCAAGGAGCATCCAGGTTGCACGAGAGGAATATGTATATACGCTACCTAGAGAGATGAATTCGAACTTGGCCAAAACCAAGCGTGTAGAAAGAGAAAGAGCCGCTCTTATAGAAAAATCACTAAGAGGGTGCAAGCAAGAGTTGGTATGAGAGCATTAGAAGAAATGACGGCTAGGGCCTCACGATCCAACATTAATTTACAAAGCAGCCCCACTGCTAATCGAAGGAGTAGCCAAGCCTCGGCCCCCTATGTTGACATTAAACGCAACTGAAAGGATTAAGGCTATTGACTAGAGGGGTTGAATACGAGATTATCAAAATTTGTAACCAAATCAAATCATATGCATACTAGTAAACAAGATATGGAGGAAAACAAGTATGAGGGGGTGAGAAAGATCACAATCACAAGGGATGAGAAAGAACACACTTCTTCTTGAAGGCTCCGAACAACTCCTAGCCATCTAGGAGACGTTCATCTCCAAGAGTAATAAACTTCAATCAAATTGGCTTGGAGATAAAATCTTGCTTGATGGTCAACTAGGGCACAATCTATCTCTCAAAGATTTTCTCACAAATAATGGAGTTTTTGGCTTGCAGAACTATGGTAGGAGGCTTAGGAAAGCAGGAAATAGATGTTTCAAGCAATTACTCGTGCAAAGAGACTTGGGGTATATAGTCAACCCCTCAAAAACTAGCTATTATAAAAAAGGAGAACTCGGAACTTCCAACTTTGAACTCAGAGGTTCCGATATTTTGGAACCAACGGCTATGTTGCTCTCCAGAGATAGATCTCGGAACAATCGACATTAACTCAGAAGTTCCGACTTTCAGGGCACAGCGGACATGTGCTAATGTCGAAAGTTCTAACATGGAACTCGGACCTTCTAGGATATTGAATAGCCTTAACGAGGTATCTCCAGAACAGATATCTGGATGCTCTGAGATTGCGCTTGCGACTTCTGAGGTTTCAAAATATCTCGAATGAGGTGTTACAGAACATGAACTTCTTCAGACAATCCGAGATTTCAAAGAGAAGTCCAGGACAGAGGCTCAGAGAATCCGGAAAACTTCTGGTTGCTTTGACTTTAAATCACTCAGAACTTTGGCAGTTCCAGAATTGAAACTCGAATAGTCCAAAAACAAACTCAGATATTCCGTGATTTCAAAGGAAGTTCAGAATAGAGATTCAGAGCATCCGAAAACCTTCCGGTTGCTCCGACTTTGGAGCACTCACGACTAGACATTTCTAGAACATAAACCCGGAGGTTCGAGGAAAATCTTGGAGGCCCTTAGCTCCCTGACTCCACACACAGAACTGGATCTCGGATACTCTAGGATGGATTTTGACGGTTCTGACTTTTGCTGAAAAAGTGTATAGAGGGATTTTAAAGACCTCTTTGGATTTTAAAATTGGTTCGTAATTCAACATTAGCAAGGCACTCTCATCGGCTACTTGATTCCAGCCCCCTTAATAGTACGGCTTGTCCTAAACTCAATGTGATTCCATGAATCACCAAAAGAGCTAAATAATATCCTTAATCTTCATTTCTTCAAGCCATCCTTTCATTAGAATTTTTGGGCATCACCAAAGCTGGCTAAATAACCTGAACACACTTGATGCACACATTAGTTTCTGAATCGTTTTGTCATTAATCACCAAAACTCGTTTAGGGGCCAACATGCACTTTTAGCGACATCACCTATCCTGTCAATGAGATCCTGGTAAATATATGATTCTTTAAGGCTTCACTTACAGTACCCTTGCAGGTTATGTATAGCTAACTTTTCTATTTCTTACCGTTTGTTACCTTGAAAGAGACGATGCGGTGCAATCTATTGGTGAGGCTTCTCGATAATAAGCCCTTGGAGGTTGCAACTAGGATGGCCTAACCATCCAAAGAAGATGACCTCATGCACGGTGTGCCAATAGTGTGAAGGAATGCGAAGGTCAGTAAGGACAATGTATGTGACACATGCAAGACCATCAAGTTGTAGTTCCTCCACGAATGACGAGATCACCAGACTAGGGCAAGTAGAAAGTACATTCTAACTACCCAGTTGAATCACGAGGGATATATTCTTGGCTGACCGGCACCCTCCATATATCGACCCGGTTGAATCACAAGAACTAGACCTACCCGTGCTCCTGGAGCCAAATGTTGCACCAAACAAGGCCACCATGGTGGCTACCGTGCCAGTGGGAACGAAATAGTTTGCGCCCGAGCTTCCAACTAAGGTCCATTCTCCCGCAAAGACGTCAAAGCCGAACCCTAAGAGAAAGCGAGGCACAAAGTCAAAGTCCAAGGAATGCAAGCAACCACACCTTTACATTGAGAAAGAGTTTTCCTTGGCACCATTGGCTAATAAATATGTTGAAAGAGAGCCATGGGTTACACTAGTTATATTTATTTGAACCTTATCCCCTTAAATAACTTCGGTTCACTAAACATGTCAACATAACTATATGCAGAAATCATTGGATTCTCATTATGATTACAAACTATGCAAGGGTCATGTACTTGGACACATTATTGCGAGCGCACTTTGACACGAAACTATTTGGAAGATTATTCAACAAGTAAGCATATTTCCAACATAAATAAATCTACCATTCACTCCTTTTGCATTGTAATGCCTAAGGCAAACTATTTGGATTCACGTAGGGTGTGGAAGAGGTGCAGCGAGATGAGAGGTAATTATGTGACTATGCTGCTAATGCATACAACAATACTATATCATAAATTGTATTAATGACGATATCGAAATAGTAGCTAAATTCTATATTTTTTTAGTGCCACCAACAGCAAGGACTCGAACTAGTGTTTATGGCTTTTATGTTTGCCACAACATGGAAATCTTGGTCACAAATTTGGCAAAAAATGATTATAAGGATGCACAATCTTGCTATATTTATTTTCATATTTTTCTTGATTTATAAATGCATGACTTTAATATATATTTATTTTGACGATAGGGGCCCATCTTGAAGACAACATTGCTTACGTCTCATCTTGACAGAATACGAGCAATCATCGCTGCCCTCTTTGTTAGAGGTTATCGATGATTATGGTCAATTCCGCGCGTACGACTTGGAACAAGACGAGTTGATCAAAAATTAACGTGAATGATATACATGCATGTGCTGCAATATAAACTTGTATTTGAAATGGATGCCGAGTATACTTTGCGAATGAATATGATATGATCTGTGATGAAATAGATGCGAGTGTGAATAAATGTGATATGATTTATGAATTTTTTGTGAATGTGAAATGCATGTGATATATATGCTTGCTGTTGTGTTTTGTTTTAGAGGGCATGACTAACATATCTCGAGGCTAGCCAACAAATAGGAATAAGAATGTTCCTATCAAACACCATCACTGGCTTTTCTATAGAAAGAACCGCTTATGATAAGAGGGTATCATAGATGGTTCTACATTTAGAACTGCCTATGATATGACCGTATCACAAGCGATCCTATATGCAAAATCGCTTGTGACAATTAAGAAGCATCGCCGCCCCTGGCCTTGAACCACCATCGCAGGATTTGGTTATCGGCCTCGCCTCACCCTCGTGCTCGACGACACCTAGGGCATATTTGGTTGGGCTGTAGCTGTTGACAAAGCTGTTGTTGGCTGGCTGTCTGAAAAAGCTGCTGTGGCTGTGGGAAAGTGAACATATGGCTTTTGGTTGATTCAAACCATTTACAACATTTTAGAAAAATGAGCACTGAAGCTTCAGCATATTGCAAAATGCTGGCAGAAGGCAGCTTTTCCAAACAGCTGAATTTACACTGTAAAGCCCACAGCTACCATTGGCAAAAGCTGCTGAAAAGCTGGTCGTTTTGTTGGGCTGCAGCTTTTTCCAGTGAAAAGCCCAACCAAATACCCCCCTAGCCGTGCATGTCGTGCATTCGGTATCGTCATACACAACGATGGCATGCTAGGTTGGAGGCCGCCTAATCCAAGGAGCCAAGCAGAGGCCAACCGAGCCGAGCCACGCAAGGAGGTTGTCACTATAGCACTTCTAGGCCATCGTTCTCATGGCCCGCGCCGTCCTCGTGCTGGCGCAAAGCGACCCGTGGTGTAGCGGGGGTGAGCTCGGCCTCCTGTATGGTTAGATCCAGCTACTGCTTGGCTGAGCTTGTAGTCATCCTCTGGCCATGGCCGACGCGGCATCCGCCTCCTGTTGCCGTGCACCACCGCTTGGCAGCTCGCCGTCTCCTCCCGTGTCGCCGCTTCCATGCCCTATGCACGTGCCTCATCTCCATCCCATCACCCTCACACTGTTGGCGCCAGCCATGAACGCCGAGGTTTGGCCCTCTGCCTCTGCCATCCTAGCCCCCTTCCTCTTCTTGTGTTTATGTGTTGTTGATGCCTTGACCTGCAGTCGGACGAGGGGTGTGGTACGGAAGCGGAGGAAGAGACGAAAGGATGGCATCCGCCTGAGAGGGAGAGGAGCCGCGAACATTCCTCGAGGCCTCGAAATGGGCCCCGCAAAAGCCTGCAAAACAAGTTCTTTAGGGTTCCAGTGAGGCTTTGCAGGGCATTAGGTGCCTGCAAAGACACGGTGTAGGATGAGAGGCTGAATTGCGGACCCGGTGAACAGTGTGGGCACATCGATCTGACGTGGGTAGCCCCATCTCTCGCCCTTTCTTTGTACTTTAACTGGTTGTAATTGATTTATCGGTTAGACCCATGTTGACTAGAATTGTTAGCCCTTTTGATCCCAAGTAAATTTCGGAGAATCATAAATATTGGAGCAAAGATAACACAAAACCACAATTTTTAGAATATTTTTCACATACCCACAAATCTTGGGGGCAAAAGGTTCCAAAGAACCCACTTTCGTCTCTCCTCGTCAACATCGTTATGTCTAACAAATATGACAGATAGAATCCACATATAAATGTGACTGACGAGTAGGTCTCACATTTCATCATCATCTTGCTCTCATCTTCGCCCCTCTCTCGTGATTAGCCACACAAATTAACAGCCACAACTCACAGGTTATTAATGCCCCCGTCGGCAGCTGGTTCGAACTAGCGAAGCATTGGTTGGATCGATCACGGCTCTTGCTTGCTGACATAAATGATGAGCGTGTTGAGCGTGTTCATCCACCAGATGTACATGTTGATGACGAGACGCTCGTTGCCGGCGTGCGCGGTGATCACGTCGGCCTTGATGATCCGTTCCCGAATGCTTTGGATCCTAGGGTCGTCGGTGTTGGACTCCACCAGGAACGGCGCCACTCCACGGCGTAGCTCCGCTGGCCCTCCCACGTCAGGTGCGTTTTCCCCGGCGAATAACCGGCCGCACCAGGCACACATACCATGCACTCCCGCTGGTTCTGGTTCAGCGAGTCGCACACAAACATGAACGGAACAGCTCCATGAAGAGCTTCGTCTCGATTGTGTGGGCAGGCTGCAGCCCCTCGGCTGCCATCGCCACTTTTGGTAGGCGCCGTTGCGCTGGCCGTTCCGCTAGCCCGCTCCAGTCCTCCTCTTCCACCAAAGATGGCAAAAATGAGAGAACCACGCTTGGGAACAAAAGTTTATATTCCTAATTTCCGCTGCTGGCTTCCATATCGTCCCAGCAATTCGTCGAGTACCTCGAGGATAGTAGCAGGGAGCACAGAAGAGGCAACTCGTCGGAGTAGCTGGCCGTCTCGGCTTGGTAGACGCTGCGATGATGGCCTCGCCCTCGCCGGCCGCCGTGGCATGGCGGCACGTAACTATGGTGGCAGAGATATATATATAGAACGGCGGCCATGATCGCCGCGGCGTGCCACACGGGGTGGGGGTGGTCACGTTGTCGAGCACCCACTTTCCCTTGGGCAGGTTGCACGTCTCCGCCACTTCCAGCACGGTTGCTTAGAGCAAGAAGATGACGATGACATGTCGGACCTCCTTGTTAGCCACACTTATAGGTGGATCCCATCTATCATATTTGCTGGACATAACGTAAGTTAGTGAGGAGTGATGAAACCTTTTGCTCCAAGAAGTGAAAAAAATTCTAAAATTATGGTTTTGTGTTATCTCTGCTTCAATAGCTGTGGTTCTCCAAAATTTACTCTTTCAATCCCTGTTGAATGTGGTCTTGCCAGCCAAAATGACATAGCTTTTGACCTTCTGTATGACAGATAGAAGGTTTCAGAAAACTAAGGTTCTAGTCAGTCTACAAAAGCTCGTGGATTTGGACCGCTCGTACAGTGGACAGTGGAGAAAATAAAGAAAAAGGAAAATGCAGAGCATGGTCGAGTATTACTTTATGGAGATGTGATCCTCAAGAGTCAAAAGGATCTGGCAAGTGCAAGCACGGTTGAGTTTTGCTTGGTCAAGGCTCAAGGAGTAAAATTCAGAAACTACTGAATATACAGCTATAATTTCTGCAGATTCTTACCTGTGAATGTAACATACGAAACGACAATATAGAGCTTTTTTGAGCAAATAAGAACGAAACATATACAGTTAAGCTGTAATCGAGTTCTATGTCTGATACACCCAATTCCAATTATGTACAGACTGGCCACAAGAATATCTATTGCGAATTATGTACGGAGCAATATCTACGAGCTGTCTTCTTTCGGTTTCTGGCTGAGCTCTGAGTAACGCCCTCCCATCAGCTGCAATATCTCGGTCCAGAGGCAAGAAGGATCTCTTGTCACTGCTTCACTGATCAGCTCTGTGCTACAGGAAGCAACAGCCCAGTACCCCGCCCTGATCTCGCTTAACAGCTGCTCGTAATCCCAGGCTGCATGCCCCACAAAGAACCTCAGGTCCTGGGTCCTGATTGCACCACTCTTCATCAGTACACTGGCCTTCTCCAGGTCGGTCCGGAAGCCGAAGCAGATGCCAGGTATCACCTCCTCGAACCCCTTGAGACGTGAGCTGTCACTAGTCCTCACCAAGAACATGCTCATGTCAACAGGGCCTCCAAAGAAGAGGGCACAGTCGCCGAAAGGAGTTGTCTGGTCTTGGAATGTTGATGGATTCACATGCTTGATCTTTGTGTAAAGTGGACGATTCAGGATGACTCCGAATGGGCCATCAAAGGTACCTCTAGACCCTAGTCTGAGGAGGAGAATGACAGTTCTTTCGAAGATACTGTCATCATCAAGCACCTCGGTAGCAACCAAGACACATCCTGCCTCTGGCATGGTAATAGGGTGAGCCCACTTTTGAGGAAGCTGGTGTACTGGTTCTCCTGAGGATGTCTTCGACTCTGCGGGAGCATTTGGGTCTACCAATAGCTCCTGATTCGGAGAAAGGATTTAAATAGTAAACATAAAAGAAAAAACAAGGTATGATTTAACCTAAAAGGTATGCCAAATCTGGTTCCTGGCAGAGAAAAGCATTTGCTTTCTTTTCTTCTCTAAAATTTTGGCTCTCTGCTACCAGGAGTGTGTAACTCTGTTCAACCAATATATGAGGTAACTGTAACAAGGTTTGAGAAACAACAGCTTATGTGATGAAAATCTTGATATAGCAGCAAATTGCATGAGGATAATGACGTACTGGAGAGGATAGAATTGTAGAGTGTGAGTGTTTTTAAACTTTTAACATGAAGAATTTTTGGACCCTTACATTTGATCACCAATGCATTGAGTAATAAGGGAGAGCATATATATTTCTAGAAGGCGCCTAATTGAAGTTGTATTCGAATACAATGTACTAATTGGATCCACTGCATGATTATATTATATCTTAATTGGAGTATAGCATCAGCACCCCCTGCGACGTGTTGACATTAATATCGACACAAAGTGGACTTGCTATGCAATCAGCAAAACTAAGTTCAATACATTATTCCCAATTTTCTTGGCACATATGGAGCAATATCAAGGTGTATAATAAATGTCTAGATGACCTAAATGCATGCACATAGGTTGACAAGTAGAACATACGAAAAAGTTGTAAACACTATGGATCTCAAATAAGAACAGACTGGTCTCACCTGTTCACGGCGCACAAGGTTCGCTCTGACATCTCTCCAGTAATTGCTGTTAGAAATATTGATTGGCTCAGTGGATCTTGATTCATCATGTGGTTCGCTCAATCCATCAGAACTATCTCCTGTTGGAACAGATGCATCACCACTTCCTGCATGAAGTAATCATTATGACACAACCGAGGCTAGATCATTGTTCCAGTTCATGCTTTTCACTAGAATACATGAAAAATACCACACCATGAATGAACTCTAATTAATATAGGCAATACTAGAGAACCTGAAGTTTCGCTATCCACTGCCAACATTCCGAGAGTGTAGCACCTTGATGGTGTTCGCCCTTTATTATTTACTTAAAGTAGCTCATATATCAGATGGACAAATGGAGAATAAAACATTGCAATTGGGGGAAATCCATCCAAACAATGGCACCCTACCCCACAATTCAACAAGTAGCTCACTGCTACAACTGGAAAGACGAAGCCGTCCCTAGGGAGGCACAAGAATTCCAACGTTCAGCTAACAGTTTCACCAAAATTAATACCGATCTGGCGATCTCCCAACCAGAAGATTGAGCGAGATATCTCGTAATTTCCATGTGAAGCCAATGATATCAGGAACAGCAGTTCAATCGCACAGGGGTCAGGAAGAGAGGTAGTGCAATTAAACCCAAAAGTTGCTAACTAAACCCAGATTCCCACCCTTTTCTCGTCAATTAATATCACCAAAACCAACACCGTCCTGCAAAATTGGCACCGAAGGCATCAAATCTACGAAAATGGTTCGGCCTTTTCCACACCGAATCCTGCAAAGATCACACCATTCCGGCTCGAATCGCACCAATTCGCATCGAAGGCATGACATACTCCAGGTCAAGGGCCTCACCGGAAGACGAGGCCTTGCTCCTGGCTTCCTCGTCCTCGCCGCCGCGGGGCCCGTCCTTGCCTCTCCTCCCCGACGCGCGCACCACCACGAGCGGCCTCAGCGCCGGCCCACGCCTCCAGAGCCTCCGCCCCGGAAACGACGAGCCAGTCTTGCCGGCGGCGATGGCCCCCCGAGCCGCCGGGGCGGAGCAACTCGGAGTGAGGCAGGGCCCGCCGGCCTTCACGTCGAGGGCCCACATGTCCGTGGAAGGGAGCGGTGCCTCTGCCTCGATTACGCTGGCTAATCGAGTGGAAATGGTGAAGTGGAAAACCAACCGCACGAGGCTGATCGAGTGGAGTGACGATGGATGCCTTTTGGCTCCGAAGGCGGATTTGCTAAGCGTAGAAAGCGCCTTTCGTCTTCCAAAAGATCTTACTATCTGGCAGCAGCTTCACTGAACAATGACGTCCGCGCCCTGGCGCGTGGAAGCAAGATTGCAAGGCACATGTACGCGACGTTTGGAGCGCCAAAAATATATTTTAAATAAGAAAATATCGTCCGTGTATATTACACAAGTTTTCTTTCTTATTCTCTCTCGTCCTCCTCTCTCTCCTATACGTGAGCTCCGCCCCCAAGTAACTCCTACTATACCACTCGGCATCATCGGGATTCCATATCGCTGCTGCCGCCATGCCAGCATGGGTCCGTTGTGCTACTCCGCAATCTCTAACGGCACAATACCAACTGAGCTCGAGAATTGGTCTTCGTCGTGCTGTCAAGCTTGCGGAAGACATTTGGGATGTGGGGGCCGGTCCTGCCGTCCTTGAAAGGCCAAATCTAGAGACAACGAGCCTCCGAGCGGCTGGATTTACCGCAAGTGAACTCGAAGATGATGAGACCAGTGGTTTTGATGTTGATGGTGATAGATTAGTGGTTTAAGGAGTTTTAATGTTGCATAGACTATTTTTATATGTTATATACATGTATTTTTCTTGTTATGTATAGACGGATGGTATATTGCAATGATTATGAGTTTCAGTTGCATAGTTAATTAGTGTATATGTTGCATATCTGTTTTTTATTATTACATAAATTAATGTTATATATGATAATATTTTATGTTTCACATACTACGATTATTTCACAAAGTGTTTCATTGAATGGGGATTTGTTAAATACATACAAATTTTGCCGCATGCATCTATTTAAAATATTGCAGATGTTACAAACGTTTCTATTTAACTATGGAAAATTTACAATATTATTACATATATAAAATAAATATTATATATACAAATTTTATTTTATAATAATTGAACGCTTTATAATTACCTCTTTAAGTGAGCTAGGCTATCGACAAGCCGACCGATCGATTGACTCTAGGATCCGCCTTTAAATATCAAGTTAACATCTATCTCATAAATAGAAATGTGCATGGCTTGTCGTTACAGAATGTGGATGCAGCGGACGGACGGAATGTAGGGAAATAGTTTCCCAAAAGAAGTAAAACTTTTATACAACACGAAAGGTGAAAAAGGAAAATAATAAATGTGGATGCAGAGACGAACAGTAGGGGAAGAGTTTCCTTGTAAGAATATTCACATGAAAGGTGAAAAGTGAAAAGGGAAAAGCGAAAAGGGAAAAATAAAAAAAATGCTCCCGGCGGGGCTCGAACCCGCGACCTTCGGCTCATAAGACCAACGCTCTAACCAACTGAGCTACGGGAGCTGCTTTTGCTTTAGGCATGTGGTACACTTATTTAACAATTAATGTTTTATTTTGTTCGTACCTTAAAACACGTTACCCTGTGTGAGCACTGAAGACATTTCTAGTTTTCCTCTTCCACAGATCGAGATGAGTATGAGACTATGACTATTGGCATCCAGGTTCCACAGAGTTTCACGGCAACGTATTAGAGCGCACTGCGCCATATGACCGGGACATCTGGGTCATTATTCAACTTTTCATGATTTGTGCTGGAGTTATGTCAATTGAAATACATAGTGAATACGATAAATATACATGTTAGTCGTATTGCGCTGTACTAGGCCTCTTGGGTTAGTCGACACATACTTAATCTGACATGAAATAGCATATGGGCGTGCTGGACAACAGTTGTAGCATTTAGTAGTACAGTGCAGTTTCGTTTTCAAACTGGGCTTTTTGTTTTATTTCCTTCTCACAACACCGTGTTGAAGGTAGCAGCAATTGAGTTAGTTGCCAGGGCATGAGATTCTTGGTTGCATCATGTGCTTCCTGAATACGAGCACGGAGACAATCGATGCTTGCTGCTGAAGCACCCCCGCGTAGTCCGTCGTTGGCGAAGACAGTAGCGTGCCTCGTTCACCAAGAATGTGGCGTAGTCTTCTTCAGAAAGAAATGACATGCGCCGGGAAGACTCTGTATGTAGCATTAGATGGATTGAGCTGCGTGAACGAAAAAAAGAGCAAGAAGGACTCACGCTCTGAAGCTCGCACTTGTAGAAACGCTTGTTGGGATTCTTGGTGGTCGTGGAGGTGCGGCATACAACTTGGGATCAGTGGCGAAGCCAGCCGGAAAAACCTGTGGGGTCATTGCTAATTTTTAGGATTATTTTCTTCACAATGAACAGTAACTGTACAGTAATTTTAGATTTATTTTCACAAAAGCTGTGGGGTCAATTGACCCCACAGTTTATACGTGGCGCCGCCACTGCTTGGGATCCACCACATTCAGGGCACATAATTAGTGGGAAACGAGAAACATATGAAGGGCAGCACGAGGAAGAAGATGACCGAGACATCGGATCGGTGACTGGAAATTGGAAAAAAAAAGCAAATGAAGAGAGGTGGAGATAGGACGAAGAAGTGTCGGTGCGTGCTCTCGTCTTATTACTAAGAAAGTATAGGAACTTGAATAACGGACATGTTGTCAAAAAAGTCCAACAAGCATTAATTCATAGTTAGTGTCCAGCCATAGGCATGTCAGAGGAGGAAGTATGTATTGTATTATGATTGGTGCGTGAGAATACATGGAATACTGGATATATATACATATAAGTGCAAAACTAATACAGCTTCTATACCGGCCCATGAACCTGAGCTAAAAGCAGCTAGTTGGCCTACTTGTCCCGGTCATATGTCGTCCGGACCCAAAGCGCATTTTCGGGAAACGTATCCTCTACTGTCATGCAGAGAGCAACAGCTAGCGGAGACGAACACAGCAGGCCTCTAGCAATTTCGTTTTAGGAATACTGTACTAGCAGGTGCTGTAGCCATCATCGCAGTAAATAAAAGCACTGCGCCGTATACTGTAGCGATATAATCCAAGCCATGCATGCGAGTCAGCATCCAGCGACCTCCAGTTAATTTAACCACAAAAATGCATCAGCACCATCGATCGGTCTTGGTAAGAGTCTGTACTACGTGTTGGTGCAAAGTAAGATATCACGATCTCAGCACGTTCAGTGATCTAACGAAGTCTCTGTATGACAGACACTCAACACCCAGCGAAACAAAACCTGAAGTGAACACTACAATGGATCACAGCAGCACGAGCAAAGGTGCTCATAATTTATCATTCGAACGACAAAAGTCACGAGCTCCGGATACTACTATTACTACCACTACTAATCCACTACTACACACTGATCATCGACCAAAAAACAAACAAATTAAACACAGTAAACTCCAGATCCAAGCTGGACACTCACACAACACCGTCAAGTAGCTAGCTCATCTTGAGAATCTCCGGTGCGGCACGGCGAGGCCGGCCGGCAATCCTACGGCTGCCATGCCGCAAGCTGTTGGATGTTCATGGGGTAAGCGAGGTCGGGGCCGCCGGAGTAGGCCGCCTTGCCGAGTAGCACGTTCACCCTCTCCGTCGGGTGGAATGCGTCCCAGAAGATGTAGGTGTTGCGGTTCGGCACGGCCGCAGGAACGGCAAGCACGTAATCAGGCCCCGGTTCCTCCCGATCCCACAGCACCCACGGTCCACCACGCTGAACCCTGCCATTAACCAATCAATCCCACATGCAACCGTCAGTGACCGTGAGATTTAGTGGTGGTTAGTGCATGATTACGTACCGTAGGACCATGGGTTCCTGAGGACCTCGGAGATCATCTCGTAGGTGTCGACGTAGATGAACCTGGCGCGTGGAAGGTTGACGTTGAGGGTGTTCACCATGCCCTTCACCTTGCTGTTGAAGGGCACGATGAGGTCGTCCACGTCCGGGGAGCACAGGTTCCGCGGGTTCCGGGCGCGCATGTTGGGGATGCACGCCATCGAACCCACCCCGGCGATCACGAACCTCCGGGCTCCCAGGTTATACAGGTTCTGCATTCACGCAAGAATACATTCATGTTACTAATTCAGAGATGCATCGGAAGAATTAATTAAGCAGAGCCTGCATTGCATGCGTGTCAGTTTCAGTGTGTGCGGCTTGCGCGAGCTTACGGTGAGCTGCTTGGTATACTGCTGCACGAGGAGGGTTGAGTACTGGTCGCCGTTGTACTCGTTCCGGGTGTTGTAGTTGGGCATGAGGTAGTTGTTGAGGTAGTCGTTGCTGCCCATGCCCACGTAGAAGATGCTGCGGCCCAGCGAGCCGGCCAGCTCGCCAGCGCCCTGCTTGCCTTTGAGCTTGTCCAGCGTCGCCTGGAAGTTCTTGATCTGCTCGTTGAACGGGATGCGCCCGACCTGCAAACCAGGCATGCATGCATTTACGCCATGAAAATTTGCTCAGACGAAATGCACGCTCCATTAAGACTCTACTACAGGGTACAAGGATGCGTACAAAGTTTTGGCCCGTGTTGTCCAGGATCCCGGCGGCGGCGGAGGCGTAGTTCACGCCGTGGAGGGCGCCGGCGTCGCCGTCGGCGCTGGAGGCTTCGGTGTTGGAAGGCAGGAGGGGTAGCCCAAGAAGTTCAGCTGCATGCAGAAAGTACGCAACGAAAGTGAATTAGTAAAGCTATTCATATTAATTTTAATTAGCTAAGCTACACGTACGTACGTGCAGATCTGTTACGACCAAGGAGAGATTTGGCTATTGATTTGCAGTTTTGCTGTAAGGCTGTAATTAAGTTTACTAGTCGTTGACCCGTGTGTTCGTACGAGCTAGTCTATATAATGTTAAATATTACTATATAATTTAAAAATTGATAAACATGTACTCAAATTTTTCAAATTTTTACTATCAATGTTAAAAATATATTTAAATTGATCATTCATTTGCCATAAAAAAATATTTCAATAATATTATAAGGGCACGATGATTCTTCATGTATGCATGTACCCACGCTTTGGTAGAGTTGTATTTGGTTTGGAGTCTTGTTAGAGTTGTATTTAATTTAGAGTCTTTCTTTAATCAGAGTTGTTATAACATGTTTTTACTAGATAGATGGCTACCAAATTTTCTTTTTTTCTTTGATTGATGTAGGAATTTTTAGAGAATTTGTAATTAATATAATAAAGTAATAGATAGATAGAAAGATAGATCAATCAGTAGTTGTAACCCTGTCTGCTGGTAAATTTTTGGCGGGGACAAATCAGGACTGCATGCATTTAATACCACCTTACATAGCCTGGCTAGGGTCACATGGAAACATTGACGCCATGATAGTGGGTACATGCAGATTTTGACTAGATGAAATTCATCGCATCATGTGTACTGTATGGGTCGAATCAATAGCAAGGCAGCACCAGCATTGTGATCACGGTGAAAATTGGGTACACACTCTCTCTCTCTCCCCCTCTCTCTCTCATGCACTTGAATGTGCACATGGTCGAGGCCGGTCAGTAGTTATTACCACAGCGAAACAGTACAGGTACTAGGCTACAAGCCACTGGTAGTATCTCAGTGCTTAGTATGTAGATTATAGCTAGAGGAACTAGTTGCTAATCAATTCAGATTTTTGTTTGGACCCTGCACTATATATGCATGCCTGGATTTCAATTGGAAGATGCGACAAGAAACAGTACATGCATGTAGGCTTCAGTGTGGAATTAAGACATGTATATATAACAGTAGTTGCATGAAAACAAAGGAGAAGCTAGCCTAACATTGGAAAAAATGAAATAGTCTACTTGTCTGTATTATATATCTACTTCTCACATAATGATTATACACAGATCTAGAATCTAGAAACCCTGAGCAATGTCTATGTGTATCCAACGTGGAATCTTTGCTTGTAAGAATCTTGCGTCAATGTTAAACAACTTGCATGGATTCTAAAACAAATAATGATTTAAGAACATTGTCAACACCAATCTAGTGATAATAACTTCTTTTGATTCGTAAAATATTCTCTCAGAACAGATTGACTAGAAAGACTAGTTTAATTGTATATAGAAAGACTAGAATGCATGGGAAGGATATGTATCCTCTACTTTTTAAAAGAAGGAGAACATGGGAAAAACCGAAAACCACAACCTCGCTGCGCACGGGTTTCCCAACACTCCTCGTTGCATTATTTGCATATATCACTAGCTCATTTTAGGATGTACTAAAATTAGCAATTTTACTCAAATAACTCACACTACTTCGCCAGCTGGTTTACTACTTAATTCCGTAAACAACAAAATGCTGCAATTTCATAGGTCAAATAACACATCAGATATGCGTACAGAACATCTTGCTCAAAGCTATTCTTCTCTGCATGTTACAAATACTGAAATGTACATGCTTACAGCTTACTCATACAGCTTCTTGTTACACAATACTACCAGTAGCTATTTTTATGACAATTTTATTTTGAGAAACTTATATAGTTTTTTCCGTCCTTCAAAGCTATTGCACTTTCCTCTGAACTACCTTGCTTTGCAGCACTCCAAAACTACTAGAAAAAAAAAGATGCACGGAGGAGCAGCAGAAGGAAGCATGCGTGCATGCATGCAGCAACGCAGGCCCGGGCGTACGTACCTATGGCGTCGACCATGGTGTAGCCGTTGGAGAAGCGGCCAGTGGGCCCGCCGGCGAAGTCGATGCCGTAGGGGAGGTAGTTGGCCTTGGCCAGCGACGTGAGGTCGTTGTTGTTGCCGTTGTCCGTCAGCGAGTCCCCGAACACGAACATCGCCGGCACCGCTGGGCCCCCGCCCCCGCCCCCGCTACTCCCGCTCCCGCCGGCACCGCCGGGCCCCGTCGGGAACGTGAAATTCCACGGCAGCCGCGGGAACACCTGCGCCGTGGCTCCGCCGCAACAGGCGAGGAACAGCAGGAGGAGGAGGAGCGTTGGCGTGGCGGAGGCCATTGGAGCTGGAGAGCTTGGCTAGCTAGGTGGTAGGAGCTAGCAGAGCTAGGCAGAGCATGCGATGTGTGGCCGGGGAGAAGAGGAGCGCGGCGTATATAGAGGAGGGGAGGGGAGAGGGTTTTGGGGTGGTTGGTGGGTGGATGAGGGAGGAAGTGAATGCAGCCCCTGCCATTGCTGCCATGAGGGGAGTAAATGGGGCTCTCTTGGGACACGTGCACGGAGGTCGGAGGGTGGCAACAACAATGGCTGCAGCTAGAGAGTTATGTATATTGTGCTGTGCTTGTGATTTGTGAAGGATGGTCTAGTGCGGTTTCGACGGAAACGTAGAGCTGTGGCTGATAGATAGAGCGCGCCGGGCCGACTTACATCTAGTTTTAAAAAAAGACTGGCCCGTCTCGTGCACCGCCGTCCAAAAGAGCTTCACCGGTTCGTCACTCCCCTCGCGGCCGCTGGCCGGGCGGCGGCGCGCGGGGCCTCCCATCTGCTTCTTAGTAGCCCACTGCTCCTCCCTGTAGCCCTCTCTCCCTTCCCTTTTGGCCCGGATCCAAATCCCTTGGTTCCAGATCTGCTGCAGTGGTTGCAACGGGTGGCTTGCCTGTTGGTTTTGTTGCCTAAAATAAGATCACGCCGGCGATTGCTCTCGTGTGTGAAAACAGGAGTGAAATCGATCTATGGCTAGAGGTTCATAACGTGTCTCCTCTTTCTTCTTTTCTCATTGCTTTTCATTTTTTTATTACAATAGGCTGCTCTGCGATTGTTTGTAAAGAGGTTTACAAGCACTAATTAGATTAGAATTTCTACACCTAATCTTCTAGGATTCGGACAGTACAACTAAAAGAACTTGGACAGGACAACAACGGGACTAACTCCATCATTCACCTCCTTAACCTCGTTGTTTCCTTCTCTTCACAGCTCGCACTTCGATCTTTTCATGGCTTTCCACAATCTTTGGCTTGGCTAGAAACTTGGTAAGAATATTTGCGAGCTGGTCTTTCTTTCGTACATGTTGGACGTCGATCATGCCCGCCTCCACACACTCTTTTATGTAATGGAAACGAGTATCAATATGTTTGCTCCTTCATGATAAACTAGATTCTTGCACAAGGATATTACGGATTGATTGTCGATTTTCAGCGTCACCTTCTTGACCTTCTTCTTTATTAAGTCGGCTAAGGGCCTTTCCAACCAAACTGCTTGGCATGCCGCAATACTTGCTGCAATATATTCGGCTTACACGATAAGAGCCACTACTTTTTGCTTCTGTGAGCACTAACTGATCAAGTTGTTGCCGAGGTAGAACACCATGCATGAGGTTCTTTTCTTGTCGTCCACATCACCTGCCATGTCGCTATTTAAGTAGCCATGCAACTCTTCGTTGGATCTCTTTGTGTAGATGCACTCAAAGTCCAACGTGCCTTTGATATAGCGCAACACTTGCTTGACAGCTGCCATATGTTTCGTAGTAGGGTCTTCCATATATCTGCTCACAATTCCAACCGAGAAAGCTAAGTCCGGATGGGTATGGAGTAAGTACCTCAAGCTACCAATGATGCTGCGGTATTGCTCAACTTGACTCACAGATCCATTGGAATTTGTGTGGAGTTGCAATCCTTCATCCCACACTTCTCTAGAATTTTTTCGGTGTAGGCTGATTGACACAGGGTGATGTGGCACGGTTCTTTTGTTACTTCTATGCCAAGGTAGTAGATGAGCAAGCCTAAGTCGCTCATGCTAAATAGTTCCTTCATCTGATCCTTGAACATGGTGATTTCTTTGACACTGTCGGTGATGATTAAATCATCAACATAGATGTCGATAAGTATATCAACTCCCCGGTAATTTCTCTTGTGCACGGCATTTGCAAGTGGGCATCGTTCAAAACCAAGCATGTCAAGGAATCGATCCAGCTTTGCGTACCATACCATGCCTGGGTGCTTACCGTAGACTGTGGAACGCCTTGTAAAGTCGCAAGACCTTTCCTTCCTCGCCTTTCTTCTCATAGCCGGGAGGTTGTGATACGTAGACTTCTTCTACTAAATCACCGTTGAGGAACGTTATCATCACATCCATGTGATGCACTTCCCATCCTCCTTGTGCGGCCAAGGTGATCAACAGTCTCACAGTCTTGAGGCGAGCCACCGGAGCAAACACCTCCTCAAAGATGATTCCTTGTCGCTGCACATATCCTTTTGCCACCAACCGCACCTTGTGCATGATGATTGTCCTGTCAATGTTCTTCTTTAACTTGAACACCCTCTTCAAGCCAATGGGTTTGCGAGGTGGTAATGTGACAAGCGTCCATGTATTGTTCTTTTTGATGGAAGCGATCTCATCTTCCATGGCTTGCTTCCACCGTGAATCAGCACTTGCTTCTTGAAAGCTTGTTGGTTCCTCGGCTCCGAGTAGGCATAGCCTCAAGTATTTTACGTCAATCGGAGAAGTGGCGTCATAGATTTTGTTGAGATTCTGTAGGCCGCGTGGACCTTTAGGGACTGATGATGCACTTCCTGTGGGTGTGTGTGACAGGCTTGGTGTTGCGGATGTAACTGGAGGAGTTGCTGCTGCCCCGTGCTCGTGAAGGGCCTGTGGTGGAGACCATGCTGGTGCTGGAGAACATATCTCCTGCTAGGGTGCTTCGTCAGCCTCATTAACATTGGTGGGGTGCAGAAGTTGTGTCATTGGGTGGATGATCAGGAGTGGCGTCGCTTTGATCATGAACTGCATGGTAATGGACTATAAAACCTTCACCAAACTATTGTGCATCTGCTGTGGGGCTGCTACTCCAGTCCCAAGCCTTCTTCTCATCAAAATAGCATCACGAGTCACCACAACTCAGTTTGTCATTGGATCAAACATACGGTAGCCCTTTGTCTTTGCGCCATAGCCGATGTGAACTATTTTCTTGCTGCGATCAGCGAGCTTGGAGAGATGTGGTGTCACAATCTTCATGTGTGCAATGCACCCAAAGATATGGAGGTGATCCACACTTGGCTTGCGTCTGTAGTAGGCTTCGTACGGAGTCTTGCCGATTATGCTCTTAGTGCCCCGTTAAGTAGATAGATAGCAGTAAACACCGTGACTCCCCAGAACGCACACGGAAGTCCTTTGCTTTTCAACAAGCTCCTCGCCATGCCGACCACTATTTGTTTCCTCCGCTTGACCACTACATTCTGTTGTGGGGAGAGTAGGGCACCGTGAGATAACACCTAACTCCCAAGTGCTCGCAATAGTCTGTGAACGTTTGAGGTGAACTCACTGCCATGGTCTGTGCACAATGCCTTTACTCTTAAGTCCTTCTCCATCTTAACTGCAGCTTTGATCTTATTGAAAGCCTCAAATGCTTCGTCTTTGCTTTTGATGAGGGCAAGCCATTACCAAGAGTAGTCGTCAACTAGTAGCAGGAAATAATGAATTCCACTGTGCGTGGCAAGGGTGATTGGTCCACACAAGTCACCATGCCACAACTCAAGAGGGGATTCAGCTCAGTACTTTGCTTCTGAAGGAAAAGGACTTCGGTGTTGCTTGCTGACCAAGCAACCGTCACAGATGCGCTCCACATCATCAATCAACGGCATTGCCGTGCACCATCTTCTTGTGAGCCAAGTCCTTCAGGGCATGGGAGTTCACATGCCCATACATGGCATGCCATCGTGTCACACCCTGATTTTCATCGTCTGGATTCTTCGAAAACCTAACACTAAGACGCGTATATGCGTATATGTTCTTCGACTAAAGTTACCATGCATATTTGGATTTCAGTTTTTCTCGAACATGTCATTTCATGGGAGCACTTGAGTTAGGTTGCACCGTCGTGCAACGAACCCAAGTCGCAACCCCATCATTGCATATAAAACCCTAAACCCTAATCAGACACACGCACCATATATGCACGAGCTGTCCGAACCCAAACCCTAAGTGGCAACCTGCTCATCTTTGCTCCCGACCCTCTAGATATAAACCTAACCTTCCCCATACCCTGCCTCAGTCGTGCCGTCGCCCGAAACCCTAAAACCTAATCCGTCGCCCTAATTCCTAATAATTCTTTTATCGGGCAGAAACCCTGAAATCCACATTTCATGTATTTCCTTTCACTCAAAAATTCTGGAAAATTTTCATAAACTTCGTAAACCTATTTGACACCTAAACATGAAATAACAATTGCAAGTCCAATTCAAAAATCTTTGAATGCATTCAAATTGGGAATTAGGTCAAATTTGCACCTTGAAATACAACCCCTTCAAATCTTGTTCAGAAAAATCCCATAAAATTCTACCATACTCATATCAGTGCCAGTAATTCAAATATCCAAAAACATACATATGTCCAGTACAAAAAGTTGGCACAACTTCTGTCGAGCACCTTATGCCATTTTCCATCTCATCATGAAATCAAGCTTAATTGTCAACCACTTTGCCCCAAACCTTTTCCAGCATCCATACTTCCATCTAGAACCATGCCCCACATCTTCTTTCCTCAGTGCAAAGTCCTAATCCACAGGATTCAACACCTATGTCAGCTCATGCTGGCAATGGCAAGCCATGGCTAACCCTAATCCACACGAATTCCCCAAGCCAACTCCTGCCCTTCTATTCTCTGGTCATCTCAACACCGTGGACTCGCTCGGGCACTCCCCAGCACGCCAATGCAAGCCTGTGCACACGCCTTGCCACTTGGACGCGCTCTGGCATGATTCTGGACGCGCCCCGGTGCATTGCCGTGCCGGCCACCCATGTCAACCCCCGCCAGCTTTGGCTCTGTCGCTGGCCGACCAAATCCCGTATGCAACCACTTCACCCTGGTCGCCAGCAAGGTTGGCGCGCCATCGAATTGTCCTCTCCACGTCTCAACCCCATGCGCCACCGAGTCCAGCGGCCAGCTCTCCCATTGCCCCATCAACCACCTACTTAAGGGCAATGCGAGCACCCCAAGCTCTGCGCTCACCTCCTCACCTCTCTTCTGAAGCTCTCCCACACAACCATTCCACCAAAGCACCTCCCAACCTCCCTCTTCTCCACAGCTCCAGCAATCGACAGCCATCACTTCCGAGGAGCAATCGACCTTCCCCAGTGAAGATCATCTCCTCCTCTTCCCCCATAAACTCTCCTGGAACCTCCCTTAACATTCCCTGAACTCCCTCTGAAGCTATTGTTCACCAGAGCTCCCCTTCCGCCATTGCTTCCGCCACCTCCATTCTGGACCCTGGCGAAGTCCCACCTCCAGCAACCGCTCAAGCTCCTTGACCTCAAAAACGAGCTCGCCAAACCTCTCTGATCCCGAAGGTAGCAGCCGCTCCCTCTATTTCCCCCTAACTCAATAGCGATTGCTCGCCGTAGTTTTCACCGGAGCATCGCCGGAGTCGGGAGATTCCTCGTCTGAACCCTTCCCGCGCACACTGTTGCTCAATCGCTGATGTGTGGGCCGCAGCTAGTTATTAAACCCGTACCGTTTCGTGTAAACGAGGCCCACCCGTCGGGTTAAGTGGAAGCGCACCCCTCCAGTACGCCTCCTCTCTGGTGAAGCGTATTCCCAACCGATCTCTTCTGTTTCCGCACATCCCCACTCCGAAGAAGCCTCAGTCCATTACGCCTTCGACGTTGCATCTGTCCAAAGCTGGTTTTCCAGTCCAGAACCGGTTCCAAACTTGGTTCGGCCAGTTCAGCACCTTAACGACCGGTTCTCAACAAAGTTCCAAAATAGAAATTGCTCCCAAAAACATTTCCCAACTTTTGGTTCAAACCAATTTTCAAAATTCAAATTTTCATTACTGTACAGAGAGTAAATTCAAATCTCCTTTTTAAATTCAAACTCTTTCAAACTTCTTTTAAACTTTTGATCCCTACCAACAATTTCTAACATATTGAAGCCCTAATCTTCTGAACCTTAACAAAAGGAGCACATATATACACATGTTGCATGATTCAAAAGAGGAAGAAGGAGTAGCTAAACCCTAAAACCCCTAATTTCCAAATTTCATGCATATATATATATATAGTAGCCAACTATGTTGAACTTCATCAAAAAGAATACTATCCAGCCTCTTTCAAACCCCAAGTCTCTGGACTCTCCTTCCGTCTTGTTAAACATGGATTTCCAAGTAATAAAGTCATAAACCGTGAAACCCTAACTTAAGTAGTCCCCACATAAAATATAAAAACAACAAATCTCGTTTTCTTTCTTTTTCGATCATGTTTGCAAACTCTTGGTTCTTTGACGCGTTTGGATTCTTATTGGTGCTATTTGGAAACGTGTAGTTGACGGTGTGAGGTACGTTCGTCAGGAGGAACCCGAAGCGTCCCCGCGTCAGGATCACAACCAGGAACTGCCAGGCAAGCTCTCCACCCTTGATCATGTTGTAACCCAAGTTTACGAAATGCTATTTGATTTCAAAACATGCATGCTATGTTTTATAACCCGTTATTTTATGTAGCCCAGTTATGTTCGACAGTTAGAAAACCCTAGTCCGACCCTGTATTCCTTGTCGCCCTAAGGACTACGTATTTCTGGAAAAGTTATCGAAAACCTAGGGTAGAGTATGTATGTATGCTTAGCCTTGCGGTAGCAGAATTAGGTTTTCAAAATAAGAAGTGAAATACCTCCATATTTCATGTGGCAAATGTTTGGAAACGGACCGTCGTGTCTGGAGGAGTATGGAGGTAGTATATCCACGGGTTGTAATATTTTACCGCAAAAAGGTTTTCGCTAAAACCTGAAAAACAAAATGGAGAAGATTTTGATCCGGGTCGAAAAAGAGGGAAAGCAGAAAGCTTGTTAAAGTGCGAGGTAATGCTTGGCATGGTTCTCGCTGCCCGTTTACGGGAGTGGTGTGGAGTCCCTCTCGGATCACATAAGGACCGAGCTTAAGTGCCGTTTGACCAAGTCTTACCATACGTCCACATGTCCTTTATGGGAAAGACTTGATCTAGTACCCGGCCTGAACTAGCATGAACCCATAGGCAGTGTGTAGCGTGCAGATGAGGTTGTAGCCTCTGTAGAGGAAAGTTTCCGCGGGAAAGCGATGGCTTGTTCTCCACAAAGTTGGAACACCAACCTCCTTGCAAGCGATGATACTGACTCAAGCTAGGTTTGGGATATGACCTTCTGGCGGGTTCATGGCGGTTCACACCGGCGAAGAGTCTCGTTGTACTAGCTCTGGTAGTATGCGGTGCATAGTATGCCCAGGGTGACCTACATCGTGTGGGTAAAGCCGTACCACCTCTGTAGAAGGTTAAAACTATTCGAATAGCCGTGTCCACGGTCAAGGACAAACTTGGTTAGGCCACACTAAAGTTGACTGGGTTTCAAAACCTAAAATATGGTTAAGGGTTTAAGGACGCGATCCGCCGAGTTCGCAGGGTCTTGAAAGATCCCCGCAGTAGCGGGAGGAGTGGAGGAACGGGTTCCCGTCATAGCGGGCAACCGTTGATATCCCCGTATGTACCGGGTGAGCCATGTCTCCCCGAGGAATCAGGCGATTACCGTGTTTTCGTTGGTATCTCCGTATGTACCGGGTGAGCTATGTCTCCCTGAGGAATCGGGCGATTACCACGCTTTACCGTTATAGCGGAAAGCACAGAAATGATTCCCCGTTGTAACGGGAAGAGTGATAAAGGCAGGTACCTTACCTCGCTGCGTTGAGATGTTTTGCTAAAACTGCTTTAATATCTATTTACATATTTCAAATGCAAACTTACTTTCCCGCACAATATAAAACCTAGGATAGAGCTAATTTCTTGATAATTCCCTTGCATGCTCATATCCATGGTAAACTCCCTAGCGGAGTGCTTGCGAGTACATTCAATCTACTCACCTGGCTTGTTATGTGGCCAGACGAGGAGGAGTACCAGTCCGGAGAAAGCGATAGTGATTTCGAGGCGTAGGGTTTCTCCCCCAGTCAGTTGCCTGTGGTTTGGTATATTGATGGGCTATCAACTGCGTGTTTACTTCCGCTGCTGTTTTAATTCGGCCAATAGGCCCGGTGTGTACTATTAAAGACTAAATATGGCTAAGTGTGTAATGAACGATGTATTGCATGTCTATGCTATCAAGTGCTTGTGTGTATCGGCTACTGATTCAGGGACCGATATAGTAAACACAAGGGTTTATCCGGCCTCCAAACCGGGTACACCACACATCGCCATGCATCTTTATTGCTTCATGCTAGGAGACACTCTGGGAGGGCCGGCTCGATTTCAAAACATAGAGTTGGTTCCTTAACCTTTTCACATTGGCCAATGCCTTGTGGGTTCCGTCCAAAATTGTCATCACACCTTCTTCGATCATAATCTTGCAACTGTCCTCATCGAGCTGACCAAGACTAATGATATTGCTGCTTAGTCTTGGGATGAAGTAGATGTTGGTGAGTATGCGATGTTCTCCCGTGAGGCACTTGAGCAAGACGAAGCCCCTTCCTTGTATCTCCACAGTTGAGCCATCTCCAAACTTGACGGATTCCATACTGTCATGTCAAGCTCCGTAAACTTCTCTATGCAGCCAGTCATGTGATTACTTGCACTAGTATCTAGGTACCAAGCCTTTATTTGTTGCACTAGTATTAAGGTACCAAGCCTTTATTTGTGTACTGCTAAGCTTTGGTATCACCTTTTCTTCGTATAGAAACACCTTCTGGGTAGGTTCCCTTGTCATTCCATGCACTGTCGCTGTTGTGGCAGCCAGACTGGTTAGGATTGTTGCCGTGTCGATGCCTTCGACAAACTCGCAAACTTCAGCAAGGAGAAGCGTGGGCTCATCATCATCCTTCTTCGCCAAGTTTGCTCTTTCTCTCTTGTTCGGCTTCTTGCAATATTTGGCGAAGTGACCGTATTCATTGCAATTGAAGCACTTGACCTTGGATTTGTCGTAGTCACGTGGCTGTCTTTCATCGGGAAACTTGTTGTTGTCGTCACGTCCTCCACCTTAGGAACGGCCACGACCACGTTCTATCATTGTGGCCACCTCCATTGGAGCTGCTACCTCCCTCTTTTCTTACTTTGGGAATGTGTGCATCTAGCTCGGCTCTAGTGAACATTAGCTTCTCACTGTTTTCCTTTGGTTTGAGACATGTCTTGCTCTTTTGCGTAAACAACATTTTGGATAGTTGAATTAATATAATAGTTTTCAAAAGTCGGTTCTGATATCAAAATAGTTTTAACAACGAGGGGTGTTTTTTATTGAAGGTTCTAACCGCTAGCACTTGTCGAGTAAGGTCTATTCCTTAATTCCGACAATAGGTTCTGACCACCTATACTGATTGAGTAAGGTCTAACCCGTTAGCTCATCAATAGATTTTGACCACCTATACTTAAAGAGAAAAATAGTTGGGAAGAAAAGAACACAGGTTCCTTGGCATGAATGGATCTTTGTGTCGTCCGTGACCGCGGACACGGTAATCGATTAGTTTTACACTCTGAAGAGATTGTACACTTTACCCATATGACATAGTCATCCCCTTGCGCCAGGCTGATCAGGATTTGAACACACGCCCACCGATGTGTCGGCAGAGAAACCGTGATAAAGTCTTCAATAGGCCATATTTGAATACGATATGCCCACTAGGTTTCATAATGAACGGAGTACACCCTCACAATCTGGAACCTCCTTTTGTGCCGAGGGTGATGTCTAACCCATCCTATTTATGGTATGGCGATGCCAACACAATTTATTTAACCAAGCCAGTGCCCATTTAGCACGTGGTTGCACTTAGTTCACAAAAATATATACAAACATGTTTATCGGCCCTTAAGAGATGTGACTATAATGCCACACCTTAAAGTAGAGTTTAGATAGAGTTTCAAGTAAAGGGTTGCTCAACAATTTCAAGATATTAGCAAAGTAACAATGATTCAAGTAACAGAATATTCCTTCATGGAAGAAACATTAAAATGTACTATTTTGCATGGCTAAGCATTATAACTCTAAATAGACATCTACTCTAAGATCAAAACTAGATAACAAGGTTAAACACTAGTTTTGGAAGGACCACAAAACATTTAGTAAACAACATGCATATTTGTAAAACATAAACATAATAATAATTTTAAGAAATATAAGATCAACATGATCATGAAAAAAGGGGCATGCCTTTGTTGACCTATTCCTCCACTTCTTGAACTTGCCTCTGGTCAACCTTGTCACTCCCTACTCGTCAAGGATAGGGTTTGGAATCAGAGGATTTGGCTTTAGAGGAATAACGAATATGTCTGGGATTAGATGAAGTAAAATGGATAACAAAGGTTAAACTAGATGAAGGAGAGAAATGACATAATTTCGCAAGATATACAAAGAGTCATTCCAACATTATGAATAACTCGGGAGAAAACATTATATGTGGCAAGAACAACAGGTGACACGTGGGCACTAGATCTTTGGATCTGCTCCACAAAGAGTAGAGGTTTTAGGAAAGAAAGACGGTATAGCTACCATCGATTGATCGGTGAGAAGCACGCGTCAATGGTTATGGTTTTAAGAGATATGACACCACATGCGGGGACCACATGTAAGTGAGAAAGGACATAGTCTAACAGAGTTACAACCATAGCTTGATCTATGAGAAAGTTGGTCAAAGGCTATGAACTAAAGGCCCAGAAGATATTCCTGATAAAGATGGCAATGCCTCTAATCGGAATATGGTATGAGGTTAGGACCAACTAGAGTTTGATCTGAGAGGAGAAAGACAATTATTTAGATATAGATAAAAATATTGAAGGATTCAGACACTACTACAAAACAGGGTTTTCTGGACCCTAGCTCTCAGCCGGTTTTCGCAAAATCGACAGTAAAAACTCAAATCTCAGTCGGTTAGTGTGAAAAACCCGACTGAGATCAATGAACCGGCTGAGATAATATGTAATCTAAGCCGGTTCATCTCTGAAAACCGGCTGTAAGAAACTAACTGGCTCAGATAATGCGACGTCTCAGTCGGTTTTCAGAACGAACCGACTGTATGAATTATACAGCCGATTCATTTTTTTAAACTGACTGTAATGTAAGTTTTAATGTAGTCGGTTTTGGGAACGAACCGACTGTGTGAATTATACAGCCCATTCATTTTTGCAAACCGACTGTAATGTAAGTTCCAGTGTAGTCGGTTTACGGAGAACCGATAGTGTGTGCGATATTTTGACATTAAGGCAAAGATCGGACGAACGGAACACATTGGAACATATATTTGTGATTTTAGTAGTAATAATTACATAGTAGTAATTAGTAGACTTATTAATTATCTAATAAAGCCGACGCCACTTCCTGGGCGGGCCCGAACGTGCCGTCGTCGCCGTCGAGGCCACGTCATCGCTGGCGTCGCTGCCGTCATCGCCGTCGGAGCCGTCGAGGTCGTCGTCGTCGTTGTCGGTGTGCTCCCACCAATCGTCGTCGTCCTTGTTGGTCCACTCTGAGCAGACATCCGTACAATAGCCCTTTCGGGCAGGGGTGGCACCATGGTGCTCGGTGTCGTCGGTGCCGTCGGCCTCGTCGTCGTCGTCCTCCTCGTCCTCGTCCTCATCGTCGTCCGAGGCATCATCCTCCTCCTCCTCGTGGTCGGCCTCGTCCGCCGAGCCTACCATCCAATCTGCGCCCATCCAATCATTGTCAACATCGGAGGAGGCGGATACCATCCAATCCTCGTCGGAGGAGACCACCATTGGCGATTCCTCATCAGACGAGTAGTCAGTGGCGGATGGCCAACGAATCGGTGACGGAGGAGCTCCAAAGGGGGGGCGGGACGGACGGTGGCGCTGACGACGGCAGCATACTGGCCATTGCGGCGGAGAAAAGGTTTAGGAGGGAATGGATTAGGCGCGCGGAGGCGGAGGCAGAGTAGTACTAGATGCGGAGAGAGGGAGCGAAGAAGACAAGGCGATGAAGAAGATGAAGAGACACAGTTAGTTTACCGCCTAATATATCATCTCAATCCGTTCCCACGGCCGAACCGACTACGATATTTTTTCAAATTTTCCTGGACCCCAGATCTCAGCCGGTTCGTCCAAAAAAACTGACTGAAAAGAATGAACCGGCTAAGATAATATCTGACCTCAGCCGGTTCCAGTTGGAAAACCGACTGTGATAGTATTACAGTCGGTTGGTCACCTAAAACTGGCTATGGAAGTGAACTTTTACAGCTGGTACCATTTTCCCAACCGGCTGAGAAAGATATTTAGACGATTGTTTTGTTGGAACCGACTGTGATGACTCTGTTCAACATCCATAAATTCTGTCCGAAGCTGGCAGCTGAGCCTTCAATGCAAGTGTCCATTATTTGGTACACTTGATATAGGTTGGTTGGGGTGTTGCCAAATTTTATGGTAATTTTTATAGAATTTTGTGGCACATAATATTTTTATAGTTCTTGCTCTATTTAATAAAATGTGCATGTTGTTACAGATGGATCGATGGTGGATGTACGCTGAGAATTGTGCAAGCAATGAGTACATCGAAAGCGTCTCGGCATTCTTACGAGTAGCCGAACAGTATAGTTTGAACACAGGGGAGACGTGGATCAGCCGTCCATGCTGTCATTGTGAAAATTTGAAGAGCTTCACAAACCTTGCACAGATCCAAGCACATTTGATCAGGACGGGATTGATGGAGGGGTATGCATGCTGGACCAGACATGGTGAAGATCAGATTGTAGAGGAAGGTCCGGCAAATATGGATGAAGGCAACGACGTGGCTGGTACTGTCAATAGCACACCTCTTGTGCATATGCGTGAGGACGTGTGTGCGCCACAAGAGGACGCGCCGCAAGACGACACGTCATCGCATGAAGACAATGAGTTAGATCAGATGATCCGAGACGTCGAAGAAAACTGTGAGAATGATCGGGAGTACAGGAATTAGTCTGCTTATTGGAAGACTTGGAAAAACCAATATACCCTGGCTGCAAGTTCAGAAAATTGTCGGGCGTTTTGGAACTGCTGAAACTAAAGGCTAGCAGCGGATGGACCGATAAGAGCTTCTCGTCGCTGCTAACATTGTTAGGGGACATGCTTCCAGAGGGAAACCAGATGCCAAAGACTACATACAGAGCTAAGAAGATTCTTTGCCCTTTGGGAATGGAGGTAGAGAAAATATATGCTTGTAGGAATGACTGTATCCTGTACCGTAAAGAGTACGTGAATCTACGGGCATGTCTGGTGTGCAAAGCTTCTCGATATAAGCGTAAGATCGACGGTGATGACGTCGAGGAAAGCATAGAGGTTACGAAGGGGACTCCTGTTAAGGTTGCCTGGTACTTGCCCATAATTTCCCGTTTGAAGCGCATATTTGCGAACCCGAAGGAGGCCAAACTGATGCGTTGGCACGCAGATGAGCGTACAGATGATGGCATGTTGAGACACCTAGCAGATTCTTTACAGTGGTGAAATATTGACAGGAGGTATGCTATGTTCGGCGATGAGGCCAGGAACGTAAGGTTTGGGCTGAGCACCGATGGAATGAACCCATTCGGCAACATAATTAGCCGACACAGCACATGGCCCGTGAATCTATGCATGTATAACCTTCTACCTTGGCTGTGCATGAAGAGGAAGTACATCGTGCTGGCAATACTTATCCAAGGTCCGAAACAACCCGGTAACGACATTGATGTGTACTTTGCCCCATTAGTGGATGATCTCAACTTCTTTGGGTTGAAGGCGTAAGGGTATGGGACGCACACCTAAAGGAAAACTTCACGTTATGCTGCATGTTGTTCATTACCGTTAACGATTATCCAGTCAACGGTAACTGTTCAGGGCAAACTATTAAAGGGAGCAATGCATGTGTTCAGTGTCTTACTAATACAGCAAGCCGGTGGCTAAAACACTCTAAGAAAACGGTCTACATGCGTCATCGTAGGTTCCTTACAAGGGATCGCCGTTACCGCAGGATGAGGCACGAATTCGATGGAACCACCGAAAAAGGCTCAGCTCCACATATTTTTAGCAGCACCGAGATCCACGATCAGGTTAAAGACCTGAAAGTTATGCTTGGAAAGGGGATGTTTAAAAGACGAGGTAGAGCGAAGAAAAAGAAGCCCGTTGAGAAGATCATCTGAAAGAAGATGTCAATATTCTAGGACCTCCCTTACTGGAAGCATCTAGAAGTCCGTCACAGCATCAATGTGATGCACGTAGAGAAGAATATGTGCGATTGCATAATGGGTCTCTTATTGAACATGCCTGACAAAACAAAAGATGGTCTGAATGCATGGCTAGACATGGAAGATATTGGAATCCGACCAGAGTTATGCCTGCAGAAAATAGCAAATGGAAAGACGTTCCTTCCGCCTGTTTGTTATACCCTTTCGAAGCCAAAGAAGACCGAGTTATGTGATTGCTTGCATGGTATCAAGGTTCCATCCGGCTACTCCACCAACATCAAGAGACTTGTTTCCATAAAAGATCTAAAATTAATTGGCATGAAGTCACATGATTGCCATGTGCTTATGACACAAATGCTCCCGGTTGCAATTAGAAATATTTTTCCACCAAACGTGCGGCGGACTCTCACGAAGCTGTGTGGTTTCTTTAACACACTTTGGAAGAAGGTCATTAGCCTCGATGAACTACGTGGTCTGCAAGATGGGGTTGTGAAGACTCTATGCGAGCTTGAGATGTTTTTTCCCTCCGTCGTTCTTTGATGTCATGGTTCATCTCATAGTCCACCTAGTGCACGAAGTAAGGATGTGCGGCCCTGTGTTTCTTCGCAGCATGTACCCATTTGAACGCTATATGGGAATTCTAAAACACTATGTTCGGAATCGATTTCACCCTGAGGGCAGTATCATCGAAGGCTATGCAACAGAAGTGGTCATTGAGTTCTGTGTTAATTACATCTCCCATCTTCAACCAGTAGGCGTGCCTCGATCTCGCCATGAGGGACGGCTGCTCGGTGTAGGGACCATTGGAAGGAAAGTGATCGATCCTGTTCAGATTGAGTATGCTCAAGCCCATTTTACTATTTTGCAGCACTTGGCCATTATTTCGCCATATATGAATGAACATAAGGACATTCTACGTCAACAAAATTCGACTCATGCAGATGACTGGATCATAAAACGTCACAATGTAGAGTTCAATGAATGGTTCAAAGAGTGATTCAGTGTACTCCCATCAAGTGGTGCATTGTCATATTTAGCTAGAGGCCCAGCATGGTCGGTCATCACATGGAAGGGGTACCAAATCAATGGGTACACGTTTTACACAAAAGAACAAGATATGAAAAGCACCGTGCAGAATAGCGGTATCTGTGTTGAAGTTCTCGAAACATATGGCAACAAGCAACTGTACTATGGGTACATAGATGAGATTTGGGAGCTTGTTCCGTTGCCGATGGGTCAATAAGAAACAAGTCATACCTGACGACAAAGGCCATACCACCGTGAACCTTGAATATGTCGCATACAAAAACGAGCCTTTCATCCTCAGTCAACTAGTTCATCAAGTCTTCTATATTACCAATCCGTCCAACAAGAAGCGTCACGTAGTAATGCCCTCAAAAAGGAGTATTGTCGGAGTTGAACATGTGGTGGATGAGGAAGATTACAACAACATCGATGAGTTCCCAGAGGCCGATGATGGAACAAGGGTCGAAGATGAATTGCAGCATGATCCTGCTCCGTATAAACGAAGTGATCATCAAGAAGGAATTATTTTGTAACATAACTTCCGATATTAATGATATATATGGTACTACTTCCTATGATTTAGAATGATCGTATATGTTCTACGAGCTAAATGATTGTATAAGCGAGAAAAGGGTAGAAGAATTATAGACATTTTTTGAGATATTTTTTGCGATAAATGCAAAAAAAAAGAAAGGGGAACCTAATCTCACCTCCGGGTATCTTAGTCGGTTTCTCGTGGTTAACCGGCTGCGATGACTCTGGGTATCTCAGTCGGTTTCTCGTGGTTAACCGGCTACGATGACTTTGGTTAAGGGTTCGTTCCCTGTCGTAGGTACGAGCCTAGACAGTAGATTTGTGGCACCCCCGGTCGGCTACAGCGACCTCCGGGCGTGCGAGGGGCAAACGAGCGAGAGCGCGAACGCACGAGATGGTTGATGAAGTAATGCGGTGTTTGTATTTAGGGCATGAACTTGAGAGCTTACAAGCGAGAGAATGAAAAAGTGGATCCCCAAACCCTACCCCTCAGGGGGTATTTATAGGGTTGGGTGAGGAGAGAGCTAAGATTACAATTTTGCCCCTACGGGGAGAGACTATTACAGGGGCACAACGGACATTTCCATATTCCTAAGGAATCTTGAGGGAATATGCTCGGGCATCTTCAGGGAATCTTCTAGGGAATATACCGGGGAATATATTGGCCCCACGCGAGGGCTCGTCGGCGACAGTCCTGTCGATAGAGGGAGGGCTCGTCGGCGATGGTCCTGACGACAGAGGGCGGGCTCGTCGGAGACAGCCCTGACGCGGGGAACGCGCGGACGCGTCGAGGACGGCTTCGTCGCGGGGAGCGTGGACGAGAACTCCTATAGCGTTACAGTGATCCTGAGCGGCATCGATCCGGGGTAGCGCAGAAACCCTCCTCCAACAGTAGCCCCTTGCCGGTTTGGGCGGTAGGGGAGCGCCCGTTCGAGCCGGCACACTAATCCCCGAGGGGTTGGTGCGCGGGCCGGATCGGTGAGCCGTCGATTTCTTCCTCGGGTGACCGAGGCGTGCTCAACGGGGTGGTTTTTTTCTTCTCTCCTCTCTTCTCTCCCTTTGCCTTTTTCTTCTTTTGCACAATTATCCGCGGGGGGTGCGGGGGGCGGAGCCCCCTGCTCGACTCAGATTTTCTCTTTCTCTTTTTTTTTCTTTCTTTTCTTTCCTTCTCCTTCTTCTCTTTTCCTTTCCTTTCTTTCTCCCCTTTCTTCCTTTCTCTTTTTCCTTGCTGGACCGGCTATTTCCCCTATCACCGCTCAATGGGCCATGGCCCAACCGGATTAGGGCATCTCAGGAGCCACATATAGTGGAAACTAAAAAACAAAAAGGAAAAAAGAAAAGAAGGACCCGACCACTCCACGCACTCCTCTCTCTCTCTACTTCTCACGCCGCCGCCACCACCTCCCCTTGCGCCGCCGCCGGAGCTCCCTAGCGGCGCCGCCTCGCTCCCGCACTGCCTCCGCGCTTGCGCCTCCTCCCGGCCTCCCCTGCGCCGCCGCGCTCGGGCTCCGGCGACCTCTGGCGGGCGAGGGCGGGCCAACGCGGGCTCCGGCCGCCTCGGGAGCGCACCGCGCCGCCCCTCGGCCTCCTCACGCCCGCGCCGCCTCCCGGCCTCCCTTTGCCGCCTCCTCGCTCACTTCGGGCGGCCGGGCCCTTGCTTCTTCGAGCGGCCGACGGCGGGGCGTCGTGCGCCATAGCGGCGGCGCGCGAGCACCGGCGGCTCCGGCTCCGCCACCCCTTGGCCCCGCAGCTCCCCCCGGCACACCCCCGAGGCTCCCGCTGCCCCCGAGCCTCCAAGCGGGCTAGGGCGGCCAGCAGCGGGGCGCAGCGGGCTCGACGGCCGTGGGTGGGCTTCGCGCGAGCTTCGGCGGCCGCGGCTCCACCAGCTTCTTGGCCTCGCCGCCTCCCGGCTCCACGGCGCGCGCCCGGGCCCCTCCGGCTACTCCCGGGCCCTTGAGCGGCTGAGAGCGGGCAATCGCGGGGCCCCGCGGGCGTCGGCGACCGCACGCGTCCTCCGGCGAGCCCCGGCCCCGCCGCCTCTCGGCTCCGTCGCCTCCTGACTTCCGGTGCGCGCCCGAGCCCCTCCGGCTACTCCCCAGCCCTCGAGCGGGCGAGAGCGGGCGGCAGCGGAGCTTCGCGGGCCTTGGCAGCAGCGGGCGGCTCCAGCGGCGGGCTACTTCGGCCGCAGGTGGCCTCGTGGATTGGTGGCTCAGCGGGCCAGCGAGGCGATGAGCGCGCGCGCGAGTGCGCGGCGACGAGCGAACGCGAGCGCGACGACGCTCTGACGAACGCGAGCGCGAACGAACGCGAGCGCGGCGATGACCTGACGAACGCGAGCGCGGATGAACGCGAGCGCGAACGAACGCGAGCGCGGACGAACGCGAGCGCGACGACGACCTGACGAACGCGAGCGCGACGACGTTCTGACGAACGCGAGTGCGAACGAACGCGAGCGCGGCGAAGACCTGACGAACGCGAGCGCGACGACGCTCTGACGAACGCGAGCGCGAACGAACGTGAGCGCGGACGAACGCGAGCGCGAACGACGATCTGACGAACGCGAGCGCGGACGAAGACCTGACGAACGCGAGCGCGACGACGCTCTGACGAACGCGAGCGCGAACGACGATCTGACGAACGCGAGCGCGAACGAATGCGAGCGCGGCGACGAGCGAACGCGCGCGGCGACGACCTGACGCGGGCTAACTTGGCCTAGCACGGACTCCAGCAGGCGATCGTGTGCGACGACGCTCCGCAGGCAAGCAGTGGGCTTGGGCGCGTGACTGTGAGCGAGGCTCCATGGCGAGCGCGGCGGTGAGCGGATGAGCACGGCGACAGGCGGGCTACTTGCCGACGAGCGCGGGCGATGTGCCGGCGACGTACTGACGACATGCGGACAATGCGCTGGCGCGCGTGCCGACAACGTGCTGGTGATGCACGAACGACGTGCTCACGAGCGCTGGCGCGCGTGCCGACGAGGAGCTGGCGCGCGTGCCGACGACGCGCTGGCGCGCGTGCCGACGACGCGCTGGCACGCGTGTTGACAACGTATGGATGAACGTGAATGACGCGCAGACATGACCCTTTTCCGTGGGCTCTTTTCGACAGTGTCGAGATTCTGTCGAGGTGAACCCTGACGCGGACGTAGGGAACGTCGACTGGGAACTTGACGTGGAAGCGTTGAAGCCAACGAACACAGGCGTGGACGAATGCGAGCAACGTGCCGATGACGCGCTGGCGACGTGGACGACGCGCTGGCGCGCGTGCCGACGACGCGCTGGTGACGTGCTGGCGCGCGTGCTGACGACGCGCTGGCGCGCGTGTCAACAACGCGCTGGTGACGTGCGACCAACGTGCAAGCGACGTGTTGACGACAGGCGCTGAGGTTGTCGTTGACGATGTCGACATAGACGGGCGCTGAGGTTGCCCTTGACGACGTCGGCGTAGTCCTTGACGATGTCGGCGTAGTCCTTGACGACGTCGATGTAGTTCTCGTCGGAGACGGATGTCGATGCTGTCCTTGACTACATCGATGTAGATGGGTAGCGACGTTGTGTTGATGTGAATGTTGAGCCTGCGCTTGTCAGTTATGGAAAAGACCGGCGCGTGCCGACGCGGACGTTGAGTTTGCACGCATCGGTACCGGGACGTCTAGGCTCGCTTCTAGCAAAGCGAGCCCCTTGCAGAGATGACACCGAGTTTAATATTAGCAAAGTGTGCGTCATACCACCTCATGCAAAAGGTTTGTGCGTCAGCGCTGGACGGGTTGTCGACGCCAGGTGGAACACGTCGATGCCGGACGGAACGCGTTGACGCTGGGCAGAATGCATCGACGCCGAGAAGCATGTCAACGCCGGACGGGGCATGTCAACGCCGGGCGGAGTGTCGACGCCGGACGGAGTGTCGACGTCGGACGGAGCATGTCCGTGACGGCGGAGTGCCGACGTCGGACGGAGCATGTCTGTGACAGCCGAGTATGTCGGATGTAGCATGTCTGTCGACGTCGGACGGAGCATGTCCGTGACGGCGGAGTGCTGACGTCGGACGAGCATGTTCGTGACGGTGGAGCATGTCGACGTCGGACGAAGCATGTCCGTGACGACGGAGTGCCGACGTCAGACGGAGCATATCCGTGACGGCCGAGTGTCAGCGTCGGACGGAGCAATGATGCTTGGCAGCTCGGCTTTGTTTCTGGGGGAGCCCCTTGTCCAGATGGTGCTGAGCGTGGGACGATATCGGTGTGCGCACAAGGCTGGCGCAGAGCGCGAAGTCCGGTACCTGCAAGGTGTTTGCCCTTTTTGTGTGAATTTTGATGCGGCGTGCTCCGGTGGGATTATTAAGTCGTCGTGTCAGAAGAGATAGTTCGTTGCGAGGTGCGCAGCACCCTGCCTCCCAATGAAAAACCTAGCGCTCGAGGACATGTCTGAGAGCGCTTGTGGCCTTCCCTAACCACAACCTTTGTTGCCCACCGGCGTAGCAAGGAGTACATTAATGCTTCGCCTGGCATGGGCACTTTGCCATCGCACGACCCCGGAGGAAAGGGACGCTCTATCCTGGCCGGACATGGCTCGACATCGCGGGGAGCTTACCGTCGCACGACCCCGGAGGGAAGGGACACTCTATCCCGGACGGAGGTGGCTCGACGTCACGGGGAGCTTACCGTCGCACGACCCCGGAGGGAAGGGACACTCTATCCCGGACGGAGATGGCTCGGACGTCGCGGGGAGCTTATCGTCGCACGACCCCGGAGGGAAGGGACACTCTATTCCGGACGGAGATGGCTCGGACGTCGCAGAGAGCTTATCGTCGCACGACCCCGGAGGGAAGGGACACTCTATCCCGGACGGAGATGGCTCGGACGTCGCGGGGAGCTTATCGTCGCACGACCCCGGAGGGAAGGGACACTATCTCGGACGGAGGTGGCTCGACATCGCGGGGAGCTTATCGTCGCACGACCCCGGAGGGAAGGGACACTCTATCCCGGACGGAGGGGGCTCGACATCGCGGGGAGCTTTCGTCGCGCGACCCCGGAGGGAAGGGACACTCTATCCCGGATGGAGGGGGCTCGACATCGCGGGGAGCTTTCGTCGCGCGACCCCGGAGGGAAGGGACACTCTATCCCGGATGGAGGGGGCTCGACATCGCGGGGAGCTTACCGTCGCACGACCCCGGAGGGAAGGGACACTCTATCCCGGATGGAGGGGGCTCGGACGTCGCGGGGGGGCTTGATGCCATGTTGACGAGCCCCTGATGTCGCCGAGGACGGGCACGGAAGCCGCCAAGTCCAAAAGCGCGCGTAATGGCGACGTCAACGACGAGCCCCTGCTGCCGCCGAGGGCGGCGACGTGCGGCGCGGCGGACGCGTGTGGCGGACGAACACGGCGGAAGACCGCAGCGTGGCGGACGCGTGCGGCGGATGAGCGCGACGGACGAGCGCAGCACGACGGACACGCGCGGCGGAAGACCCTGTCGTGGCGCATGGGTGCGACGGACGTGCGTGGCACGGTGGACGTGTGCGGCACGGCGGACGCATGCGACAGATGAGCGCGGCGGACGTGCTCGGCACGGCGGACGCATGCGGCGGAAGAACTCGTCGTGGCGGACACGTGCGGCAGAAGACCTTGTCGCAGCGGGCGCGCGCGGCGGAAGACCTTGTCGCGGCGGGCGCGTACAGCGGACGAGCGCGGCACGGCGGACCCGCGCGCGGCGGATGAGCGCAGCACGGCGGATGCATGCGGCGGATGACCTCTTCGCGGCGGACACGCGCGGCGGAAGACCTTGTCGAGCCAGACGTGCGTGGCGGATGCGTGCGGCACGGCTGAGGCATGCGGCGGATGAGCGCAGCGGACGAGCGCGGCGGACGTGCCGGCATGGCGGACGCGTGCGGCAGAGGTGCACGGTGGACGATGGCGATGTCAACGTCAAGCCCCTGGTGTCGCTTCGTTTCGACGCGTGCTTCAGAGTTTACCACGTCGATCGCAGCCGCGGGGAGTCCAGCAGCCCAGACGTCGGCCGATGAGTCATCAGCTCGAAGGTTAGCGGCCGACGGGTCGTTGACGCGGGCGCCGCTAAGCTCCATGGTGACGACCATGTTGTTCGTCCTGGCTTGACGCGCCGGGTTTGGTGCGCGGGGGACGATCGTCCTCCGCGCTCTTTCTCTTCGACGCCATGGCTTTTCGCTCGCGTCCCCACGGTCGGCGCCAACTGTCGTAGGTACGAGCCTAGACAGTAGATTTGTGGCACCCCCGGTCGGCTACAGCGACCTCCGGGCGTGCGAGGGGCAAACGAGCGAGAGCGCGAACGCACGAGATGGTCGACGAAGTAATGCGGTGTTTGTATTTAGGGCATGAACTTGAGAGCTTACAAGCGAGAGAATGAAAAAATGGATCCCCAAACCCTACCCCTCAGGGGGTATTTATAGGGTTCGGTGAGGAGAGAGCTAAGATTACAATTTTGCCCCTACGGGGAGAGACGATTACAGGGGCACAACGGACATTTCCATATTCCTAAGGAATCTTGAGGGAATATGCTCGGGCATCTTCAGGGAATCTTCTGGGGAATATACCGCGGAATATATTGGCCCCACGCGAGGGCTCGTCGGCGACAGTCCTGTTGATAGAGGGAGGGCTCGTCGGCGATGGTCCTGACGACAGAGGGCGGGCTCATCGGAGACAGCCCTGACGCGGGGAACGCGCGGACGCGTCGAGGACGGCTTCGTCGCGGGGAGCGTGGACGAGAACTCCTATAACGTTACAGTGATCCTGAACGGCATCGATCCGGGGTAGCGCAGAAACCCTCCTCCAATATTCCCTCCACTGGAACTTCAAAAAGTTTTTGACTCCCACCTTTCTTGCAGGATCCGCCGCCGCCTCTAACCGCCGCCGCTCGAGCCGCCTCAACCGCCAAGCTTCTTCCGAGATGGCTTCCCCAACACGCCGGACAAAGTCTTCAAGCCGCCGAGCCACCACCGCCTCCGATGCCCGAGCCGCCGCCGCCTCTGACCGCCGAGCCGCGGCCGCCTCCGACGCCAATGCCGCCGCCGCCTCCGACGCCCGAGCCACCGCCGCCTCCGATGCCAATGCCGCCGCCTCCGAAGCCCGAGCCGCCACCTCCGACCACCGAGTCGCCGCCGCCTCCGACCGCAATGCCACCGCCGCCTCCAACGCCCGAGCCGTCGCCGCCTCCGACGCCCGAGCCGTCGCCGTGTCATCCCCGGTCCAGCAATTGAGGTAGGTTGCCCTAGCACCCGGCTGAACTAAAGCCGTTGTTGATTAGTAGCGCCATTGCTTGGACTTACCCTACCACCCGGCTGAATATGTCTTGGGCTTGATTTGGTTCTGTAAAAGAAGAATAGGACCATATGAAAGAGACTTGTTTTCTGTGAATGGTTATAGTTTAGGCTTTGTTCTTAGTTTCAGTCAAATTACTACCATGCATTAGTGTCCTAATTGTCTAGAGAATTTTTGATACTGAATGTGTGAATATCTGAGGTATTTTATTATGTATATCCTCCAAAACCATGTTCTTAATGCTTGCTCTTTGATGCTCTATAATCCCAAGATCGCCGGACAGTGGCGACTCTCGGTTGCCGTCGCCACCTAGGCCGTCCGAGACTCAATCGGCACCTCCGGGCCTAAGAAAAAGGCCCGTCAAGGAGAAGGAAGGAAATGGTCGAAGCGACTCAAATCGAAGTAACACCGTCATGCACTTGCACGACTCAGGGGCACCAGACGAGCTTGGGAATGCAAGGAGGAAGTTCAGCACGATTTGTGGCATCGTAGGAAGAGAGCGGGTCCCTATCACTTTTGAAAGTTGGAAGAGAGTAGGGACAGAATAGCTCACTGCGATTTCTGCCGAAATCTTGGGATATTTCATATTCCCCAAGAATGGAAAGCTCGTATCGAACGAGCTGCTAAGATGACAGCCTGCAAGGCTTGGAAGAACTGGAAGACTGTGCTCGTCAATGAGTACCTCTATGCCGAGGTGGAGCCTTTCGGGAAGTGGCCGATGATTACTCCCAAGGTTTGGACTGAATTCGTCAGGATGAAGACGACGGATGAATTCAAGAGTAAGAGCTTGCAAAACCAGGAGCTCTCTAAGAGGAACAACCACCCGCATCGTCTAGGGACCGCAGGCTACGCGGGTATGAAGAAGAGATGGGAAAGGGAGGATGAGCAGGCATCACAATCGGATGCCCCTCCCAGATTTGCGAACATCGCGGATGCGAGGACCAAAGCCTGGGTTACAGCCAGGGCATCTGCATCGACATCGGCTTCGGGCGACCCAGCATTTGAGAACCCAGCTGACGCACAAGTGTACAGACATTTGATGAGATATAGTTCCCACCTTAATCATACTAACAGCTTGTCAGTCATACCAATTGTAGTAACTATTAATTCTGGCTTTTGCAACTGGAGATAGATGCGTCATCCCAGGCTGGCACCTTCGTAGATGTGCTCGAAGAGGGCTTGGGAAATCGCGAGCACCCAGGTCACACGAGGGGTGTAGGTTCCCTCGTTCCCCACAAGTACGGACTCTCCTAGGCTCTAGAGGCGAAGCACAAATGCGAAAGGGCTCGGAAAGCCGCTGAAGAACAACGCAAGCGCGAAGAGTTGAAGCAAGAGATACTTCGCGACTTAAGAGCGGAGTTGATTCTAACTCCGCGACAAGAACAGCAAGTTGCTACCTCGACGCAGTAGCTGCGCGTCCATCGACCTCTCTACTCGCCAGGAAGATACAACTTCTACCTGGCCCTGTGATCAAATCCAGGTATACTTCATACACCTTGTCTCTTATTGAACATGCGATTGTTTGTGGCCTGTTGGCTAAAATGCTCTCTCATGTAGGCTCCCACGAGATGTACAATTCAAGTGTGGTTGGTGTGCATGGATGATCTCGTGGATGCTGCTTGGGGGCTAGTGTTCCCAGCAACAAGAGAGCAGAGGATACATAACGTCCCCCTAGACCCTTTATACGCAAAGGTGAGCATCGATGGGGTTAACGACACTTTCAGCAAGCTGAAGCTCCTGATTCCACCCAACGACGAGATATTAACTCTAAATCAAGCCAACGGGACATTCATCTAGTGGCCCAAGAAGGACATCTCTCTTGATGCGTCGCGGCCGACTAAGAATGTTACGGCACGACCGTCACCTGAACCAGTGGAACCTATGGCGATCTCACCGCTTGTGCTACCGGCGCTGTCACCGAGATAGGTTGAGCTGGCAATAGAAGAATCGCCGAAGAGGTCTCTCAAGGTGGCATCGCCACAGCATGGCCAGGGAAAGGAATTAATGAATGTAGCCAAAGACTGAGAAATGACCATCCAACAAATACAAGCCATATATGATGCTGGAGGGAGTCTCCCTGAGGCTCCGACAGTCCCGACGTACAAGCCTAGGAAGCCGATGCTCAAGAATCACAAAAAGATGATGTCTGAACTTAGCTGGGCTTGCATTGCGTTGCACAACCATTACTTGGCCAATTTTAAGAAACCCAAGGATCAACGGGTCGGTAGCATCGTTGGCAGGTTCAGATGTGAGCACATCCTCCATGATAAGGGTGGACTTATAAATGTGACTTGGGAGGACTTGTTCCTCATGTACAACCTAAGCACCTTGGACGCGGGTCTCGTGAGGTGCTTCACACTATAAGTGCTTACAATCGTGCTCCATTTAATTTACTATGATACGTACACATGTCACAAATACGGAACTCTTCCTGTCCTGGTGATTTCATGGCAATATACATCTATGATTCTCGGGGGCGCGAGTGAATGATCCAGCCAAGGTTCACACGAGGGGAATTACCCAGGTTTAGGCCCTCAGTGGAAGAGGTAATACCCTACTCCCGCTAGATGTTTGATCTTGCCTCGTATGAGGGATTTTGAAATACAATGATCGTGAGGATCGGAGGTGGATGAGAGGAAGAGCGCGTGGCACATACAAGTATGGAGAAAACGGGAAGCTAATTGATCAGCCTAACAATCAACAATCTAACCCCAATCAGGGGCCCTAGCCTCGCCTTATATAGGGCCGACGAGGCCAGAGTCTACAACTGCCGAGTCGGTTAGCTAGCGCAGGTCGTGTGGAGTAACTCCTGATATCACGGCGCATTGGCTGTGCACGTCGCCCTGGTAACGGCGCATCGCTCGCACGCTGTTGGTTGAACGCGTTGTGGGTTGACCGCGTCGTGGCTACGCCTATCTTGATGACGTGCGGACGACCCAGCTGAGTGGACTTCATGGACTCCGCTTGGGCCACCCTCGGCCATGCCGGCCGAGTCCTCGTCTTGGGCCTACCCCGGGGGGATCTCACCGTCAGTAGCCCCCGAGTCCTTCAGGGTCTCGTCGTTGGTGTCGTCTCCTTCCCTGGACTGAGGCAGCCCCGACTAGAAAACAAACGGTGTGCACTGTCGAGTCATCCTACGGAGAGACCTTGAGGGACTCTAGAAGTTCCTAAAAAGTAAGAGGTGAGCTGGTAGCAGAAAAAATTCTCGGTGATACCCAAAGTTCTCTGCTATGGAGTGGCTAGTGGCCCGCTGGGAGGCGTATCATGAATTTCGAATGGATCCGAGCAGCGTCTGGGCTTATCCGGGTCGGCCGTTGCCGGCTAGTGTCCGTAGGGGAACACTCTCGATTTCCAGCTTCGGAACCGAGTCTTCAGACTTAGGCATTTGGCTCTGAATGAATTCAGAAACCAACTTGCACCGCCGGGGATGCCGAGTCCATTCTTCGCTCTGGCATTGCCGAGTGGCCCGCGAACCCTGTTGGGCCGGCCATCGACGCCCATATGCAGAGCTGGTCTGCTCCCGAGTGAGTGCAGTCGGTGCGCCTCGGGATGTGTGTATACTGCTTGGTGGAGCCGACGCGGTCGGTACTCAGTTGGCCGACTCCGGCGATCAGTCTTCGTTACGGCGCGGTGGGCCGAATCTGGCTCCGAGCTGGTTCAGAGACTCGGGGGCTACATTGCTGAGTTGAATTCTCTCGAGCAGCACTCGGGGGCTACATTGCTTTTCATTCAATCACGAGTCGGCTTAATTTTTGGTCTAGCTACTTAACCGGTTCGATTCCCTGGGGCTACCCCTGGGGGCTACCTCATCCACCCACTGGGTGCACCGTGAGTCGGTGCGTCCCGACTCCTCTAACTTTGTCTCTCCGGAAAACGTCTAAGTAAATGTGTACAGCCCCTAAGGCCCACTCTTTGTCCCCAACTACAGTCGCAACACGGTTGTCCGGTTGGCAAGAGCAAAAGCTAAAGGTCGGCTTGCACACGAAAGGACTTAACGCAGAAACAAATTTAGACGAGTGAAATAACTTGAGTCTCCAAAATATTTTAAGTCTTTGCAGCATTATCACTCCGCATCCCGAGGATTAATACATGAAGATGTGTTCACTCTTCTGGTGTTTTCTCCACGCGCTCATCCAGGTCAGAGAACTCGGTGATCCGGCTGGCAGCACGGCGGACTTGGGGAAGCAGTGCCTTGATTTAGACCGAGTGTCCCTCTTCATCAACGGGGGCTCCTTCGGCGATTTCGTCGACGTCGATGTCGGGGTAGTGTGCCAGGACCATCGCCAGCGCCAACCCAGCTCCCGAGCGTGCCACCGACTCCTTCCACTCTTCCACCTCCGCAGCGCCGAGCGTCAGCTTGTCGGCGAGTGCGAAGATGCTGGAGCGAGGCTCCTCAGTGGGCCACAGAACGGCGCAGATGTCCTGTGCCGCCACCTTCACGTTCTGCACCAAGCTCGCAGCTTGCTGCAGTTGGTCTGGAAGTGTGACGATGGTGTTGGCCATCGCCTCGGGCGACCAGAAGGAGTCGGCAGCCCCTACTGCGGGTTCAGACAGCTCCCTGAGTCGGAGCGTAGCTCGCTTTGCCTGCTCCTCCAAATCTGGGCAAGCGTCTGGACGCGCATTACTACAAGATACTCGGCAAGAAAGGTGAATGCAAAGAAAGAAGGCGGATGACTCGGAGGCTTACTTAGCATGGTCTTGTTCGCGACCTTGAGCTGCTCCATAAGCGCCTTCTCGCACTCCTCCGCGTTCCGGAGGCTGCCCCAAAGCTCAGCGATGGCCTCCTCTTGCCGCTTCCTCAACTCGGCCATTTCCGAGTGGAGTGCCCCGTTGGCAGTGGCGAGCTCCCTGTTCTGGTCCTCCAGCTGCCGGTGCTCCTCCTGAAGCAGAGAGGTGGTCTTCATGCTCTCGCCGGCCCGCTGGAGCTCGTCCATATACTCGACTTCCCGGGCCTCGAGCATCTCCTTCACCTTCACCGCCGAGATGGAGTTCTCCAGCTCCTTCCTTAGGCGAGCAGCTTCGGCCTTGGCGTCTATCAACCCAAGAGATCAGGTCAGCGAAGGAATGCCAAGACAAGTATCCACGATTCGGGTGCTTACTCTCCGCGGCGGTGAGCTTCTCTTGAAGCAGCCGACTCCGGGCCCTCTCATCGGATAGCGCCTTCTCGAGGGCGGCGTTCCTCTCCGAGAGGACCTGGATACTCCCGCCGAGTCGAGGTAGCTCCTGGCCAAAAGGAAGATCCAAATCAGAAAATGAAGCACACCAACACTTCAAAGTAAATGGAGTCTCCAGCTGACTCCAGCAGTCGACCAGAGACTCGGGAGCTACACCCACTGGATGCACTGATCATGCCCCCAGTGAAAAAAAGCAGAGAAGAAAAAGAGTGACCCCTTACCGACTCGAGCGAGTCGGCCAGAGGCTCGGGGGCTAATCCCCCAACAGGTACTAGAAGCAGAAAGAAAATCCAACTGCGAAGACTTACCATGATGGAGCTTTCGAGTGGGTCGGCCGAGCCCACCAATTCCCTCAGCTTGGCGCCGAAGGAAGCGACGCATGCCACGGCCTCACAAACTGCCACAGACTCCCCCGTGCCACTACTCAGCTGGCCAGTGGCTGTTCCCGCCAACACGGACGGAGCGATTAGAGCCAGGCTCCGCTCCACCGTTGGGCCGGTCCTGGTGGTCAGCTCCCCTGCCACTGATCCCTCCGGTGTGGCTGGCTGGAGCGGGGAGTCGGTGGCTGTGGCGCCCTCGGGCTGAGCAGGTAAAGGAGTCGGTTCCTGGCACCTCCACTGGCACCGGGCCCAGCTCCAGACTCGGCACTGGAGGAGTCGGCGTTACCGACTCGGCGACATTGGCAATCGGCAGAGTCACATCCGGCTAGGGCGTCTCCATCGCAGGAGCAGGCGACTGCACCAGTGGAGCTGCAGATGCCACCTCCGGCTGGACGACCCGCGGCGGGCTCTTCGGTGGTGCCGTCTGCGCCGCAGGAGTCGACGCTGGCGGCGGAACAGATGTCGGCCCGACGGCCGCACCGGACTGGCCAGCCCCCTTGGCAGCCACCTTTTTTGGGCGGCTGGCGGTTATGGGGATCATCTTGACCCCCGACTTCTTTAATCTCCCTGCAGTGGCTGGAGCTTCGGAGGAGGAGGGCGTCGTTGTTCCGGTGGCAACTGGCTTGCTGACGGAGATAGGAACTTCCCTTGTTGCGCCGGCGAGCTCCGCCCTCGATCGTTCGGGGGCCGACTCCTCGAGCGCCGACTCCGCTAATGTCTGTGAGGGTCCGGAGCTGAACGCCGCAGCTTCTTGTTTCCGCTTCTGGGCCAGGGGAGCCGGAGGCACGGCCTTGGAGGCTTCGTCTTCCGAATCCTTCACGTCCCCACCTTCGAAGGCATCCTCATCGACATCCTCGTCATCGAGGAGCCCCGAAGCTGGATTATTCTCGGGAAAGGGCGGCATGGAGTTCAAGAGCAAAAAAATCTACAGAACAAAGGATTCAAATTCAGAACAAAGAACGCACCGTATGGCGAAGGACTCGACTCGAAAGGCAAAAATACTCACATTGGGGGGAGGATTGCTGGCAGAATATGGCGCCATGTGCGGCACCCTGCGGAGGTTAGAGCGCTCCTTAGTCAGGTTCTTCAGCAGATCCATGAAATCCTTGTCCGAGAGTTCCTCGGCTTTCCCCCTGGTCGAGTCGGAGACTCCGAAGTACTACCACATCGGGTGCTCCCTCGCCTGGAGGGGCTGGATCCGCCGATCCAGCCAAGTGACAATGAGGTCGACGCCGGTAAGACCTTCGGCTTGGAGCACCTTCACCCTCTCCATGAGGCGCTCGGCGTCAGGCGTCTTCTCCTTCGACGGCTTGGCGCCCCAGCATTTCTTCCACACGGAAGGCCCTTCGGTGTACATGGGGAGGCCTTCTTGCGCACTCGGCGTGCACTCGTCGGGGCAGTAAAACCAGACCTCCTGCCACTTCTTGACGGTGTCCACCAGGGAGATCTTGAAGTAATTGGAGCCGGGCTTCAACTGGATGTCGACGCAGGATGCCAAGTGCCCGTCCCAACTCGGCTGCGCCTTCACGATGAAGAGTTTTTTCCAGAGCCCCCAATGGGGCCGAGTCCCCAAGAAGCACTCGCATAGCGTAGTAAAACATGCGATGTACAGGACGCTGTTGGGGGTCAGATGATGCATCTGGATGCCGTAGAAGTGGAGCAGGCCCCGCACGAAGTCATGCGGGGGCAAGGACAGGCCCCGCTCGATGAATGGGACGAGCTGCACCCGCTCATGCGCGTGAGGGGCGGGCTTATTCTCGGCGGCGGACGCCCTCCAACCACCGATCTCCCGCGCCGGAATCAAGCCTTCACCGGCAAGGCCCTTCAGCAGCCTCTCCGTCACCACGGATGGCAGCCAGTCACCCCTTTTCCAACCTTCGGGAAGGGCGGCGGTGGCGGCAGACTTGGCTTTCTTGCCTTTGCTGGCGCGCGACATTGTCGGACTTGGCGTTGGAGCGCTCAATGGGGCCTGGAAGGCGAGGAAAGGAGTTTACGCAGCGACGAGCAGAGAAGGCTGTGGCGGCGCGTGCTAGGGAGACGAAGACATGCAGATGAAAGCCACTCTGCCCCCACTGCTTCGACTTTTAAAGGCGAAGGAGCCGAACTGCCTTGGTCAGTCGGCACGTTACACGTGGCCACGACTCGCCATGGTAACGGCTGTCTCGCGCACGCCTCACGCGGGACTCGAGGCGTCATCATCGACCGCCGCGACATCCCATCGCGACCCTTCATCACAAGCGTCTGTCCAGTCGACTGGACGCATTAAACGCGCCAGTCGAAGCGACAGCACGCAAAAGATTCCACGTGACATCATCAACAGTCGTGACGTTCTGCGCTTCCGCAAGACGGTTTGACTGGGTTCGGCTGGACCAGGTGTTAACACGCGCGGTCTTTGAACCAGCCCGGAGCCGGATTCGATCCACCGCACCGCAACGAAGACTGATCGCCGGAGTCGGCCAACTAAGTATCGACCGCGTCGGCTCCACCAAGCAGTATACACACATCCCAAGGCGCACCGACTGCGCTCACTCGGGAGCAGACCAGCTCTGCATATGGGCGTCGATGGCCGGCCCAACAGGGTTCGCGGGCCACTCGGCAACTCCTGAGCGAAGGACGGACTCGGCATCCCCGGCGGTGCAAGTTGGTTTCTGAATTCATTCAGAGCCAAATGCCTAAGTCCGAAGACTCAGTTCCGAAGCTGGAAATCGAGAGTGTTCCCCTACGGACACTAGCCGGCAATGACCGACCCGGATAAGCCCAGACACTGCTCGAATCCATTTGGAATTCATGATACGCCTCCCAGCGGGCCACTAGCCACTCCATAGCAGAGAACTTTGGGTATCACCGAGAATTTTTTCTGCTACCAGCTCACTTCCTACTTTTTAGGAACTTCTAGAGTCCCTCAAGGTCTCTCTGTAGGATGACTCGGCAGCACACACCGTTCATTTTCCAGTCGGGGCTGCCTCAGTCCAGGGAAGGAGACGACACCAACGACGAGACCCTGAAGGACTCGGGGGCTACTGATGGCGGGATCCCCCCGGGGTAGGCCCAAGACAAGGACTCGGCCGGCATGGCCGAGGGTGGCCTAAGCCGAGTCCATGAAGTCCACTCAGCTGGGTCGTCCGCACGTCATCAAGATAGGCGTGGCCACGACGCGGTCATCCCACAACGCGTTCAACCAACGGCGTGCGAGCGATGCGCCGTTACCAGGGCGATGTGCACAACCAATGCGCCGTGATATCAGGAGTTACTCCGCACGACTTGCGCTGGCTAACCGACTCGGCAGTTGTAGACTCTGGCCTCGTCGGCCCTATATAAGGTGAGGCTAGGGCCCCTGATTGGGGTTAGACTGTTGATTGTTAGGCTGATCAATTAGCTTCCCATTTTCTCCATACTTGTACGCGCTACGCGCTCTTTCTCTCTTCCACCTCCGATCCTCACGATCATTGTATTTCAAAATCCCTCATACGAGGCAAGATCAAACATCTAGCAGGAGTAGGGTATTACCTCTTTCACTGAGGGCCTGAACCTGGGTAATTCCCCTCGTGTGAACCTTGGTTGGATCATCCACTCACGCCCCCGAGAATCATAGATGTATATTGCCGTGAAATCACCACGACCATGTGTATGTCAGTGGCTATCCTAGACCTAATCGGAGGCTACTTCGACTAGTTCCGTGGGGCTCGACTCCTTCGAGGTGGCGGGTCTTCTCGTGGGAATCGCTAGGGCTTCTGGATGGCTTCAGGCTTCTAACTTGATCTTCTGAGACTTGTCTGGCTTCTAAGACCTAAAATACTTCCCTCCTCCCTTATGAGATTGCTGATCCTTTTATAGGGGGCATGGACTTATGCCTTAGTAGAACTCTGGCTTCCTTAAACGTCGGGATTGACTTCCTAGTTTAAGGGGTGTCCTTCCTCCTTACGGGGGTTACCTTATCTCCTGGGGATCCTCACCAGATACGTATTTTTATTCCGATAATCCAAGGAATCGTATATAGATACCTCCTCATATACGGGATACTATACTATACATCGTCAGGATCATTACTACATTACATGGTGTACTGAACATGTTCGAATGAGGGTATCAAAAGAATATGAGGTATGGGGTCCAAATACTAGTGTAGTGCTACCACCAACATATGTAACCATGACTTATAAGATTGATAGGCTTTTGGAGCTGATATGCACAATGGGGTCTATCGATCACTAGCATGCCACTAATCAGTACGGGAGACCCACAAGGAAAAGAATGGAACTATGTTCTGGATTTAGGTGGTCGACATAAACTCAAGGTTTGGCATAGTCGATCGAGACGACATCCTAGGGTTGGATGTACTGAGATCAGATAGGTTTTGAACTATCTGGCATGTCGAGTAGCAGCCTCCAAGCATGTTATTTTTCTCAAACTAGTCGCTATGCTTGAATCCTGAAACTTACAAGTGAGGTTGTCCGGAACCTCCAGGCGTGGTATCTTTGTGAGTAATGGTTAGATTTTTTAGAGCTGCTTATATAAGCCACCACTCCTCCTGAGTGGAGACAATCTTCCAGAGATGCTCATGTACCCCATTCTCTCTTGCCTTCTTGTGCGAAACTTTGAGGGGGAGAAATCTTTAGGATTTGGATTGGATTTGCATTGATCATTCAAACAAGAGATCACCTCCAAGCTGAGATCAAGTTCTATTACTATTGGAGGTTGGTGCCTCCTAGACGATTAGGCGTCATTCGGAAGTCTTTAACATTGCGAAGAAGCTAAAAAATTTGTGAATGTTGGGGTTGCAAGAAAAAGAAAGATGCTTCACATCGAAGCCTCTTGAGAAAAGAGCACATTTCAGTATGTGCTTTGATCATTGGATCAAGATTTCTCAACGGAGACGTAGGACCTCGCTAAGCATTCAAACTTCGACAACAAACCTTTGTGTCGTCGTGTTTGCATATTTCCGCATTTATTTTCTAGTTCCTTTACTTGTGGTGTTTTAGGTTGCTAGAAATTGTTTCTATTTCTATCTTTCATTCTAGCATATTTGGGTTGTTTTTTAAATTATCTATTCACCTCCCCCTAAGCGACATCCTTGATCCTTCGATATGTGTCATAGTTTTTAATTGATATATCATCTGTACACTCTACTTGGTATATTTGGGTTGCTTATTTTGTTAAAATCATTTTACATCTTGAGTAACTCATTGTGTCCATGTATATGTCGAAGTTTTTAATTTCTTCAATTACTTATGTTGACTATATTCATTCCTCCCAATCTTTTAGCAACCGAAACAAACAGTAGTTTGTTTTGCACATGATTGCATTGCTATGTAACCATGAAGCTGAACCGACTCATTTCAAGGGTAATTCCAAAAAAGAACTCTGATGAGGTATATTTCGAGAGTTGTCATTTTACATACATTCAAATCCTTCCTTACAAGTTAAGTTAATGTAAAGGGAGAAATGCAGCTATAAAGGACAATGTTGAGGCAGAAGTCTAGCAGCTAGAGTGGGGGCTGACGTCCTAGATCTGTTGTTCAGCGAGCGAGGCAGCTCGATGGACTCTACTCCAATGCATTCGTTGCTTAGGGGCGGTGGCGTGGCAGGATCAAGCGGCATTTGTGGCAACGGCAGAGAAGGAGACGCGATGGCAGTAGCTGGACAACAACATGAGAGGGGAATCACATCCACTGGAGCCACCTCCGTCGCCTACATCTGTGGCTACTCATGCAGCGGCGGTGTCGTGGGGATGATTGGGACGACTTGCAGGTAGGCATGCGCGGTGGGGCTTGACGATGATCTTACTCTAGAACTCAACAGCAAACAACGGGTGGCGGAGGATGCTTCGAGAGATGACAAGAAATGGGGAAAGCGGAGGGATCGGTGCTTTTTTTTTAGGGGATATCTGCATTATATTAAGATAAGGAAAATAGATACATTGGGAGAGGGACAGCTGTGTCCTCAAAATACGAAAAGGCTCCCACAAAAAAGAAAATTACAATAAAGCCCCTGGAGCAGACAACAACATCCGGACCGCCGCCAGCCACCTTCCCGCTGGCGAGCCGCCGAAAGCGCCGAGAAACAATGAAGACGGCATCCCGCGCAACACCTGCAAAAGACATAAAGAGGACAACACCTCGGATAAACGCCGCAAGAGCTATCCGCCGCGAAAAGCAGAGGGGTCGGTGCTTCTTGGGTGAGACAGAACAAGTGGAAGAGAGGTAGTGTGAGAGGGGGAATCGAATAGGCTTTAAAAACCTGTTTAAGCCATTGCTAATCCAAACATCGTTTTCTATTAACCTATTTTTAATAGGAAACTACTAAAACTTAATTCCCAAAAATCCCTTCAAAATCAGTTTTTCTAACAACCGCTCAAAGCAGAGCCTACTCTGACCACCCTACTGCCCAAGTGTTGTGCATTGGGGTACCCATCCTCAAGCTCCACCTCCAGGACAAGGCGCTTGTCGTGGTAGTGTGGGCCAGCCCTAACGAGAAAGAAAACTAGGTTTGGCTCACGGCCAAAAAATATACAATACAACTATACAAAGGTTGGTGAAGCCGTTGCTGAGACCTACAGGATGAGAATACAATATTCTAAGAAGGACCGAGAAGGCAAGCTGGATATAAGGGTCTCTTTGAAACACAAGAATGGAAAAAGGAGTAGAAAAAATATAATAATTAGATATCATGCCATGTTATATCATACATAAATTAAAAACATAAACATAAGTAATAGAAGTTGTTTATTGCACCATAGAAAAAGCTCAATTTTTCTAGAGATTAGGTCCATGCCATACTTGTCACAGACCCAGGCAAGCTCTTTCTGACTGGATAGACCATCATTTGTATATTTTCTTCTTCTTTTGCATGCAAACTTTTTATATTTAATATATGTATGTATGTATATATGTATATATATATAGTAAGATACTCTCCTATTGTTGTCCTCTCAAAAACATGTCATAGACATAAAATATATTTTCAAGAGATTTAATTCGATCGAAATTTTACTTTAAACTGACCCAAAATTTCTACAGTTTTTTGTAACCTATGTGAGAAAATTCGTAAGAATTGAGACCGTATGGAAACTGAATCAAAAAGCCCTAGAAGGACCAAACACTGGAAAGGTGCACCAAACGCGAACAAGGAAGAAGCTAGTCAGGTCGGCAGGTAGGAGGATGTCACCGAGCATCATAGACCGCGCGAATAGTGGCATCTAACACGCACTGCCGGAGTTGGCCGCCCTGCCGCTGCGCATGGATAGTGGTCCCTGGAGTTCCCCGGGGCCCCTTGGCCTCAGCGTCGGCATTCAAGCTGCGGCGCCGGTGCTTCTGGCCTTCTGCAGCTGCAGGCAGCAGCCTCCGAGGCTCGACTTGGACGACATCAAAATTCAAAGCTCCTTGACTGGGAGTCTGGGACCACCTAGGAACTTGGAAATTTTTTGATCAGCCAGGTATGCATACAGTTAATGCTTCGGTTGACTCTTCTCCTTGGGTTGTTGGGCTCACGTAATCACATACAGGCCGCTGGCAGGCGATGGGCCGTATGGTAGATTTCGGGATACATATTTCTTCTGGCCAGCGCATCGTCTCTTTTGTTTGGTTGAACATGAGTAGTTGCATGCTGATTTCCTACCCTTTTTCCCCTCCCCTGTCATGCACGGATCTGTAGACTAGACGTGAGAGCCAAAACAGATACACTGTACAGCTGTAACGCAGTGGCTCATAATGTTAGGGTGGTGACTGGACAAATTTTCCTATAGGCCAGTGACACACGATGAAGAGAACTGTGATTGCGTGCCACGTCCGTACATATGATTTGCATACTACATACGACGACATACGTAGGAGAAAATATTGACAATCACTATAGACCTCTTGATTCAAAGGAATTGGAGGATTGTAATCCTTACGATTATTTATATGTTAGTTGTTTGATTTATAGAATTATGATATATAGAAAAAATTTCTAAATATTTTTTTGCACTATATTTCTTAGAATTTTTTCATTGATTCAACTTTTTAGAAAAACTAGTTAAATACCCGTGCGATGCTACGGAGAAACAAATTAGATCACTGAGCATATCGATTTATTGATGTCACGCTCCATGCCACTTCCTCAGTTTCATCTCAACTCTTGGTTGAGTTTCAGCTTAGGTATAATTAGATGTTGTTTGTGGGAGTAGCACTTTGGGTGAATTTCAAATTTCAAATTTCAAGTCGGTGGATGAGGAGGACATCTATTGATGTTTCGACACAGGTATATAGTTTTTGCTAAAATTTTGAGATGATCCCACAGTAAGAATGAGGGAAAGAAAATGTACAGACCGTCGCCACCGATTAACATCTTTATAGGAATAAAGATGTCTATGTTCTTTTATGAGAAATCAAATATCCTCACAATTCTGTAGAATTCAAGATGACATGTTACTATAGTCTTATGCCTTTTATGTTCTACTTTTTGAGAATCGTGCAAATAAAAAAGGTCCTAATAACACAACTGCTCAGGTAGTGGTCACATACTCCCCTTGTCCGGATATACATGACGTATTTAGATTGGTTAAGATAAGATTTTGATCAATAATTATTTCATTGGTATATAATTTATATGATATAAAATTAATATCATTAGATTCATATTTAAAATGTTTACTTATAATTATGAATTTATATCACATATTAATAAATTAATTATTAATTACAAACTTATCTTAATCAATTAGAATATGTTTCGTATATCTAAATGAAGGGAGTATTAAGGCATAGGTCAGTAGGTCCACATGGAGCTGAAGCAGAAAAGGCATATATATGAAACAGACTATGTATGCTAATAAACACTCCTTGAGCAAAGGAAAGATGTATATACCGCCAATCTACACAAATCATACTTACACCATCATATTACTCACACTCGAGTATCCCGACATCCCCGGCGCAGGCTGCAAAATGTTGAAAGAGTACACATGACATACTTAATACTCCCTCCGTGTTGGTTGTTTGACGATGTGGACTAGTTAAATATTTATAGTTTTAATCATAATATAAAAAATATCAACATCTGTAACCTGAAATTAATATTACTACGACTATCGCGAAATATTCTTTCATAATAAATACTTATATTTATTTGAGGCATCATCATAGGTTTTTTATAAACAGACATGTCGATGATCGGTAAACTGCCGATCTTACGGTATTCGTGGAATGTGTATGTATTAGGAATAGGGACCGCTAGGGCACAAGGCCAGAGGTATAATGGCAAGGAAAACACCCTTTTTATACAGGTTCGGGCCTCCCTCAAGATAACAACCCTACGTCTTGTTCGTATATATTAACTGGAGAATGTCTTACAAGGGATATGAAGGTTAGTGGCTATCCTAGGCCTAATCGTAGACTAATCCGATTAATTCCGCTAACCTCGACTCCTTCGAGGTGACGGATCTTCTCGTAGGAATAAGTTAGGGTTTCTGGATCTTCCTTGGATCTAACTTCACCTGTCCTCCCCTATGGGATTGCTAATCCTTTTATAGGGGGTTCATCTAGTCGTACTGGACATGGACTTATGCCCGAGTAGAACTCTGGCTTCCTTAAACGTCGGGATTGACTTCCTAGTTTAAGGGTATCCTTCCTCCTTATGGGGGGTTACCTTACCATCCTGGAATCCTTACCAGGGATATCGTACTATACATCGTCAAGCCCCCCATCAGTACGTGAAGTGAGGTCATGACTGTTCTGTATGAAATCTGCCCTTCTCGAGGGGTAGCTCCGAGTAGGCGAACTGAGTAATCCTTATCGACAACTTTCCCGAGTAGGTACAATCTCTACCGAGTAGTCGTGATAGCCTTATCGAAATAGTTCTTGGAAATTCAAGAGCTCTTTCGATTTAATCTGACCCGTCGATCACGGACACACGTTGGCCTGGTGGATTTCTAGAAAACCGAACCGTTGTGGCGGAAATTTCACGTGGTAATGAAGAATCTTTCCTTTTTCTGCGCTACTGTTCGGCTGATGTTAGTCGTAACGTAGCGCGCTTGTCGGGGTCGTGGATACAACGTCTCGTATGCGGGAAAAGCAAATGTCCGCATTAAATACGATGGAACAGACCGTGCCGTTAACCGTGCTCGGTCAGGCGAAAGTTAGAATCTTTAAGAAACCAAGAGTTGGGGTTTTGCCCGCATTGCTTTTCGTTCCTTAGCCTTCCCATCATCTTCTTCCTCGCGCCCAAATCTTTCCTCTTCCATCGTCTCCGATCATCCGGCGGAAATGGGCAAAAAGAGCGCCACGAAGAAGTCCCCTGAGCCCAAGAAGCTATCAGGAGATACCTTGGGGGAGCAAATCTCTGTCATCCCCGAGTTCGAAGCCTCGGTGATGGACTTCGCCGCCATCAAGAGACTCGTGGCGGAGGAGGTAATCCTCCCGGAGGTGTTCGTACCATTCCGGGAAGCCGTGAAGGAGACGGTTCCCAGTCCAGACACGGACTGGGTCGTCGTCTTCACGGATTTCTTTAGGTGCGGACTCTAGTTCCCACCTTCGCATTTCTTCCTCTTTGTGCTCCAGTTCTATGGGATCGAATTGATTCATCTCAACCCAAACTCGGTCCTGATGCTGGCGGTCTTCGCACATCTGTGTGAAGTGTACCTTGGCATCCGGCCGAGCCTAGAGCTGTGGAGGTTCTTCTATAACCTCCGCCGGATGAAGGTCAACGGCGGAGGAGTCATCGACGGTGCCGGGTTTCGACTCCGGGAAGGGAAGAAGGACGCCTACATTTCCTCTTCCTGGAAGTCGTCGTGGTCGGGCTAGCATTATCGGTGGTTCTACTGCCAGCCCCCACCTTTCTCCGGGATCCACTACCGAGGCCTGGCTCCCCTCCCGATGAAGTGCTGGGTGGAGGCCCCGAAGGAGACCAAGCAGCTCAAGGCCTTCGTCCACGACATCGCCAATCTCGCCGCCAAAGGCTTGTCGGCGTGGGATGTCACAGAAGACTTCCTTCGATGGCGAATCAGCCCTCTTCGGTCGAGGGTCCATCCTGCCTAGATAGTCCCGGAGAGACAAGACCAATCAAGGGACTTCGATACAGGTAGGTACTTTGTCGTTCCCGTACCGTTCTAGTTGGTGAGACTTTTCACTCATTTCTTACTTCTTTTGATTGCGTAGATCTGTCCCCCGAGGAGCTCCAGAGTAGGTTGAACAACCTATTCGAGCAGTCTCCCCAGGGTGGGCGGACGGAGGTGCCCTTGCCTCTTCTGAAGCTTAGCCTTGATAACCAAAAAGAAGTCCTTTCGGTGAGTTGTAGGTCTTTTACCTTGTCTGGTCCTGAGTTATCTGAGTAGTAATGTTAATACCCTTCGGGTTTTCTTCTGCAGCGATTAGGCCGCGGAGGCTCTGACTCGGAGGCCGAGCGGGCTGGAGCCCCTGTGCAGGATGAGGACATCTAAGTCGTCGGAGAGACCCTGCCACCCCCCGAAGAGGGAGTCGGAGGTCCATCCAAGGCTGAGGCGGCGGTGGAGTCTACTCGAGTGGATTCTCCTATTCGGGTTCCTTCTCCTCCGCCGAATCCCCAATCTCAGGTTAGAACTCTCGCCCGACTGGTTCTGCCCCATGCTTTTTCTTGATTAGGATGACAGGAGTGATCTTGTCGGATAGCACGAGGCGAGTGGCCTTCTTCCGAAGGAGCCGACGCCTCCTCCCCCGACTACCCGCAAGGAGGAGGCCACCACGGCAAAGGGAAAAGCGCCGCTGGCCTCTGCTGAGAAGCGAGGTTCAAATATTTCGTCGAAGGAAACTCTTCCTCCGGCGAAGCGCCAAAGGTAAGCTTCCTTCGTGGTCCTTCTCGGCGTTTTTGTTTCTTGTCTTTGTTTAGGATTAATTTGGAAGTTCCTCCGATTAGGGTGACCATCCTTCCGGCCGGAGTCCGGTGGGGGCCGTTGTCGAGGAGCAGCCCTCGGTGCCAAGATCGGTGAAAGCCCCGGTCGAGTGGATTGAGCCCCCTGCGCTGGAGCCCTTGGTGCCGGAAAGTGTCGGCTTGACCTCCCTGCTACAGGCAAGTCGATGAGTTAGTAACAAAAAGTACAATGTGACCAATACTAACCTTATTGCTTTTTAGATCGTCATTTCCCGGATCCCTCTGCTCGAAAAGGCTCAAACTGAGCTGGAGGCGAACCGAGCGGCGGACGAGGAGCTGAAGAAGCGCCTCGAGGAGTCTGGGAACTGGCGGGCGGAGAAGGAGGAGCTAATGAAGTGCCTCCATGACGCCGAGAAGGGGCGGCAGGTGGTCGAGGCTGAGCTCCAGGTCTCGAGGACCCGCTTGTCGGAGGTGGATTCTTCCCTGCAAAGGAGTCAAGCCTATGCGGGGAAGCTGGAGAAAGACCTCGAGCGCGTCCTTGGCATGCTCGAGCAGGCGCTTGTCGAAATCGGAGTCACCGTCTTCCCCAGCCCTCCACGTGCTGCCCGGCTGGTGGAACTCGTAGCTTCTATCTCCCGGCTGAAGCCCATTCTCGAGAAGCTCCTCGAGGACGAACTCCAGCAAGGCGTGCGGGATGCCTTGGCCTTTGCTCTGGCCCTTCTCCGGTGTAGGCACCCAGACTTCTCCCTGGAGGTTCTTGCAACTGATCTGCCGGCTGGTGAGGAAGAAGAGCTCCTTGATGCTATGCAGAGTGCTGCAGACGCCTTTGGCGATAGGGTACAGGCACCTAGTCTAGCTAGGTAAAATAGGAACTTGTAACAAACAGTGGTTAGTAACTGTGCACTAATCATGTGTGTTTTTTTTGTTCTTTTAAACACTCATCTGCTTTGTGAAATGCTTGTCGGACACGAGGGTTGTTGTAGACTTAGTCGAACTTGTTGTCCCTTTTCCCCTGACTTAGGATTTTTGAGTTGCGCTGTTTTACCGCTAACTGCGATGGACCAGGCCTTAGGTTTAGTCGGACGGAGAGCTCCGTGGCTCCTCGTCATCAGTAAACGTGATAAGGGGTCCTCGTACAGCCTTTCGTGGTCGTAGCGACAACTCGTATTCCTTTGTTGTAGAGGTACTGGATGTAAGTTAGTAAGTTCTACATTTTCGCCTTGTTGACGACAGCATTACACTCTACCCGTGATGCCTTTTGCTCAAAGCAGTCGAGGACGCAAATGAGCGTATGGGTTCCGTTGGTCTAGTCATGCTCGTACTCCTTTTTTTTCCTTTACTCGAGGTCGGGGAACGTTACTACGGAACTGGGGAGCTTAGTCGACCAGGCCTTAGGTCTGGTTAGGTGGGGGGCTCAGTGACTTCCCCTGTCACCTGCAGACACGTTAAGGGGTTTTCCTCGCGCCCCTGACAGTTGTAGTGCGGAACCTTTTTCCTTTGTGTAGGTCGAGAAAATTAGTACTCGTATGTGTACACCAATTCGCCATATACTTATCTAGCCCCCGACTGTCTTATTCGAGAAGCATCTCGGATAGGTAGTCTAAAAAAATAAATATCGAACTAGAAACTTAATATATTAAGACCGTGAACTGTTTGAAGTGTCATTTACAAGCTATTGTAAGAAAAAGATGTCCTAGAAATCTTAGAGAAAATAAACTAAGCCATCCCCCTCCTCCAGCTTGTCGCTAGTTGCCCCAGAGGCTCGCGCCCTCTTGTTGTGACCTGCTGACGAAACTTGTTGAGTGCACGTGCTGGGCGGCGGCGCCCGAAGCGTCTTATCATCGGTTTTGTTCGTAGCTTGACGACCTTGGGGCTGGAACCGGCGCAACTGGGAACGCGCTGGCGAGGAGGCGATGCCCGTGTAGTCTTACCGAGGGTGTTTGCACGGAGGACTTTCTAGGGAACATGACTCTTTTGCTGCTGACACGAGCGACCTGGATCCGGCGGCTTCCCCTGTGGAACCGTTGTCCTGCTGAGGGGAAGGCCCTATTTCCCCCGGTTCTGGTTTAGTTGTGGAACTTTTTCTCCGACTTGGATGGGGTATTTTCCGAAGTTGTCACTCGTAGTTGTAGCGGGGGTCTTGACGATGTGGAGGCGCGTGCCGTAACATCGGTGTCCCGACTAGAGAGTTGTTGTTGTTCTGTGAGGTCGAGGCCGCGCTTGTCGCAGAGAAGTACTTCTTGAGGAAAGTTTTTTATCGTGAAAACACCCTTTGGGCCGAGCATCTTCATGCACTGGTAGGCATAGTGCGTTGCTGCCATGAATTTGGCCAAAGTCAGGCGTCCTAAGATAGCATTGTATGCTGTCTCGAAATTGACTACGTCAAACAGAATTTTCTCTATTTAGAAATTCTCAGGTGTTCCAAAGGTCACCGAGAGCGTGACCTGCCCGATCGGCGTGGCCGACGAGCCCGGCACGATGCCGTGGAACGCCTGTGTCACCGTCTGGATTGATGACCGTGGGTACTTGCATAGCATCGAGGGCTTTGGTGAATAGGATGTTGAGGGAACTTCCTCCGTCTATCAGCACCCGAGCCACTCGGCAGTTGTTGATCATTGGTTCGACCACAATCGGATATCGTCCTGATCGAGCACAGTTTTCGGGGCAGTCAGTTTGGTTGAACTTGATTTCAACCTCCGACCATTTGACTGCCCGAGGTACTTGTGGTATGCTTGCAAAGACTTCTCGGGCAATCGCCTTGTATTGCCTCCTTGATTCGTAGGAGGACGAGCCCCCAAATATATGCTCGATCGCTCAGATGTGCCCCTGGAATGGCTCAGGGGAGGAGTCATCGTCGGGTGTCATGTCCCGGCTATTGTTTGTGACCTGCGGGTCATTCCCGCGGAGCTTCTCTTTTTCCTCCTTAAGGTACTTCTTGAAGATGTGACATTGACGTAGGTCATGTGAGTCGGTCTGGTGGAAATCGCACCAGAACTTGGATGGCTTGTCGGAGGAATTCATTTGCTTATCCTTGGGGCATGGTCGCCAGGTACGCTTCTCGGGGAGATCTGCAAAGACCTCCTCGCGTGTTGGCTAAATCTCAGTTGTCTGAAATTTTTGCAAATCTCAGTCACCTAAAATTATTGTATTAAAAGTGTGCAATTTTAGAAAATTGCACACCACTTGGTCTAAAATTACAGTATTTGAAAGTGTGCAACTTTAGTGAAAACTTAGTGCAATTTTTAGTTTGTATGTTATATATGGAGTGAGACGTGAATGAGATGGTTGGATGTTGATCCAAAGGTCTAAAAAGTGGCTGAGATGTAAAAAAAAATTCAGGCAACTGATAAATAGACATTCCCACCTCCTCGGCTTTAGCTCTCTTTTTTCTATTCCCTCCGGAGGGCTTCTTCTTGCGTTTCGACTTCTTGGAGTCGTCTCTGGTCCATAGGGGAGAACTGGTCGACCTGCCCTGCTGCTGTTTGATGTAGCGTAAGGTTTCCTCCGCACAGGCAGCTTTCTCGGCTAAGTCCATGAGCCGCGCCATGGTCTTAGGAGGATGCATGATCAAATCGTGCGTGCACATCTCGTTTCTACTGCCCCGAGTGAAGGCGCGAATGACGTCCAAGTCTGTGATCTCAGGTATAGTGTTGCGAACAGCATTAAATCTCTTGGTAAACTCTCGGAGCATCTCGTCTGGTCTCTGGACGACTAGAAATAGGTCGTCGACTCGACTAGGGCGTGTGTAGGTATCTTGGAAATTGCCGATAAGCATGTCGCAAAGTTGTCCCCAAGAGCGGATCATTCCCGAGGGCAGATTCGTCAACCATGTCCTGGCGGCCCCTCTGAGGGCTATCGGGAGGGTAGTTGGCCATGACCTTCTCGTTTCCTCCTGCGGGCTCAATAGTCGTAGTATAGATCGCCAAGAATTCTGCAGGATTCGTGGTGCCATTGTACGACTCTAAGGCCCCAGGCTTAAAGCGAGACGGCCAGCACACATGTCGGAATTCTTGTGATAACGCTTGGCATCCGTGGATGGCTCTCCGATAAGGCGCGATCTCGCCGCTATTCGGGGTCGGAGATCGTCCTCGAATGTTGGTGTGATGTCGTTGGTCTCTCGGGGGGGGAGGGGAGGGAGATTGATCTTGCTGGTGCCTCTGGCTCCGGCGCCCATTGATCTTGTCGCGTAGGTCAACGCGCGGTTCCCCTTATCGAGACTGGTTTCTGGGGTGACGTCTTTCCCCGTCTGACTCCTCCTGCGGGCGAGGGGTGCTCCTCTCGTTGGAGCTACGTGCCACAGATCGTGCTCGAGAAGATTCGGCTTGAGCTTGGGCCTGTTGCAATTCAGCCCCCAGCTGTTGCAGCCACCGCCGTCCTTCAGGCATTGATAAGTCTGCCGCCGGTGGTCTTGACAGCAGATTACGCGCCTCGACGAGCCTTCAAGCAGTTCGAGACACGTATTCCTCTGTCCCTGGAGGTGTTCTTTCTGCTCCCGTAGGCCTATTCCCGTTCCTTTGGGGAGTAGTCGTTGGGCTGCGACGTCGAGAGCTCCTATCCTGATCTTGTCTCTCGAGCTCTTCACGATCATCTTGAATCGTGAGAACTACTCGAGGACATAGATTAGATGTGGTATAGTTCTACTCCATCGTGTCGTCCTCATCAGGTACGGCGTGAGTGGATTCCCCCTTTGAAGGCCCTGGCGCACTCGGTCTGGAAGCGATCGGCTTCGCTGTCCGAGTCCTCGTCAGGAGCGTATTCTCCATAATCTACGCGATCCGTTACCGGGTATGGATCCATTAGGCCAAAGTTGTCATAGAAACCTTGATCCGAGTACCCAGTACGGGGCGTGACGGCGATCGTATTCCCTGCCGAACTTGCTTCCTCCTCCTTAGGTTGTGCCAAGGAGAGTCGTGCAATCGGCGTTATGGGCTGATCGTGAGAAGTTGCACGTCTTGCCGGCTTTGATTCTTCCTGGACAGCTTGAGCCGAAGAGGTCCCCACGGTCGGCGCCATCTGTCGACGATCGGTAAGCCACCGATCTTACGGTATTCGTGGAATGTGTATGTATGAGGGGTAGGGACCTCTAGGGCACAAGGCCAGAGGTATAATGGCCAGAAAAACGCCCTTTTTATATAGGTTCGGGCCTCCCTCAGGATAACAATCCTACATCATATTCATATATATTAACTGGAGAATGTCTTACAATGGATATGAAGGTTAGTGGCTACCCTAGGACTAATCTGATTAATTCCGCTAAGCTCGACTCCTTCGAGGTGGCGGGTCTTCTCGTAGGAATAAGCTAGGGCTTCTGGATCTTCCTTGGATCTAACTTGGCTTGGATCTAACTTCACATGTCCTCCCCTATGGGATTGCTGATCCTTTTGTAGGGGGTTCATCTAGTCGTACTGGATATGGACTTATGCCTAAGTAGAACTCTGGCTTCTTTAAATGTCGGGATTGACTTCCTAGTTTAAGGGTATCCTTCCTCCTTATGGGGGGTTACCTTACCATCCTGAAATCCTTACCAGGTACGTGGTATACTCCAGTAATCCAGGGAATCGTATGCGGATATTTTCTAATATACGAGATACCGTACTATACATCGTCAAGACAGGAAAGCAACTATCCATTTAAGAAGAAAACAAAGTGTTATGTACAGATAAGGCACAACATCCTGGGTGGAGGGGCTCACTCTTCACCTGTCAAAAAAAAATTAATGGATTACTCGCTCTCCGAGTTACTACTAGGTTGGTACTGAGAGATAGCATTAACGCGATGTATAATATCTTGTGTGAGGCAGGCTACCGTATCTAGGTCCATGGATTCATTGTTGAAAATGTGCATTGCATTTCTTCCACATGTTTCACCATAATAGATTAGAAACCTGCTCTGTCACCTCCTTGTTTCTTTTGTGTCCACTTTTAGCATCTGGTTGCACCAATCATCCAGAAAAGAAAAACCCATTAAAGATGGGGCATCAGCGTCGTTGTTCCAAGTGCATATGTTCTCCCAAACAACATGAATGAGCATTCATAAGTGCCTAGCCCTTTCAGACGAAAGCTAGCATAACTTGCATATGAGGTCATGACGCTAGCCGCATTTGGCAAAAGTGTCTGTCATGAGCGTTGGCAAGAACAATCTACATTTCGGCTTCACGATGGCCTTCCAAATTTTCTACGACATGAAGTTTACGTAACGAAGCATCATATTTTTATAGAAACTATGACCTTGAAAACTATGTGATATCTAAAACTACCTACATTATGATAAATAGTTAGTGGTAAAATTAAGTGGCAGTACGTGTACACGTAACTACTTGGGTTCATTACTTAGAATGATCACGGTGTATCAGTCTTTCAGAAAAAAAGAACACGATGCTAATCGACGCGTTAAGTGAGAGAGCATGAGACATGTTAAGCGGGGCGTTGGAGGCTCGAAGCCTCTTAACATCTATAGTTAGAGCGCTCACCAGCACTACAACACGGATACCTATTTGAGCGCACTTGATCAAAGATGGCATTTAGTTTAAATGCCACCAAATAAATGATCCACGGTACTTATTATGATTCCCTGGCACTTAAAAATGCTGGCACAAAAATGTGCCACCATAGGTTAAATTCCGGCACAAATAAGTGTCAGCATATATTTTGACCAACCAGGGCATATATATGTACCGTGTAAAATCTATCGCGGCACTTAGGATGTGCCAGTCTATTAGATAAATTGCGGCACATAAAATGTGTAGGGAATTGAGAAACCATGGCATATATCATGTGTCGGAAAATTGAGAAACCACGGCACATATCATGTGTCAGGAATTTGAGCAAGCCCGACACTTACAAAGTGCCGGGTAAAAATTAGAGCAACCACGGCACTTATAAGTGCCGGCGATACCCAGATGCCGACTTTGGACCACTGCGCGCGGGAACTAGACCAACTTTGCCACGCGGTTAACCCGTGAAACCCCTCAGTCTTGACTTCTCTTCCCCGACTCCCTAGCTTCTCCTCTCCTCTGGCGACTCCGCCACCGCCCCTTTCTCCTCACGATCCCGGCCGCTCCCGCCGACAATCGGCGCCTGGAGCTCCGGTGAGGTGCCGGCGCTCGGCTCCTTCTCGGGTGGCTCGGCCTCGTCGACGACGCCTCACGCCTCTGACCGAACCTCTTTTTCCTCTACTTCCGGCTACTTCACCCTCTTCGCTGCCACTGGCGCCGTCGCCTTGCCTCGGTTGTCTCCTCCCCGGCTGCCTCTGCTTCAGCCGCCTCCTTCCCGGCTGCCTCTATTCCGGCTGCCTCCGCTTCCCGACTACCTCTACTCCCCCCTCAGCCTATCCGCTCGGCCCCATACGCCGTCGCCTCCGTGTGTCTCGGCCGCCGCCCGGGACGGCCGCGGCTGGCGTTGCAGCTCCCTCACCGGGGCTCCGCCGGCCCGCCTCCCGCTGGTGGCGAGCCGGGGCTCCTTATGCCGACGGCCTCCTCCAAGGTAAGTACTCCCTTTTCCCCCATCTCTCTCCTCTACTCCAAATTCTAGGGTTCAATTCACTTGTTAAATTAATTTGGTCACGGCTAAGGCATATTTCAACTTGTTAATTCACTACCTCTTGTAAATTGAGGTGCCATGATTCGGTTACTAGCATGTTCTAAATATCCTCATCTGTGAGCTATACTACGAGATAATTTGTTCTGCTGGCTTTGGCTTAAATTGGATAATACTGGAGATCCTTCGGTTTAGGTTAGTGCTGCTAAAATATACATCTACTTGTACATATGAGTTGATTACTTGGTATTGTTATTGGTAAGCACAGATGTACAATCTAGGCTCCTTCTCTGTTTGGTTATTTGCGATTTGTTGTTGGATGTTTTTAAGTTAATTCCTCACTGCTACTAAGTCTTGGTGCTTAACACTTGATATTGATCATGCTCAATTACAGTTCCTAGTAATTGTGGTGTAAGAGCTTAGCCGATTTATCACTTAATTCCTTTCAAGGTACTTCTTTTTCTGAAATGCATGCCTCAACTGGTGGTAAATTCTAATGGCATATATGCACCCTGTCATGGATGTTTCTCTAGCTCTGAGATGATCTCCTTACATTTTTGTCAAGGTTTTAGTGATAAGAACAATCTGCTTATATATTTTTTTAGCTTACGTTTCATGTCTTACTTCTGAGCTGTCTAAATCCTACCTTTCCTCTCTTTATCTACTCTCAGAACAGGTGCTATACTTTCCTTGGTCTGAACTACTTCTTTCCTATGATCCTTACTCTCCCCTCCCTTCTTTACTTAAAGAACAGACACTACTCTTGACTTATCTATCTCTTTAAACTGATAAGAACATATCACTTTTACTTGATCTAGCAGGAGGTTAATTTTAGCTTAACGCAGATTATTTTCTGCAGAATTTTAACTCTTTTCTTTTCTTTTCTAAAAATATCTTGTCTCCTCTAGTATACCTTAAGCAAGCTGAAGCTTGTCTTGAGGTTTTTCTGAACCCTTCTTCTTCAGGCTTTGCCTCCTCCTCCTTGCTGCCTTGCTTGCTTCTCAACTCTTTACTGTGTAGGTGATGCTATTTTGGTTGATATTGAGATGAAAATGAAGCACATATGGCCCTATTTATAGGTGTTTGGGGGCTGTTGAGCTGGAATTTTGAAGTTGGCTTTGTTTGACACCTAATGGGTGACTCATACCATATTTTGGTGACTATGTTGCTTGCATGGCAGCCCCTAGTGAATCCTTATCCTCCTCAAGCTTGAGGTGGCAAGGCTGCTGCCACCTCAGCTTAGAGCATGATTCACTCCCCTTGGACAGCATTTTAAGGTTTAGAATGTTGCCTACTATTGAACTGTTGGCTGCTGCTAAGTTTTTAATTTGCTTAGCATTAACAGTTGCCTAGATCTTGCTGGATTGATACCTGAAAGCAGATCTTAGTCCATTTACTTACATAATCGGTTGCCTGATGCTAATGGAGGTTAGCTTAAATCAAAACTGACTTAAGGAGTTTTAATCTGTTGCCTTGTTGCCTAGTTGAATTTGGATGCCTATCACTTGCTGCCTCATGATATGTTGCCACAGGAATAACACTTGTTGGCTTTACGATTTGTTGCCGGTTGCCTAATCTAAATCTCTAAGTCAGTTTAATCCTTTTAGAATCCATAACCAGTTCTCTAGATTCACAATGCTAGCCTCAAAATGCATTTTCAAAAAGAAAATACAACATTTTAACTCTTAACCCAATCTCTCTCTTTTGTAGTATTTTGCTTTTGTTTATGTGCAGGTTGAAGATCAAGAATTGGAGAAGATGAGAGAAGGACTTAAAGGAAGAGTGAAGATAATATATAGATTTTTACTTCCTAATTTTTGTAACATTCATAATTTGTAACATGTAAATCTTTCTGTAAATCTTTTGGACATTTGTATTTGTATTCATGTTGTTTGAATATATATATTTCTTGGATCGATCTGAAATACTCATGTGTATGTACGTTGAGGATTGTATTACCTTTGCATATGCATATATGTTTAATGTTTATCCAATGTGAGGAAAAAAATTTAAATTTCACTCAAATTATGTGCTGGGTTAGGTATACCAGGCACATAATATGTGCCGGGATAGGGATACAATGACACTTATCATGTGTCGGGTTAGGTATATCATGGCACATATTATGTGCCGGGTTAGGGATACGACGGCACTTATAATGTGCCACGGGCTTGAGAAAGAACGGTCCATCTAAGTGTCAGGGTTGGTCAAGTGCCGCGAAAACTCTTTCTCCGTCGGTACTTTTTTTGACGGTCAATAAGTACCAGGAAAAACTTTTTGCCGGCACTTAGCTGGATTTCTCGACACATAAATATGTCCCCGGATGGGGTACCGTGTCGTAGTGCAGGGGCCTACAGCCAGCGACACGGAGCCGCCGAGAACGACCGCCCACCTGTTGGAACGGAGCCTTCGAGGGGAAGAAGACCGCGTCCGGTCGATACCCACCCAGCCAGACGCATAAAGCAAAAACACCGCACCGAACGCGAACGGTACGGAAGCTTCCCAACTCCGATCCACCACCACGAGAAGCTACCGGAGGGAGGCGTAGGCACCGCCGCACGCCCAGCGGAGAAAGGGGAGATGATACGGCCGCACGGCGCATGCGGCAGCAGCAGATCCACCCCGGCTCCGGCCGCTGCTCTCCTCCTCGCCGCCGCCGCGATCTGCTCCCAGTTCGCGACAGGTGCGTGCCTCTCTAGCCCCCCTCGATAGATCTGGGTGTGGTACGTGGAGATCTGGTTGGGAGGCGTGGCGCGGGATTGACGAGGCGTCGCCGCCCGTCGGTGGTCGCGGAGTTTTTTGGGGGGAAGGGGGGTGGGATCCGTTTGTTATTCTCCAGTTCCGTTGTTACTATGGTCTGCGAAGTCTAATTAATTCGGTGGATTGGGATTTGGGTCGAGGAACTCGCGGAATCCCGTGGTAGTTTCGATGAACAATCCACCAGCTTAAACTTAGGATCCCGTTTTCAGAGTTCGTTGTAGTTACTTTGGGCCTTCACGAACAAGCGGTTTGAATTGTCGTAGCGTTTCTTGTGGAAGTTGAAATGAGAAGCGGATGTGCTGGAATGAGCTGTCTTATCGAGGTTGAAACTTATTTGGGGATTTGCCAGGTAGAGGAAAAATGTTTGCCGGGAAAATTGAAGGGCTCTCTGATCTAACTTGTTGCATCTCATTGCCAGACTATTTGACAATACATCGGCATTTCTTTCTTATTTTCATTCACCTTTCTGTGGTATCTGGAATTTTGAACTCACGAGCTTAGCTGATGTTTACAAAAACTAGCAAACTGCATGATATGGGAAGAAAAGATTCATTAGCCAGCTATTTTGCTGTCACTTTTTGAAGTACAAAGTGAATAAACAATTAGCGACTTACTCCATGTCAGTTTTGAAGGACCACACTATCATGCTCTACTACTACAGTATGTTGTCTACACCTGCTGATTATTTTCCCTATTTTCTTAGGGAATGTTACAAAATTGGGCATATATAGTGTTCGAAAACTAAATCACCGGCTCTTATATCACCTTGTTATGACTCGTTTTATATTCCTTCTTTTCTGTCACAAGTCATTGTCAAACTCATCTATGTTAACTGGTTTTCTAGTCTGGGACCACACAAGCTCATTCATGAAATAAAGCCTTGAAAGTTAAATACAGAAGCCCATCTTGGAAGGGTTGTTTTGGCCTAGCTAAAACTTGATTATTTTGTTGTTACTGCGCCTAAGCTAAGGCAAAAGGGTTATGACGAAATGTTTCAAACTTGTGCATCTTACCATTACTTTCTAGAAGCATGAAACCATAAAAGGACAAACCAAGTGCCTATTGCTCTAAATTGTAAGCACTGCATATTTTTAGTGATGCAGCTTACTGTAGAACTGAATAGTGTAAGAGAGTCTTTTGTGGTATGGCCCTATGTCCCTATCTCTTACTCCTGTAACTTTGTTCCTTTACCGGACTGAATTACCAAGGTCTTTCTAGTCTGGTCTTTAAACTTCCCAAAAAGGAAGCAAATAAACTGGTGGTAACTATCCAGCTAGGCAGTTAGTGCAAAATTCTTTCCAGGCTGGGTTTATTTGTCCCAGATGGTCGATAAACAGCTGAATCAGCGACATATCATAATTAATTCCAAACCAGTACCGTGTTTAACAAATTGTTCTTTCATGTAAACATAATATTTCATAGAGTCAATTTAATTCGCATGATGTATAAGCACCGGTTTTCCTAGTTCTTATAAAAGCTTGCCAAAGTTAGCCAGGTTATCATAGGATTTGTAGCTAGCCAGCTAGGATCTTGGCTGTATCGCTTGCCACTAGGAACCCGCTAGAAAAGGTATTTGCTGCATTAAGTATACATGGTGATGGTTATGTATTGTAGCACGGGATAGCGAAAATGCAGGAGTGCAATTGGAAGCTACTGATGAACGTTATGCTGTTCGTACTACTCTATTCATTTTAGTTTTGAAGGCCCTAACTTCTGTTAAAAGAGCTCTAGTTATCTATGTGCTCCAATTCGAAGTCATGATTTTAGATCACTCAAATGTGCCTACAATGTTGCAGGATTAGCTGATGATGCATCCAAGGGTGATAAGAAAGGTCATACTGGCCAAACAGTTCTGGTTGTCCTGCTAGGAGTTGGGGCTGCCATTCTGTTGTCATTTTTCCTTTTCAAGTATTGGCAGAAGAAGAAAAGAGAGGAACAACATGCACGTTTGCTGAAGCTATTTGAAGAGGATGATGACATCGAGGTTGAGCTTGGTCTTAGAGATTGATAATCATTTTTGTACAGCAAGAGTATCTTGGCTGACAAGGTAATACATATCATCTATGGCGGCATATAGCATTGATGTAAGGCTATTTACATTTTATTATTTCCTATGACACCTTGATTTTGCATCTGCATTGAACATGCATTTAATGTAAATGTCATGTTGACAATGTTAGTCGCTGAATTCTTACTCTTGGTAGGAGCAGAACTCTCACACTCATCGAGAGAAGATGACACTAGGAGTTGGGGCAATTTTCTGTTTTATTTCTCAATGCCATGCCAACCTGAGGGGTTGGGGATACATATTTATAAGCTGCTAGCCAGCCAAGCATATGCCAAGATGCTAGTCTAAGATGCTAGTCTAAGATGCTAAAGTGCTGTCCTATGCTAGGCTAAGATGCTTAGTCTAAGATGCTTAAAGTGCTGTCCTCTAAGATGCTAAAGTGCTGTCCTACAACCAGCCCCACAAAGACCACATGAGGCTTATCCATCATTCTCCCCCTAAGTCTTGTGCGTCGTCTTGTGGGAAAGTTGAACCATCCCGGTCCTGGAGCAGAGCTCAAGGAACCTGATCCTCCCAAGGGGCTTGGTAAGCAGGTCCGCAAGCTGGTCCTTGGTGTTGATATAGCTCGCCTTGATGCTCCCTTCCTCCAAGCAGCCTCGGATGAAGTGGTACCTCACCCGGATATGCTTACTCCGTTCATGGAAAACGGGGTTCTTTGCCAGGGCCAGAGCGGACTTGCTGTCCACTCTGAGCTCCACCGCTCTAGTGTCGCTGCCGAAGAGATCACCAAGCAGACGAGCGAGCCAGAGCGCCTGAGTCGAGGCAGTGGAGGCTGCGATGTACTCGGCCTCGCAGCTGGACAGGGCCACCACCTGCTGCTTGACTGACTGCCAGCTAACGAGGCACTTGCCGAGGAAGAAGAGGATCCCGCTCGTGCTCTTGCTGGTGTCGATGTCGCCGGCGTGGTCGCTGTCGCTGTACCCGACGAAGTGTGCCGCCCCAGGGCACCTAGGGTAGTAGAGGCCGTGGTCGAGAGTCCCCGCAACGTAGCGGATGATCCTCTTCACAGCCTGCTGGTGCTCCGTCGTCGGTCGCTGCATGAACCGACTAACGTAGCCGACGGAGAATGCCAAGTCCGGCCGTGTGTGAGCGAGGTAGCGAAGGCTCCCCACAAGACGCCGGTACTGCGTAGCGTCCACCTCCTCCGCCGTGCTGTCGCGGCTCAGCTTCAGCCTCTCCTCCATCGGAGTGAGAGCTGGATTGCAGTCGGTGAGCCCAGCTAGCTCAACGACGCGCTTGGCGTAGGCGGTCTGTCGGAGCGTGATCCCGGAGTCATCCTGGTGCACCTCGATTCCCAGATAGAAGGAGAGAGGCCCCAGGTCACTCATCTGGAAGGTGGCCTTCATCTCTTCCTTGAATGCCGCCACCTCCGCATCCTTGGTGCCGGTGATCACCAAGTCGTCGACGTAGACACCTACCAGCAGAGCAGTTCCTCCACTGCCCCGTCGGTAGACGGCCGCCTCGTGCGGGCTTTGCTCGAAGCCCATCCCTTTTAGCGTGGAATCCAACTTGGCATTCCACGCCCTCGGTGCCTGCCGCAAGCCATAGAGGGCCTTGCGCAGGCGGAGCACCTTGCCCTCCTTGCCGGGGATCGCAAATCCCGGCGGCTGGTGCACGTAGACCTCCTCCTTCAAGTCGCCGTTAAGGAACGCCGACTTGACATCCATGTGATGAACACGCCAGCCCTCCTGGGCAGCTAGCGCAAGGAGGAGTCGCACGGACTCCATCCGTGCCACGGGAGCGAAGGCGTCGTCGAAGTCGACCCCCTCCTGCTGCACGAAACCTCGTGCCACCAAGCGAGCCTTGTGCTTGACGATGGCGCCGGCTTCATCCCTCTTCAGCTTGTACACCCACTTGAGGGTGATCGCGCGGTGACCACGAGGGAGGTCAGCAAGCTCCCAGGTGCGGTTCTTCTCAACCGCGTCCGTCCGTGCCACGGGAACGAAGGCGTCGTCGAAGTCGACCCCCTCCTGCTGCACGAAACCTTGTGCCACCAAGCGAGCCTTGTGCTTGACGATGGCGCCGGCTTCATCCCTCTTCAGCTTGTACACCCACTTGAGGGTGATCGCGCGGTGACCACGAGGGAGGTCAGCAAGCTCCCAGGTGCGGTTCTTCTCAACCGCGTCCATCTCCAACTGCATCGCGGCGCGCCATGCCGCGTGTTTCTCGGCCTCTGCAAACGACCGAGGCTCGCCGTCGTCACACGCAAGGTGCAACTGCGCCTCCAGGTCGTGAGGCACCGGTCCCGGCACCGGCTGGTCGCCGAGAAGGTTCTCCATCGTACGGTACCGCAACGACTCGCCGTCGTGGTACGCGTCGATGCGCTCCTCGTCGTGAGAGAGCGGAGTAGCGAGCTCAACCGGGCTGTGCTCGACACGAGCTGGTGGTGGAGTAGACGTGCCCGGAGAGGTGCCTGTCGGTGCTGGAGTGCGTGGCGTTGCCGGCTGTGGTGGAGCCGGCGAAGAACTCATCACAGCCGAGGTCCTGGCTGGAGAGCGTGGTGCTGTCGGAGTAGCAGGCGCCGGGGACGGTGGAGGCTCGGGGACTGGGGTAGACGCCCTCGTCGGAGAAGAGCTGCCTACTCCCCCAGCTCCCTTGAAGTGGACGTACTCGACAGTGAAATCGTCGTACGTCGGAGCCGAGCCGTCGTCCTCCGCCTTGTCCCACGCCCATCCTCGCCCTTCGTTGAACACAACGTCGCGCGCCGTGCGCACACGCTGTGTCTTCGGGTCGAGGATGCGGTAGGCCTTCGAGCCCTCTGCGTAGCCGATGAACACTCCCGGAGTGCTCCTGTCGTCGAGCTTGCTGATGTGACCAAGCTCCTTGGCGAACGCGAGGCAGCCGAAGACCCGCAAGTGGGAGACCGCCGGCTTGCGCCCATGCCAAGCTTCGTACGGCGTCTTGCCGTCGAGTGCCTTGGTAGGCGAGCGGTTGAGGATGTAGACGGCCGACACCACCGCCTCTCCCCAGAAGACAGCCGGCATCCCCCTCTGCTTGAGAAGGGCCCGAGCCATCCCCACAACCGTCTGGTTGCGCCGCTCGACGACGCCGTTCTGCTGCGGGCTGTACGGCGCGGAGTAGTGGCGCTGAATGCCCTCATCAGCGCAGTACGACGCGAATTCAGCCGCCGTGAATTCGCCGCCGTTGTCGGTGCGCAGCACGCGCAGCTTGCGGCCGCACTCCGCCTCCGCAGCAGCCTGCGCGCGCCTGATGGCGTCCGCAGCCTCTCCCTTGCTGCCGAGGACCATCACCCACATGTAGCGGGAGAGGTCGTCGACGAGCAGCAGGAAGTAGCGTCGTCCTCCCGGTGTGGCCAGTGTCACCGGGCCACACAAGTCCCCGTGCACAAGCTCGAGCCTCTCCTTGGCTCGAAAGCTCGCCTGCTGGGGAAAGGGGAGTCGCCTCTGCTTCGTCAACACGCAGACGTCGCAGAGCTGCTCCACGTGGTCGAGGCACGGCAGGCCTCGCACCATCTCCGTGGCACTGAGCCGCTTCAGGGCCTCGAAGTGAAGGTGCCCAAAGCGCTCGTGCCACTGCCACGCCTCGTCGTCCCGACGAGCAGCGAGACAGAGGGGTTGTGCCACCTGCACGTTGAGGATGTAGAGTCGATTTGCGCTTCTGGTTACCTTGGCAAGAAGGCGACGACGGCGATCCCAAATCCTCATGACTCCATCCTCAATTACCACGCGCGAACCGTTCTCATCCAACCGTCCCACGCTGATGATGGAGTTCCTCAACGCGGGGATGTAGTAGACTTCGGTGAGCAGTCTGTGCTCACCAGACACGGCGGTGAAGATGACGGAGCCGACGCCCTTGATCTCCACGCCAGAGGCATCCCCAAACTTGACGGAGCCTCGGACGCTAGAGTCAAGCTTGGTGAAGAACTCCCGTCGACCGGTCATGTGATGGGTGGCGCCGGTGTCGAGACACCACCTGTCGGTCTTGTCATTGCCGGAGCCGTCGCCGAGGAGGGCGTGTGCTTTTGTCTCGTCAAGGTGGAGGAGAGCCGCTGCGGCCGGTGCCGCTGGAGGTAGCTCGATGCTTGCATGTGCCATGAACAGAGCCGGCTCCTCCTCCTCCGCCTGTGCGACGTGGGCCTGGCCGCGTCGTGGCTGTCGACAGTCCTTGGCCCAATGGCCAAGCTGGCCGCAGTTGTGGCAGGTGTCGTCTCGTGCCGGCTTGTGCTTGCCGGCGGCGCCGCCCTGGGCGCCTCCGCGGGCATCGCCCTCGGCACGTCCTCGCGCCCCGGCCTGGGCGTCTCTGCGCGCCTTGCGCGGCTTGCCACGCTTGCGGCCGCCTATCGCGGAAGAAGGCTCCCCCTTTTTCCGGTCACCTTGGCGGGCATCCCACTGCTCCCGAGTGAGAAGGAGCTTCCCGCCAGTGGTGATGGGCCCCGAGAGAGGCTGTGGCTCATCGCTGTCGACGACCTTGAGGCGACCTATCGCCTCCTCGATCGACATCGTGGAGAGATCCAGCAGAGACTCGATCGAGCGAGCCATCTGCTTGTACTTCTCGGGGACGCAGCGGAAGAGCTTCTCGACAGCTCTCTCCTCGCCGTAGGTGTCGTCGCCGAACTGCACCATCTTCTGCAACAGAGTGTTGAGACGGAGAGCAAAGTCATCAACGTCCTCACCTGGCTTGAAGGCCAGGTTCTCCCACTCCTTGCGAAGTGCCTGCAGTGTGGACTTGCGGGCGCGGTCGCTGCCGATGCGTGCCGCAGCGATGGCGTCCCAAGCCTCCTTGGCAGTCCGCTTGTTGGTAAGCGAGAACTGCATCTCGGACGGGACTGCAGCGATGAGAGCATCCAGCGCTCGTCGATCCTGGTCGTAGTCGACGTCGCCGTACCGGACTGCCTCCCACATGTGCCGCACCTGGAGCTTTACCCTCATCACCGCAGCCCACTCGACGTAGTTGGTCTTGGTGAGGGTAGGCCACCCACCGCCGGGGCCGACGTCCCTGACAACAGCCTGGAAACCATGGTAACCATGATACCGATCCGGGGAGAGAGAGCCACGCTGCCTGTGAAGGTCGCGCTCTCCATTGACCCGTCCGCCACCGTTGCCGTGCGCGCCTCCTCCAGGAGCGCCGCCAGCGCGTCCGCGCCTGTCTGGGCTGCCGCCACGCTCGTGGGCGTGCGCAGCTGCCCCAGGAGCGCCACCGCCGTGCGCGCCCCCTCCAGGAGCGCCGCCAGCGCGTCCGCGCCTGTCTGGGCTGCCGCCACGCTCGTGGGCGTGCGCGGCTACCCACTGCGCCGACCGCGCTCGTGCTGCGTCCCTCTCTAGCAGCTCAAGGTCCGCGTCGGCGGTGTCGTCAGCGGAAATGGAGCTGCCGGTGCTGCTGCGCAGAGCCTCGACCTCCGCTGCCGCCGCACGCGCTGTGTCCGCCGCTGCCGCTGCTTCCGCCTCCGCTCTGGCTGCTGCCAGCTCCGCCGCTGCCAGCCTCGACGCCCTTGCCGCCGCCGCAGCGGTCTCTGCCGCCGCTCGCTCGCGTTCTTCTGCCGCGGCAAGTTCGGCCTCCTGCCGACGCCGCGTGCTCGAGGCGACCGAGCGCTGAGACTGCCCTGCGGACATGACGCGCCACCGGGTGGCTGCTGCGTGGGGAGAGGGCTGCTTCAGACGAGCTGCTGCTCGTCTGCGCGGGGGAGGAGTGAGCAGGAGCGGCCGGAGCTGCTGCTCGCAGCTGGGGCTGTTGTGTGGTTGGGAGAGGAGATGAGCAGGAGATGCTCAGGCTACAGGATAGTACGGCTCTGATACCAGTTGTTAGTCGCTGAATTCTTACTCTTGGTAGGAGCAGAACTCTCACACTCATCGAGAGAGGATGACACTAGGAGTTGGGGCAATTTTCTGTTTTATTTCTCAATGCCATGCCAACCTGAGGGGTTGGGGATACATATTTATAAGCTGCTAGCCAGCCAAGCATATGCCAAGATGCTAGTCTAAGATGCTAGTCTAAGATGCTAAAGTGCTGTCCTATGCTAGGCTAAGATGCTTAAAGTGCTGTCCTCTAAGATGCTAAAGTGCTGTCCTACAACCAGCCCCACAAAGACCACATGAGGCTTATCCATCAGACAATTTTGTTATCAACTTGTATTTTGAGTGTAGCCAAATGAAATTTGTTGTACATGTGTCATTTCATTTTGCTTACATGAGCTTCCTTGTTCTTTCTTATAAATCGCTGTTCGAAGTTTAGTTTAACAGAGTTTTATGCTTTTTTTCCGTGCCACAGGTCTTTCATAAATGCTTTCATTACTTAAAAATTGGTTACACCTCTTAAAGACTGTCAAAAACCTAGATGAAGATTAGCTACAAAAGAAAAACCTAGCTAAAGATCAAAGTGTACGGTCAAATTGCTGTTACTTATGATTACAACAGGTGTGTCAAAAACCTGGCTAAAGATTAGCTACAAAAGAAAAACCTAGCTGACGATTGAAGTGTAGGATCAAATTGCTGTTACCTATGATTTGAACAGGTGCAGTTCTTAGGTTCTTGCTATTGCTAGCTAAAATTTCTATTTCCCTTTTTTTCTTCATTTCATGCTCCCAGGTTGTTTGATATAATATTGTCTGGTGTATGGGGTATCAATCTGCACAATATTTTAGTATTATTGCTACATTGACTTCTTATGATGACTGTATAATCTCTTGGTTAAATAGTGAAAGTAAGACAGACACTGCTTGTAGCCTTGTATGTCATATTATTTTCTTGGCATTGTTTTCAGTCAAACAGTTGACTAAATTCTAAACGCTTTGGTGGATGCAATATTCCATGAGATTAGACTATAGAATCTTAGGTTACATAGATAACCTTTTCTGATTCTGAGCAATATCCCTTATCATCCACAAATACATGCAAAACCATAAAATAGATGGGGGCACCTTGGCACCTGAAGTCCAGGACATCTGTATTTCCGTCATCTGATAAATGGATCAGGGCTTTGATCATCTTAAATTATTATTTTACATGATATCATAAGATCTAGTTAAATTGTAAACTGTGTTTGCATCAGACTCAACTTACTTAAACAACATGTATAGAAGCATTTCTTTGTATCCTTTTTAATACGAAAATTCTCTTTCTTCACAGGTTTTGCTGGCAGATCCTCACAGCATTTTCATGTTAATGTAAAGAATTTGTTGTATTTAAACTCGACAGACCACCCAAGGAAAGGTCTATTGTACCTTAGTTTTATATGGTGAACATCTTGGATTACACGATGCATGAGAATAGCTTTGAGGAGGAAGTGACAATGTTTTGGAAAACATTCTTTCGTTGCAAAAATTCTGAATATATATACCTCTACCAAAAGAAAACTCCCAGCCAATGATTCTTCTATTGTGCCATGTGCTCCTGGATGTATTGCACAGTGCAATATGTAGCATGGGAGGCTTGAACTCAGAGATCTATATATGTTCTCTTCCCCATGCTCCTGATGCAACATTTTCTAGTTCAATGCTTTCTGCTGTCACATCCCTTTTACTACCAAAATTTGTTTTCATTAGCATGCCAATGACTGCAGATGCTTTAAGCTCCTCCTGGCTACTGCATCTGCTTAAGATTGTTGTCATGGAAGGATAATTATATTATCTTGTAGTATTAGGTTCTGTTTCTCTGTGGTCTTGAGAGTCATGCAGAATCGGGATGTCATCATTTTTCGTAGCCAGCACTACAGCAGAATCAGAATAGCATAACCATGTCAAATCACTTACTGAAAGGGGAAATGCTTCAAAAACTTTTGTCGGTTCTGATTTGAGATTGCATAGCGTTACATCTGGTTTGATTTGAACCGTGGCAAGGTGGCAGCTTCAGATTTGGACTTCTTTATATATTTTTAAATACTTCTGCTATATCTTGTGCATGCTAGGTGAAAACCTACAAAATAAAAAAAATAAAAAAACGAAGATGGAGGGGACATGGAATTGGAAATGCACGACGAATTTTACAAGATTTGCATTGTTCACCTCATCTGTTACAGGTAGAACTGTTACTAGAATATGATGCAGTTGTCATCTCCCCAAAATATAAGATGCCCATGCATGCAGATAAATGAAATGCCCTCGTATATGTACAAGCCAATATAAATGCGCGAGACTGCGAACCACATGTGGCGCAAGCCATCACTTGCAAGCAATGATTCAGTGAATCATGATAGATGTTTCTTCCTGAAACCAGTCAATTTCTCGTTCTGAGCCATGGCTTCTTTCTTAGCCAACTGGGAAGCTTGTGTCGTAGAGAGGCAAGGTTGGGGTAAATGCAAAGGGACCTCCATAACGTGAGTGGTCCATTGCTTGTTAGAAGCAAGAGAAAAAGGAGCAGCGAAATCCAACTAGATTCCGATTACAAAATTCTCAGTTTAAGGATAATTAGGTCGACTGTGTAATCACTATCTTAACTGGTTGTTTGCATCCTATGAGTGCAGAGAGGCCAAGAGAAATAAAATCTTCCACTGTAAAAAGTACCCATCTTTACTTGGCGATATAGCTTGAATGACCACCAGGCATGGTGCAGATCGTTGTCCTACTCTTTTTCTCGAGAACAAGTCGTTGTCACACCCATGAAGACAGTATAAATGGTTGGTCCCGATATTTCCCTACTCATATATGAGCTCCAAAAACGGAGCGGACTTACGAGACAAGCAAAGCTCCTTGTTGAGGGAGAGATGGCAATTCATGCATGCACTAGCTTGTAGCTTTGTGCCGAGATGGGAATATGTGAATCTAAGGCCACATAGTGGTCCTTGCTAGGAAAAATAGAAGGTTGCGAGAGCAACACAAATCACTACGTACTATTTAGCTTTCACTTACATCGTGCAACTACTGCTGTTGTTTATATTGTGCCGGTAGCAAGACAAGATCTATATAGCTATATCAGTCATGCTGTAAGCGGTTGTATAGCCTGTACCTTGAGAACTATGGTATTGCTTGGAAGGTTAGCGTAGGTGGTTGCACCCTCTGCTTATCAAGGATCAAATCTTAAGATTGCTCTCTAATTGTGTGTCTCATCAAGGTAAAATTATCCTTTAGTAGTAGCTGATGGACGTGTCGATAACGAGGTGTTTATGATGATTTTGTAAATCTTCAAGCTAGTTTCTATGAGTCTAGTCTTTAGTAAACGTTTGGTGAGTGCATATATGTAGTGATATGTCATATGTTTATAAATTGTACTAGAGTGTTTCTAAAGAAAAGAATAGTTTATATCTCTGCGCTACAATAATTACGTGATTATGGAAAGTTGGAAACTAACACTGTTTGGATAACTTGTACACGTGCTTGTTTCTCTCCGAGATGTATGTACACGTTAAGTAATTCTGGCCACTTATGGTGCGAGTCGCTTGAGGTGGCTACCTAGCTACTAGTAAATTGGTGAGATTGAAGCCGCGTATATCGACCATGCAATCTTGGGGGGTTCTAGCTAGATAGGTCAAAGAAGGTGATCTTTATGAATGATAGCTAGCTTTCACGAATGTTAATTGTGTTGAGAATTGACGCTCTAAGACACACAAGCTAATTTCGTGCAACAAATATGTAGACATTACTTAATTTGTCTCTAGAAATAAAAGAACATATTGCCTGCTATGTCTACAGTGTTTGCCCAGTTATGAGTATATTCTCTTCAGTTCAAACTTCGATCAAATTAAGTATCCTGAAAGTTGGAGATTAGTAAGATTTTCCTAATTTGATTAGGAGAGTTGGCCCATGCATGGTTAAGTATAGCTGAGAGGTAGGGGTAAAAAGTAGACACACATATCCCTTTTTTAAATGCGGAGGATAATAAATTTTCACCCTTTTCAAATCAAGATAGCGACGAGGCTCAAACCTAGGTGGGTGGGTTAGTTGTAACCATATGCACCCATAGCTGCACGTGTGAAGAGTTTTTTAGACATATGTATTGATCATTTCACTTGCATAAATTAGTGGTGTACCGTAAAAGAGCTCATCATATATAGATTTGCACACTGTACATATAAGAAATATATATATAGATACACACAAAAAAGAAAAGCAATAAGGGAGAGATAGGGATTTATTCTGGTCCGCAGGCACACCCATACCACTCCCCTAGCTTCCTTCTTTAAAAGGAAACCTAGCTGTGCCCAAGACCAACCCCATCCACTTGCCCTCCAACGCTGCAGCTTCCTGATCTCGCTCCCTCTGTGCATCACCTCCGCTTTGAGAGATCTTCTGTTCACGTCAGTATTCATCTGGTAAGATCAAACACTCTCTAGAGGATCTCCGTGCATGCATGGTTCCTTACGGCTCTAGCTTCTTATTTTCCTGGGTTCCCGTTCCTAGTTTGTTGCTTGCTTGGCAGTCTTGGCTTGCCAGAAATGGAGGCCATGAGAGATCGAGCTGCAAAAGCCTGCTCTCACTCTTTTCTAGCACGTTACGTGTAGATCTTTTGGGTGGTTTCATCAGTTGAATTTAGGGTTTGCCTTGAGATGGGAAAAGATTTGGCACGGATCTTCTTGCCCTTCTTATGCATGCTTCGTCGTGTTCTTTTCTTTCTTGCTGCAACGAGAGCTATCATCTTACTTTTGGGTTCAGTTCCTCTTTCTCTTTCTTCAAATGATGCGGTCTTCGAATTATGTGAAGCATTTCCCCTCTCGACTTGTTTTATGTCCTTGTGTAGTTGCGTTATCTCCTTCCATATAATAACTTGTCTACATGTATATGCAACTACATACATGCTGCTCAATTTTCAGCTCAAGGTTTCTGCAGATGGTTCAGATCTAGCTAGCTACCACCTCTTTTATGTTTTTTCTTTATATTGTTTTTCGTTTTTTTGCAAAACCTTCTTTTCTTTAAACTTACCGTCTAGAGAACTTTTGATCTAAAAGTTGAGGCACTGCTGCCTAATTAAGTTCGTCCAGACTTTATCAGTCGCTCTGAATTTCCTTGGGTATTCTTTGAATGCAAAGCTAGCTCTAGAAATTGATTAGATCTTGTAAGGATAATATATATACAGAAGCTAAGTATTTCTGAACCAACTTTTGTTAATTTTAAGGCTGGGAATCTCACCATGGGGAGGGGGAAGATTGAGATCAAGAGGATCGAGAACACGACGAGCCGTCAGGTGACCTTCTGCAAGCGCAGGAATGGGCTGCTGAAGAAAGCCTATGAGCTCTCCGTCCTATGCGATGCAGAGATCGCCTTGATCGTCTTCTCCAGCCGCGGCCGCCTCTACGAGTACGCTAGTAACAGGTACGTACTTCTGGCTTCTGAGTTGTTAGACATCTTGTACTAGGTTATCTGGTATTTTTGGATCACTGTTAGTTATTTTTTTCATTTTGCTAATTATGGTGACATGCATGGGGATGATTCTATGTATATATGTTTACGAAAAACGTACAGGTTCACGTCCATTTTGCTTGATGTAACTGAGAACAAAACAACCATATGTACTATATATGCTTTTGTTGTGAGGATCCAAATGCTTGGAAGGATCTGGTACAATTTTTTTTTCTAGTTAGTTAGATGTTCCTATAAACACTGATATGTTCATCCTGGCTGCTGAATCATATTTTGTTTTGCTTCCAAGGTGCTTTTTTGGATTGACAATTTAGTTTGGGGGGGAAGTAGATCTGAAAATATCAACAGGAAATAGTGGATACGCCCTGTTCAAATAAAATATTATCAGCTTTAAATCAGCAGAGCTAATTATTTAAATGAACATCAACAGGAAAAAATAAATATCAATTGAGTTCTTTGCTTGATTTTTCTTAGGGAAGTGCTACATCTCTAGTCCGAACCTAGGTTTTTCTAGGACGAATTTCTATTGCACGAATAAAATATTTTTATTATATGGGAAAAGTGTTTTAGTTGAACATAAATTTGTGACATGAAAACACCTTAGGAGATAATGTTTTCATAATACAATTTTTATATTTCACACATAAAAGCAATGTTGCAATAGTTGGATTATCATGTTTGCATGGTAGTCCCATCCTGTTCTTATCCTTTTGGGATGCCTGCGCTTATCGTGCAGTTTAAGCCTCGTTACTAGCTAGTCTAGCTGAGCTTCACCTTAATTACAATCGCCATGCATGCATCATTGCGTGTGCGTCGACACAGCAAGGCAGGCATGGCATACCACCCTGAAAGAAAGGTTTGCTTCATCTTTCATGTGCATGCACTGGCAAGTAGATATATATAGAACGGTTCTCAAGTAAATGCATGGTCGTTGCATGGAGAAGGAAACCCCAGGTCCTTCCTGCTCCCTTTCTTCTGCCGTGCTAAGGGTGTTAAAGAGCACTCGCAGGCCTCCCTTTTCCTCTCTCTCTCTTTGTGATGGATGCAAGCTTTTAATTTCTTGGTGTAGTATTCGCTAGTGCTCCGAGATATGATGCATGGCCATTCAACTTTATGCATGCGTTTTAATTTCCGTTCTTTTACAGATATTCTCCAAGGCTCAATTTTTGCAGTCAGCATTAAGATTCGTTCGTGACACCTGGCTATCTTTTTTCTTCCTTAAAAAACACATGGTACAGCTTGTAGACCACAAACCATGCATAACCGTAATCAGTTTGGCATGGATGCGAAATAATGAGGATGTAAGTACATATACCGGAAAGAAATAGCAAAAATCGAAGAAATATAATACCACACACAACAACAAGCTAGGCTGAATCGATCGTGCATGAAATATCTCGAGGCTTTGTACATAAATGTAGTGAAAGATTGATCACGATTTCAGTGAAAAATAGTATTTTACCTCCACGCCGAAATACATGTCGTTTTAGAATTTGGGTGAGTCAAATATTTTATGGTTTAATCATTAATATTAAAAAATCTATCAACACCTATAACACTATACTGATATTATTAGTTCCACCATGAAATATACTTTTATAATTACACTTATATTTGTCAAAAAAAATACATTTTAATATAAATTATTGGTTAAAATATAACCTTGTAAATCGTGTTATTATACAAAACGACACATATTATGACATTGATGGAGTATGTACGAGCTAACTTTTCCTATTTATGAACATTTCGTTTTAGCACAAGATCGACGATCGACAGGTACAAGAAGGCCTCTGCTAGCGCATCTGGCTCTGCTCCGGCTATAGACGTCAATTCTCAGGTGAGCATTCTGTTTATGAGGAGAATATATATCCCATCCATCGTTCGGTAAGTCTGAAAAATATTTGATAAGGTTTCTAGATAAATTTAGATAGAATTTAGTGGTCGATGTTATGTTTTGGGACCATTTGATGTCCCAAACATCGCCCTTTTGTGATTGGGAACAAGTAGCATGAAAAGCTGCTAATGTCTTTACACTTAACACACTTATAAAATATATTTTTATTCAAACAAACTAATGCAATATATAACCGTGTTAATGTCTTTACACTTAAGACATTTGTAAATACTCCTTCCGTTCAAAAATAGCCATCATTTTAGATATTGTCGCAATTTCTAATATGCATTTTTGACCGTTATTTTTATATGTATATGTTAGCAAAAAATTATGAGAATTTATATTTCAAAAATATTTTTTTATGAAAAATCTAATGATACAACTTTTACCTCACCAATCTAAATATTCTTTAACTTATTAGTAGTCAAAGTTAGGAAACTTTGATTGCACGCTTTCTAAAACGTCACCTATTTTTCAATGGACACTTCTACAGAAAGGGTCATACAAGACCCCTAATCACAGACAGTTTTTATGAAAACATACATCATAGATGGTCTTTTAAAAAATTGGTTTTTTGAAAACCCAGCTTGATAACTACTATGTCACAACCAATTTAATTTTAGGAACCATTGCGAACCTGCCCGCCCAACGTCGGCACCATCCCCCCTCCCCCCCCTCTGGTAAGCTCCACCGTACACCACACCGATTGATCCCCCTAACCCCTAACCCTAAATCTCCCTGTACCCAACCCTTTTTCTCCCCAATCGAGTGGTGACTGCTTCCCTGATCAGCCCAGTCTCCCCACCCACCCTAGTGGCCCCAATTACCAAGTCATGGAGCGCGCCGCCGGCGCCGCTTTCACCCACCACCGGCAGCTACTCCTCCCCTTACCTCAGCACAACGCTCCGAGATCTCCTCCTACTACAAAAAATGAGGTTGTCGCACCGCCCGCCTACTCACCACCATGTCTCCATCTTCTGCCATAGGATCTGAGCTCTCGGTGCTCCCACCGCTGCCTTGTCCAACCCCATCCCCTCAACATAGCTAGGTGAGTTCGTGTTTCTCCCGTTGCCGCCTCCTCCTCCCTAGTGAATCAACGATGAAGATGACGGTGGCGTCTTTGCCTCCCCTTCCCCTCCCCGGTGCACTCTCTCTTATTTGTGTGGTACTAATGTCTTAGATTTTGTTTTTTTTCACCAATTTGGGTTGCCAAACTCTCAGATCTAGAAGGTTGTGAAGCCAGTGACCTCCACTAGCCCATTGATGAAACTCCACAGGCGAACTCCAACAGCCTCACCCTAGTTGTCTCCGGATCAAGTGATGCCTTCCTTGCTATGTTGGTGGTCAGGGTGGCACCAGATTTGGTGGCCACGATGCTGCCATATATTTTTTATTTTCTACAAATGCTTCATCACAGGCGGTTCTCATTGAACCGGTCAAAACCATTTGTGATGCAAATTTCTTATCATGGATTCATGCTTCAAGCGATTCAAAAAAACCGCCTGTGATGCATTTTCTAAAACCGTCTGTGGTATGGTTTTTGTAATAGTGGGAGGTAGTAGTTAGTATTTTTTTTTAAGAATTTAGATGATGTCATATGGGCTCTTACATCTGAATTCAAACAAACTAACCATCCGATATGCACCTGCAGCTACTAATTAAGTTCCTGTTGTTTTACTTGATTTTACACCAGCAATACTTTCAGCAAGAATCAGCCAAACTGCGCCATCAGATACAGTCCTTGCAAAATGCAAACAGGTACGTAGTCTACCTATTCAATCACCGGCCTGATGAGATCACCTTCCCTCATTATATCCTTGATTACCTAAACATACTTAATTTTCTTCAGGCATCTGATGGGCGAATCCGTTGGCAATTTGACCCTGAAGGAGCTAAAGAACCTCGAGAACAGGCTCGAGAAGGGCATTACCCGGATCCGTTCGAAGAAGGTGAAAATTTTGTGACTAATCATATCTACCTTACACAGTTAATTAGTTCCAATCAATGGTACCGTCTGATCCATGTTTTTTGCTCTTCGGTCAGCATGAGCTGCTGTTCGCCGAGATCGAATACATGCAGAAAACGGTAATCAGTTTGCATATATATAGCTTCCGAGGCAAACAATTCCCTGTGCATTTTGGCTGACCGTTCCTTCGTCCCTCTTCTTCTCGTTGCGTCCATCCATGCAGGAGGCGGATCTGCAGAGCGAAAACATGTACCTCCGAGCTAAGGTACGTACATTCATACGCATACAACAAATTAACGGACAGACCATGCACGTCACCTCTCGTTTGGATTTGGTCTCGATCTGTTGTTACATGCACCCGTGCAGGTGGCGGACGCCGAGCGGGCGGGCCTCGCGGCGCCGCCGTCGTCCTGCAGCGCCGCGGCGGAGCTGGACGCGCTCCCGACGTTCGACGCGAGGAGCTACTACCAGCAGGTGAACATGCTGCAGGCCGAGGCCGCCGCGGCTGTGGCTGCGGCTGCTGCTTCTTCTTCCTCGCAGCACTACTCCCACTCCAACTCCCAGGCGCGTCAGGACCAGGCCACCACGACCACCGCTCTTCACCTCGGCTACGAGATGAGGGGGCCCAACTAATCCATCGATCGATCCACTCGGCGGCGCGTGCGATCTCCTTTGAGATTTCGATGGTTAATTTCATTATTGGATTGATCGTATGTGCTACCACACCGTGAGCTAGGTTAGCTAGCGCTCGCTTCTATATATATGTGCGCTACCTAAATAATTAAGTAGTATGTGTGTCTGTGTGTGTGTGATATTGCTGCACTGAGTGCGTGTGTTGTGAAGAGTGATATCTGACTGATAAATATTTGTGAGAATATATATGGTTGCGTGTAACGATTGAGACTTTGTGTTCTTGTTGATGATGAGACTGCTTAAAAGCCTTCTGGCATTTGAGCCTAGCTTGTTGCGTATACTCCAGCTGGCCGATACAGGCCCTGTTGCATGTGCAAACTTCAGGGCACTTGGGCTTTTCCCTCCCAATCCAGCCCATGACGTCGTTTGCTGATATATGTCTCTACGTTCGTCGCCACTAAACTATCAATTTCATCTCACATGTAAACCCATGCAAGCTCGTGGACGCGTCTCCTTCGATCTGACCGACCGATCAATACCTTATCTGACCGTTCAAGGTAAAGATAAGCCTGAATCGTGCAGGAGTCAGTCAATCACGGCCTTCGTTTGTCTCTTGGACATGCATGAACTTGGCGAGCACTGGACTGCATGTACGTGCCAGCCATGTCTCCAACAACATATGCTGATCCAGGCCAGTTTCTCGATCGTTCTTTTCTGGACTCCATGCGTGGTGTCACTGGCAAGGCATGAAGTGTTTTAATCGTCTACACATCGTATGTTGGTGTTGCATTGGGCCGGCCATGCACGCGCTGTACGTACGTGAGACCGGAGAGCCCGATCAGTGTCGTGTCGACCCATGCATGCATGCAGAGTCGCGATCGGTCGAAGCGTGGACGGCTTGGCCGGTGGAGTATTGGACAATACCAAATGCTGCCACGTGGCGTGCTCGGTCGGTACGTGCTTATCGGTACACGTAACACGTTGACACATGTGGCTAGCTGCACGCACGTACGACGCGTAGTTAATTACTAGAAGTTATACATGCCACACCATTAAGCAGGTAATATTGGGAAACAATTTATACCTCGTTTGGCTCTTAAGTATTAGATTCATTTCATTTGATTAGATTTCAAATCTAATTTTAATGAAATTTAAATTTGATTCTAGAAGGTTTTAATTTTATATTTTGTGCTTGGGTGCACATGGAAATGGAAAATTCTCATTTCATTGAAGTTTGGTATTTAGAATTTCACCCTCATGTTCACGTCCTTAGATTTTCTCGAAATCAATCAATTAGTTAAGCACCAAATCATTGGTAGTGCAAACAATTGGTACAACCATTGTCAGTGCCCGGCATTGCACCAATTGGTTAATGTTAAATCGAGGTTCACGTACGTATATGGGCAATTGGGTATGGCTCACCTTATGGGCAAGTCTTAGCAATGTGGATCGGTGGACCCACATGTCAAGAACCACCTCCACGTCAGCCATGCCACACAAGCAAATTTGTTTTCATTCATAAGAGCATATCCACAGGCTCCTTTATATTCCCGGCCTCTCCTCACATGCAAGCGGCATCATCACCAGTCTCGGAAAATAATATATCTTGTCGCAATTATCAATTGAAATTACATATTAATTTGCCTTATTCAGTTTCTCTTCGATGCATATCACGTCTAACTTAATTATCATGTGTTGTTCCTTTTCTTTCGCGAGTACTAATGCTGTGTTCAGAAGAGAAGAATGGTATGCATCGGCTTGTGACAAGTGCACTTTCTTGACTGAAAGAGAGGATGCAATTGCTTGTGGTAACTTTTGTTTCTTAGCTTCTAGCCTGGACCTAATTCTCCAGTGTTGTTGGTAGCACGTATAATTGCAACCTAGGCATATACCGGATCAAGCTCGAAGGGCCAGATTCACTTGGGCTCTATACCAGGACTCCAGGAGTACTGAATGGAAAATACTGTAGCGGGTGTACTTCTCGGGGGCATTATAGCACTTCATATTTGACGGTTTATTCGCCATATCGAAACACTAATCCGATGCGGTTGCCATTGCGCCATGTGACTGAGTAGCAGTTTTAGTTTAACCTAAACGGTTTTGCTATTTCTTAAACGATAAAGAAATACTTAATTATTTCTGAGATGTCCGGACCGTTGAATGAGGCGCTGAGATTTATGCAGTTTTTTTATTTTTTTGGTGAGACTCCTATTGTATTAGGCCATGTATAGGCTTCGTTGGCATTTTGTTTTCCTGTGTAGGAATAGTATTTGCCTCCTCGTCTTCTGTGCCACTGTATTTGGGGGCAATGTGTTCTGCGAGAAAGTTCACCAGGGAGAATTGAGACAATCTCGGAGCTTCGGAGCAATCGTGTGGGCGATTCACGGCTTCGGAGCAATTGCGTGGGCGATTCCGCGACGCCGTGCCAAGTCATGTAGCTTCCCGCCGGTAAGCACCACCAATCCCATGCTACAAGTGCAGCTTGTCGTGCGGGGGTGAGGCAGGGGGAGGGAACGGACTCTAACATGTTGTGCTCCCCGTTTGAGTTTAACCGCTCAGAATCGATCTGTTAGGTGTATTATAGATCAAATTGTTCGTGACCAGTCCAATCTTGCTCCCCTTGTCCCCTCCCCCCTCGGTCCATCTGATTTCTTCTCCTCGCCTCTCGCATCGCATGCTCCTATTCAATCCAGAGGATCTGTGGGTGGACGGCAGGCAGGGCAGCGGCAGGCATGGTGAGGCTGAGCTCACTCCCAGATGGCTGCTTCCTCGGATTGGTGGTGATGATAGCAGCAGTATGGATGATATACGCGTCCTTTGTGCTGTTTATTTCTAGGTTGTGCTGTTCCTGTTCGATAGAGTTCTCATCTGGGTTCCTCTCCTCCTAGTTTCTTGGATTGTAGGATCTTTTTTGGCTATTCACACGCTGTTCCATCTCCTCTTTTTTGGCTTTTGCACTGCAATTTTGTTTATACTTTGTTGTTCAATGTGTATGTTTGTAGTATCCATTACTTTTTGCAGAATTTTGCAGAACTCATTCTAGCATCCATTACTTTTTTTTTACCTCATGTGCTCAAGCATTCTTTTTGTCATTGGATGCTAATAGGCTATAGCTCAGTGTCATTGGTGGTGTTCTTATTGTTTCCACTCAGGCTGCTTGGATCCTGAGAACTTCAAGAAGTTCAACTTGTTGAAAAGAAGCAAATAAGTCATAATGTTGACAAATTTCTATTTGCTCTTTGAACACCTACTTCTGCATTAGGCCTTCCAATTGGTCAACATATCAATTGCAGGTTTGGATGCTATCTTGCTTCCAACATTTGCTTTTAGAATATACCATTTCTTTTTGAATCATATTTGTGTTCCCTCCTATTTCTGCAGAGGACAAGATGCTACTAGCGAAGAAGTAATCAAGCCTTGCACACCTACTACATTGGATTCTGATCTTGGAAAATATGAGCTTGTTATAAATGTAAATTATGTCACTTCTTTATACTATGTAATTATATTATTTGACAATCTTGAACGGTATCCTTTTTTGTGCCACACAAGTGTGTGTTCAGTTGTGGTTTTTATTTAGTAGTTTAGTTCTGGTGTAACCTGTTCTTGTGAATTGTATTATGTTCAATTGAATTGTGTGGACCTGGTGGGATTTCAAGGAAGAGATTAATTTTACATATCAATTCGAATGCATGCATGTTTTTATATGTTATCATGCTCAATCTGTAACACAGCTAGCTATGGTGTGGTGAAATTACAGTATGCACAAATCTAGATTAAAAGGCACATGTCTGGGCGTTGCAAAGTAGCTAGGGTGTTAGTATTTTTTTTGTTTTGTTGATTGTTTTTGCTTTTCCGGGGGGAGCTTGTTTTCTTATTGAGATAGGGCAGCAAATGCATGGGAAGACATGTATTTTTGAATATATTTTTTGTGTGTGTATGTTCAATGGTATTTTTACTTGAATCAAGCATAGTTTGATCCTAGTGTATATAGAGATGGTTAATATATAAGCATGATGCATTCTTTTTTGTTGGATGTAATATGCAGGTTCAACGATTTTGGGGGCTGGGAGATGCACAAAGAAGATATTGTGTCGGAAGATGATCAAGTCAACTCTGAAAATAAAGATAATGCATATTTGGCTAAAGAATTTGATGACATGTACAACATGTCTGATGGTGAAGGTACCTATACTTCAGGGGAGTTAGATTTTCCAGACAAAGAATTATTGAAGAATCTCAAAAAGATGGTATGCTATTGATTAAAGGGGGAGTGTGAAATAGATGCATGATTTGATCTTTTTTTTTGTATTTTTGCAATTTTGTTAACTCCTTTTTTTGGCATGCAAACATAGGTCATGAAGAGTTTGAAAAGGAAGAGAAGGGGCGTATGGTGAAGACTAATGGCAAAAGAAGGGTTTCTTCCTCACCATTTTTTGGTATTCCCTTTATTTATTTGTTAGGTTTTAGCTATTTTTTATGTATAGTTGATGCATGTCGTTCCAAGTCCTTTTTTTGGGTTCTTTTACCCTAATTTTTTTTGCCAAGTTACACTTTTTATATACAGCAGTTGTGGATAAAAGAAATTAGTAACTACATAATTTAAAATGTGCAACTTATATTAGAAACCATATATGGATCCTGGTGCACTGCTTAAAATTTAACCACTTAGGTTCAACTTATATGTGCAACTTATATTAGTTCATTTTTTATTTTGCTGATCTGTATTATGTTTTGTACTTTTCCAGCAGAGGGTCAAACGTGATAACAAACATACGGAAACAAAGATAGATGACTGTGGGTCCAGGGCATCTAGCAGATATAATGTGACCTATTTTTTGATATAATCAAAAGTGTGTCTGTGCATCATAGGAACTGATATCGGGAATAGGGTTTGGCTCGTTCCTTGAGTTTGATGGAAGTGCAGCTCCAAGGTCATTTACACAGTGGATAATAGATAATGTTAATGTTACAACTGAAGATATTTGCCTTGATAACAAAAGTATTCGAATCACACATGAGTCTGTCAATGATGTACTGGCATTCCATTAAATGACAATGAAGTTAAAATTGAGTCTGAATCTGCGAAGCCTGAATTTCTTGCTCTTTTTGGCCTGACTGACATGCCCACTATCAAATATTCCGGCACCAAGATATTAGAGAGTGGTCTGACTGGCGATGAGTTCATCAGCTGCTTTATGGTGGTGGCTTTGTCCACCTTCCTTTGTCCTACATCAAGCACAAAGCCCAGCATAAAGTATCTAAGTGCTTTGATTGACACCGGAAAGATAAAAAAATTTGATTGGTGCAAGGTTGTTCATGATTGGATAATTTATTATGTCAAGAAATACCCAAACTGTTCAAGGATTCTTAGAGGATGTCTGTACTATCTTGCTGTTATTTTTCTTTTTTTAATTATAATGCATACATATTCATTTGTGCTATGTATTTATTTTTATATTTTTTTTGTGTGCAACTGTAATGTTAGGAAATGTACAACTGGGGGTAGTTGCACATTTTCACACGTGTGCAACTGCAGTGTTAGGAAATGTGCAACTAGGGGTAGTTGCACATTTTTACACATGTGCAACTACAACAGTGACAATGTGCATCTAGGGGTAGTTGCACATTTTCACACGTGTGCAACTGCAGCATTAACAAATGTGCATCTGGGGTAGTTGAGCCACTTTTAAAAAATGAAATAAAATGATTTTGAACCACTATTTTTGTTCTAAGAGTTTGTCCAGGTCATCAATCTCAAAAAGGGCATGGCTAAAACCCTGTCCAACTCATAAATAGTAGCCAACTCAAAGCCCATAGCCTTTTTAGCGAAGGCCTGCTCGGAGAAAAAACCCAGTCCGAACTTAGAGATAGTGGGCTGACTCAAAGCCCATAGCCAATTTACTGCTCGGGACAAAAACGTACAGATCAAACAAGAAAAATAAGGACAATCATATGATGATGATCGGATGGCTACTAGAATCAACCGAGAAATAGCTATTTCTAAGTCAACTTAGCCATAGTCGCTCCCTAAACTGAAAAGGCAAAGAGGGACGAGGAAACGCAGCGAGGCGTTGGAGTGTAGTGGCCGCTGCGGCGACTTTTGTTAAGGTGGGCTTGGTATGACTGTTGTGGCGTTTGATATATTGATGGTCTTCTGCGATGAAGTCATAGTCACCAGATCACGAGTGTGATGGATGATGACGATGACATCTCTGAGTGGTGCCGATGGGTGTGGCTCCTTCACTTTGTGTCTCGAGTTTGGAACTTCCAACCACGTCCTCCTCCCTCGCCCATTTGTGGAGATCATCTACATTTTGCTCTGTGTCGAGCTCTAGCCGGCCCAAACGTTTTCCTTCGGAAGGGCATAAAATCGCTTCGTTGATGATGTCGTGGGTCTTGTCGCCCTTGCTGCCTAGGTCTAACCGTGTTAGGTTGTAGGCGTTTTTGTAATTCTGGTTTTTGCCCGGTTTTCTCTAATTAACCGGATAACAAATTTCATCTTAATTAATAGATTCATGCAAAGCTTTTGCCTCTAGTTTAAACAAAAGGGTTGGTTCATTGTCCATGAGTCCTATATATGCATCTAATATCATCTACAATTGAACTTATTAAACCATTGAAAGCTGCCACTGAGTCTAATTTGTATTGCAAGCGCACGGTACTCCTTACTCCCTAGTTTCTCTAATAGAAGTACGGCAATGTTTTCTTGTATGTGCTATTTTCCATAGCACCGATGATCTACTTATAAATTGAGAGTATGCGCCAAACTAAGTCATCAACTAAATATGAAGCGTAAGTATGCACCGAACTCTCTGTGACTATGACAATTTATTTGGTTTCTTGCAACAATAGTTGTCTTAGCTCCAAATTATTTTTTGATAAAAATTGATTTTCTTTTAAGAGAAACTTTATATTTTAGTACCAATAGCTCCAGAGGGGGAGCTATTTTACGAAGCCACGTTACCTAGCCAGGCAATGAACACATGTTGTCGGAACCCGACAGCGTTCCGCGCCCAAACTTGTTGTTGCCTCCACTCCGCTCCCCCTTGTGGCCCTCTCTTACCCAGCAACCCATGTGAACCGACGTCCTCTCTAGCAATGGTCATTGGCACCAGTGCATAGTCATTGCCAGAGCCCGGAGACTGGCAAGAAAAAAGAAACTATAACTTCATCAAGAAACAAAATCAGTTGCCTTAATATGGACTTGCAATTGAAAATCAAATAACTTTTAACCAATAATCAAAATCACATTTAACTGCACTAACCCCAACATTCAACTCTTAAATCATAACTTTCAACTCATGAACAACAAATTTCAACTCAACCAATCAAGACTTTCAACTCAAAGATCCAACTTTCAACTCACCAATCACCCACTTTCAACTTAGAACATTACGACTTTCAACTACAAAAATTCAACAGAAAAAATAAATAAATAATGCCCCCAAAACACTCGATTTGGGATCTCCTCTTCTTCTCCTCCTTACCTCCTACACCACGAGAGACTATGGTGGTCGTGGGGAGGCGCATCGAGGCGACCTAGAGGCGGGGCAAGCTCGTCGTCGAGGTGGAGCTCGTCCACGTGCAGCTCGCGGCTGGAGGTGAGAAAATGCATGCTCTTGTTGGGAAAAAGCGGAAGTAGGGAGGTGGAAGAGCTAGCAGCAGTTCAAATCTGGGTGACAAAGATGCGAGCTAAGTGGAGAATGGGAAAGTACCATTCATCTGGTGGGGTGAAAAATAAAAATGAAAGGAAAAGGGGAGATGTGGGAGAAGAAAAGGAAAGGATAAAGTGATAAAGTAGGTGGGGCCCCAGTAATACGCTATTCACTGTGATAGCTCGCACATTTGGGAATGTTCACATGATATGAAGGTAGCGCAGCTTCGTATAATATACTTCTCGATAGCTCAAAGTCTCTATGTGAACAGACTGTTATGGGCCCACTTGGATGGCCGTTTTGTAGCCTATTACCGGTGTAATATTCGAAGCCTAATTTATTTCTGAGCAAAGCCCAACAAAATGCTTGGATAGCCATTTTAGTTTTCTAACTCCCCCCATATTGGACTGGTTTTGGGTCAGTTACACCCGAAAAAAGTTATAGACCAAAGGAGCCACTGTTCTTTTCCAACGGAAACGAGCGAGAGCGACGTGCCGAGGCGAGGCTGTCAGAAAGCCCTAGCGGTAGTGAGAGTGAGCTCTACAGCAACAGCAGCGACAGGAGTGAGCTCGGATTGAGCCCTCCTCCTCCTGTCGCCACCGTGATCCTCCGACGCAACTCCAGGCCGTAGCTCTGCCAGATCCAACTCGATCACTTATAGCGGCGACGAGAGAATGGAGAAAAGGGTCGTGAAGAAGAGACCGGTGGCTCGGCAGCGGCGATGGGATAGAGCCACCGGTGGCGGCGATGTCGGTTGTAACACCCCTAGTTTAATAACCTTGTAATAAGCATCATGTGCATCTCATGCATGAATTTACGAATCTAAAAATGCGTAAGTTTTTGAATTTTTGAAATGTTTGACAAAACCCTAAAGTCCGATCCGATCTAATTCTAAACTTCGTTCTTGGGTCTTAACCTAAATGAATCTTTTTGAGTTTCAATATGTTGAAGGGGTTAGAATAGTTCAAAGGTTTGGGGTTGCGAATATGAGGCAAGATTTCAAAACATATTTTAAAATTGAAGTCGAGTTTGTTTTGGGGTTTAATTTGGGATCAAACCAAAAGATCAAAGCAAATAGAAAACCCTAATTCTAAAAATCCCAAATTTCTCTTCTCTTTCCCTCTCTACCGAGTGGGCCCGGCCCGTTTTTCCCTTCTTCTCCTCTGGCCCGGCCCGCCACCGCCTCTCCCCTTGCTTCTTCCTTCTTCTCTAAGGAACCAGTGCCCTCACCCTTATCCCCTGCTTCATCCCTATCTCCTCTATTTGGTGGCTGCCTTATCCATTCAACCCGCCGGCCACCCTCCCTTCTTCAACCTCCCGTCGCCGGAGTCCCTCACCGCGCCGCTCCTCATCCCGAGCGCCGTCCCATCCCCCGCCGCCCCAAAGCTCGCCTCCCCGGTCGCCGCCGTTCGCCCCGCTCCTCCCGGCCGCTCCACCTCGCCGCTTCCCCTGGGTCCCCAAGCCGCCGCCGGCCCTTCCTTCCACCACCCAGCCCCTCACCGCTCCTAGGCCGCCCCCCCCTTGCTCCGCCCCCTCACCACCGGCCTCCACCCGAGCTCCCTCCCTCCCTCGCCGCGCCGCCCCCCTGCCTCGCCGGATCCCGAGCTCCCGCCGCTCGCCATCCCCCACCGCGCGCCTCCGCCACCCGAGCCTCCCGTGCGCCGCTCCCGAGCTCGCCCCGGAGCGCCGCCGCCGTCTAGCTCCGCCTCCTCCCTCCCTCACCGCGCCGCCCCGGATCCAGAAGCTCCCCGCCGCCTTGGAGCCTCCCCGGCCGTCCCCGCTCCACCGCGCCGCCTCCGGTAAGGTCTTGTCGCCGCCGCCCTTGCCGCGCCGCCCCTCCCCGGCCCGCCTCACCGCCGGCAGTGGCTCCGCCACAGCCCGACCGAGCACACGGCCGAGCGCCGCAGCGAGCTCCCGACCGAGATGTCCAGGGCATTAATGCCCGATTGATTGTGTCCTAATCGACACAATTATCCCTAATGAATGTGTGTTAATCACTAACTAAGTTTAATCACTGTAATAAATGGGAATATTTGCTGTCCGACACTTTAATGCGAGTCATCAATGCTAATCACCTGTAATTATTGCTAACCGATGCACTAATCACCTCTGTTAATAATTAATTAGTGGATTAAATGAGCTCTTTAGTAAATGTCTCAATGACAGTGGGCCCCACCTGTCATTGACCTAAGTCAATGTTGACTAGAATTGACTCAGGGTCCCACATGTCAGCCTCTGGTTGTATTTGAATTAATTTGAGTATTACTTTTACTGAGAAAAATACAACAAAGGGGGAGAAAAGGGTTTAAATCTTGTAAAATTCATAGAAAATTCATTTGAAATCAGAAAAATGCAAATAATATATCAAAATGTTCAGAAAAGAAGATCTATTCAAAAGCATCATTTTCATCCATGTTTGCATGCTAGGAATAATACAATTTGCTAAAAACTCAAATTAGGGTTTTCGATTAGTCGGAGGATTTTCGGATCGCGACATTTTATGCGTCCGGACTCCGATTAAATTGATTCCACGTGCATTAGTTGTTATTTTGCATCCTCTATGTCATGGCATGCATTGCATCTCATGCTAATGTTGTGCATTTTAATAATTACGATTATGCCCTTGTTTCCGGTGTTTTTGTTTTTCCTCGATAGAGCCGGAAGATCCGCAGGGCGATAGTCTCGATCAAGAGCAGGGTGTCGTTGCAGAGCAACCAGGCAAGCAGCCCCTTTGGTCACGTTGCAAATCTCCTACTATTTGCAAAGTATTAGTTGTTTTCAAATTCATTATTACCTGTGTTCAACTGCTATTTTTCCGCTAAGAAAAGCCCTAGTCCGATGAATACGACTCACCTTGTCGCTTAAACAGCTCCACCACTAACCTAACCCATCTAGCGTAGTCTAGTATCCACTGTTCGAATGCTATTATGCTATTTATGCTTAGACATGCTTAGACTTGTAGAAGTCGTAATTCCTGGGATAGCAGATGAATCAACACTGGGAATGGGTTACGTGGTAGGTGGGTGTTCACCGGGATAACTAATGAATTGGCTCAATCATATCTGGGTTTAGACGAGAGGCCATGGCTGGGAGCATGGTGGGTTGTCTCGTCTTCCCGCAAGGACCGGTTACCGGTGTCCCTTCGAACCAAGATTCGCGTACTTCTACACGGGTGGATTATGGGGCCACCCACGACTCACTAACTTGCTTAGACTTAGTGTATGAGCTGCATTAGTTTGCCGTTTCCATTTGCGTGTGCGTGAAAAGGGGATGTGGTGTGTGGTCTCATATAAGGGTGGGGTGGACACACGGTCTGGGAGACCGGGGATGTACCTCGATTCACAACGCATGGGACCGTGTCGCAGTTACGGCCGGACTGATGCACATGGACTAGCCCGTACGGGTGGCTCATACCTAGGTCGACAGCATTGTAACGGTCGTGATTGATCACCCTCTGCTAGCACACCTCGTGAAGTGTGTGATTGGCCTAGCACTAAGAGACGATCAATGCGTGTAGGTAAAGATGTACACCCCTGCAGGGTTAGAACTGTTTGAACAGCCGTGTCCGCGGTTATGGACAGCTTGGTAAGATTTTGCATCGAATTAGACAACTATAACCAACTCTAAAACTTGCCAACTCTAAGGATGTGGTTAGCGACAGCTTCCTCCCAGGGTGGTCGAGGATGGGTCGAGGGGTTTTTCAGGTGTGGTGATCTGCTGTAAGAAATGTTCGCGAAGTGTTCGACTCGTTCCCTTTGAAAAGGTATTCTAGTAGTCGAATTTCAATCTACTTATTGTTATTGATAAAGGTAAACTTGGCTTTCCGCAAATTAGTCCACGATTACCCTTTGTTGATACCTGGCACAATCACTACTATTTCCGCACTGTAAGTCTTGCGGAGTACAATTTTGTACTCACCCTGCTATTGTTGTTGTTTTGTTGCAGAGGAACCCACCCCTTCGGAGGGTGGTTTCTATTTAGAGTTCGATACCGACGACGCCTAGACGCTGGGAATCCCAGGCAGTGATCCTGCCCTGGGGTGGTATTTTGGTTTGTTTCCGTTGCCACTTTTGGCCCTACTGTTTGGCTTCGTAGCCTCATAAACTCTTCCGCTGTGTGTATATATATGTTGTTAAGTTTCAAACTTATAATATTGCAGTTTCTGTCGTAGAGTCACTGCTATGGGATCTGGTTGTTTTCGCCTGCTCATGTGCCGTGCGTGTATGTGATGAAGCGCATGTTGCGGGTAGGACTTTAGAATTTATATCATAGAGTCATTAAGTTTAATCACCCCTGTGAAGCGACTCTACTACTGAGAGATTGGGAACTATATCACCCTACTCCAGCCGTGCATTAATTTGCCGGGACGAGTTCGGGGTTGATGTTCCGGCTCGGTAGGACAAGAGTGAGGAGACCATATCACCCTACTACTCTGTGCTCTCGCCAGAGTAAGCTTCGGGGTTGCCGTCTCGGGCTATTCGGAGCCATATCACTCCACTCCTCTTGGAATTGACACCCAGGAGTTGAGGTCGGGGTTGACGTTTCGACTTAGCGGGTGGTTTCTCTTAAGCCTCTCTGTTATGAATTCTGGGGTTCGACAGCTTTGTATCAGAGCAGGGCTGACTGTAGGATGACCTTGTCTTGGCCGTTGTTGTGTCTAGAAGTTGCAAAAACTATTTGAACTTAAAAGGATTTGCGAAAAGCATAAGTAGTGCTTCTGTTTTCTCCTTATCCTTCTCGATCCTAGTCCTTCTTCTTACCTCTTCGGTTGGTTGAAAAACGATTTTACTATTTTCTTGCCTCGTTCAAAAGTTAGACTTCACGTGTGCAGGGAATCCTTACCTTCCCTCTTACCTTGTCCCGGTTATTACCGACTCTACCGATTACTCCATTGACATGTTCAGATTCTGTTCATCTTGTAAATCGTGAAATTCATTCGAGTAATTCCGTTCATGTTTCTTATGATCTGATCATGTTTTTGTGGCATATCTATTTCTTGATTCAGATGGCCGAACATCCGGAAGGTAGCCAGCCTGCTGCTGGTAATCAAGGTCGTGACTCTGGTCGCAATAATGTTCCTCCTCCACCGCCATCCATGGCCGAGGTGTTGATGCAGATCGAGCGGAATCGGATGGATCAGACTCGCCTTCTGGAGCATCTAGTCCGGAATACTGCTCCCCAACCCGAAGCTCGAGTTGGACTTTCAGATTTTCTTCGAACGCAGCCTCCGACATTCAGCCGTTCAGAAGATCCTATCGAAGCTGATGATTGGCTTCGTAGCATCGAGCGCAAATGGAGACCGCGCGTATCCCCGCGGCGGATCGCGTGGATCTTGCGACGTATCTGCTTGAAGGTGCCGCCGCATCATGGTGGGAGAATTTCCTCACCATTCAGGAGAAAGGTCACGTGGTTACGTGGCAGGAGTTCTGCGATGCTTTCCGTGGGACTCATATCCCCGAAGGTGTCATGGACATCAAGAAGGAGGAGTTTCGCAATCTAACTCAGGGACGAAAGAGCGTCACCGAGTATCTCCACTCCTTCAACCATTTGGCGCGTTATGCTCCTCGTGACGTTTCCACCGATGCGGATCGACAAGAGAAGTTCCGCAAAGGTTTGAATCCGGAGCTTCGTTATGAGCTGCTTCCTTTTGACTTCGCCAACTTCCAGGCTTTAATGAACAAGGCTATCAAGATGGAGCACGGCAAGCTAGTTCTTGAAGAATCTAGAAAGCGTGCTCGAGATGCAGTGAAGCCCTCTTCTTCCAATCCGCAAAAGAGGCGTATTTGGGTTCCTGCCAGTGCGTTTAATCGCGCTACACCCGCTCCAAGACCCTCCGGTTTTGTGCCTTGTCCTCCAGCTCCCAGTTTCCAGCCGAGGCCAATGGGAGGACAATCTGCTGAGTTTGCTCCAAGACCTCCGTTGGGGCTTGTTTTAAATGTGGCCAGCCTGGTCACTTCTCTCGTGACTGTCCTCAGCGACAGAACCCTGCGCCGAATCCTGCTCCAGCGCAAGGTCAACCTCGAGGCAATGTTCCTGCCAAGAAGGCAAAACCGCCACATCCGTCCGTGAACCGCGGTCGCGTGACTCACGTGGTCGCAGAAGAAGCTCAAGAGGCAACCGATGTCGTGATTGGTACGCTCCTTGTTAATTCAGTTCCAGCATCAGTTCTTTCGATTCAGGGCTTCGCATTCGTTTATATCCAAGAGGTTGCGGATCAGCATGATATTCCCTATGAGGCTATGCTCAACTCCCTGGCTATAATCTCTCCGGGATCGGTAATGAGAGCCTCCCAAGAATGCCGTGATGTTTGTATCAAGGTGGGCAATCTGGATTTCTTCGCCACTTTAATTGCTTTGGTCTCCACGGACATCGATGTCATTCTTGGAATGAATTGGTTGATGGCACGTCAAGCCCTTATTGATTGTGCGACGAAGACAGTGGTTCTTTCTCATCCCTCCGGTGCAACCGTTCGGTTTACTCCAGAGTTCGTCGAATCCCACCTTTGTGCTCTTGAAGGCAAATCCCTTCCTGATCTTCCAGATGTTCCGGTAGTCTGTGGCTTCCCGATGTCTTCCCCGACGAGCTTCCAGGTTTACCACCAGATCGAGATATTGAATTCGTTATGAGTTGGTTCCTGGAACGCTCCAATCTATCGTCGCCCTTATCGGATGACTCAAGATGAATTGGAAGAAATGAGGAAGCAACTCCAAGAGTTAGAAGCAAAAGGCTTCATTCGACCGAGCTCCTCTCCTTGGGGATGCTCTGCTCTATTCGTGGAGAAGAAAGACAAAAGCCTGCGGATGTGTGTTGACTATCGACCTCTTAATGAGGTGACGATCAAAAACAAGTATCCGCTTCCATGGATTGATGATCTGTTCGATCAATTAACCGGAGCAACCGTCTTCTCCAAGATTGATTTGAGGTTGGGCTACCATCAAATCAAGATCCGACCCGAAGATATTCCAAAAACGGCGTTTACGACTCGCTATGGGTTGTATGAATACACCGTGATGTCTTTTGGGTTAACCAACGCTCCTGCTACCTTTATGAGGCTGATGAATTCCATCTTCATGGATATCTGGATCGCTTTGTGATCATCTTTATCGATGATATTCTGATTTTCTCCAAGACGAAAGAAGATCATGTTGAGCACTTGAAGCTTGTCTTGGGAAAGCTTCGTGAACATCAGCTTTATGCCAAGTTCTCTAAATGTGAGTTTTGGCTCGAAGAAGTCGCTTTTCTAGGCACGTGCTTTCGCGAAAGGTGTCGCCGTGGATCCTAGCAAAGTCAAGGCTATTCTCAATTGGGAACAACCCAAGTCGGTCACAGCAAGTACGGAGTTTTCTCGGTCTGGCCGGCTATTATCGCCGTTTTATCGAGAACTTCTCCAAACATGCTAAACCGTTGACCGAGCTCCTCAAGAAGGAAAGAAGTTCGAGTGGACTGAAAGGTGCGAAGAAAGCTTCCAAGAGCTAAAGCGCCGATTGACCTCCGCTCCTGTGCTTGTCCTTCCAGACATCCACAAGAATTTCGACGTCTATTGCGATGCTTCTCGCCTAGGTCTTGGATGTGTGTTAATGCAAGAAGGGCATGTGGTAGCTTATGCTTCTCGTCAGCTAAAGCCACATGAAACCAACTATCCGACTCACGACCTAGAGCTTGCTGCGGTGGTTCATGCTCTGAAGATTTGGCGGCATTATCTCATCGGTAATCGCTGCGAGCTATATTCCGACCATCAAAGTTTGAAGTATCTCTTCACCCAGCCCGACCTGAATCTCAGGCAACGAAGATGGCTGGAATTGATCAAAGATTACGACGTAGGTCTCCACTACCAACCCGTAAGGCTAATGTCGTGGCGGATGCACTTAGCCGGAAGACCTACTGCAATAATCTTATGATCCAAGAATCTCAACCGCCCCTCTACGAGGAATTTGCACGGCTTAATCTTGAAGTCGTTCAAAGTGGTTTCCTTAATACCCTTGAAATCCAATCCTCGCTTGAAGATCAAATCAAATCTGCTCAAAAGCAAGACATGGGTATTCGCAAGATTAAGGAGAACATTGCTAGCGGAGTTGCTAAATGTTTCTCAACCGATGATCAAGACGTTGTTTGGTTTGGCAAGCGCCTAGTTGTGCCGAAGAACAACGATCTTCGAGAATCTATTCTTCGTGAAGCTCACGACTCTCCGTTGTCTATTCATCCGGGTAGTACGAAGATGTACCGAGATCTGAAACAGAGATTTTGGTGGACCCGAATGAAAAGAGAGATCGCTCGCTTCATCTCCGAGTGTGATGTGTGTCGTCGTGTTAAGGCGGAACACCAAAGACCCGCCGACACACTCCAACCTTTGCCTATCCCTGAGTGGAAGTGGGACGAAATTGGCATGGATTTCGTCACGGGCCTTCCAAGAACTCAAAAGGAAATGATTCCATCTTTGTGGTCATTGATCGCCTATCTAAAGTTGCTCATTTCCTTCCTGTCCGAGAGAAGATTACCGCTAACCAATTGCCGATCTTTACATCTCTCGGATAGTATCGCTCCATGGAATCCCTAAGCGGATCATTTCCGATCGAGGTGCTTTGTTCACTTCCAGGTTTTGGGAAAGTCTCCAAGCTGCTATGGGAACTCATCTCTCGTTCAGCACAGCTTATCACCCCCAAACCGGTGGACAAACGAAAGGGTTAACCAAATTCTTGAAGATATGCTTAGGGCTTGTGTTATATCCTTCGGCACGAAGTGGGAGAAGTGCCTTCCTTTTGCAGAGTTCTCTTATAACAACAGCTTCCAATCAAGCCTAGGCATGGCCCCTTTCGAAGTCCTTTATGGACGCAAATGTCGAACTCCACTCAATTGGTCCGAAACTGGAGAACGACAAATTCTTGGACCCGACTTGATCAAAGAAGCGGAGGATCAAGTTCGAATCATTCGAGAGCGGTTGAAAACTGCTCAATCTCGTCAGAAGAGCTACTCTGACCTCCATCGTCGTGAGATTCACTTTGAGCCAAACGAGAAAGTCTACCTTCGGGTCACTCCGTTTAAGGGTGTTCGCCGATTTGGCATCAAAGGAAAGTTGGCACCTCGTTACATTGGTCCCTTTCGCATTCTATCCAAACGAGGTGAAGTCGCATATCAGTTGGAACTACCTCCGTCGTTATCCAATATCCATAATGTCTTCCATGTTTCTCAACTCCGAAAGTGTTTCAAGGATCCAATTCCAGAGTCGGCAGTCGATACTTTGGATCTCCAAGGAGATCTATCTTACCGAGAGTACCCTCTCCGTATTCTCGATGAGATGGAACGGACGACTCGAAGACGGAACGTCAAATTCTTCAAAGTTCAATGGTCCAATCATTCTGAAGAAGAAGCCACTTGGGAACGCGAGGATCATCTTCGATCGGCGTACCCCTCCCTCTTTTCCAGCTGATCCGAATCTCGGGGTCGAGATTCTCGTAAGGGGGGTAGGTCTGTAACACCCCTAGTTTAATAACCTTGTAATAAGCATCATGTGCATCTCATGCATGAATTTACGAATCTAAAAATGCGTAAGTTTTTGAATTTTTGAATGTTTGACAAAACCCTAAAGTCCGATCCGATCTAATTCTAAACTTCGTTCTGGGTCTTAACCTAAATGAATCTTTTGAGTTTCAATATGTTGAAGGGGTTAGAATAGTTCAAAGGTTTGGGGTTGCGAATATGAGGCAAGATTTCAAACATATTTTAAAATTGAAGTCGAGTTTGTTTTGGGGTTTAATTTGGGATCAAACCAAAAGATCAAAGCAAAATAGAAAACCCTAATTCTAAAATCCCAAATTTCTCTTCTCTTTCCTCTCTACCGAGTGGCCCGGCCGTTTTTCCCTTCTTCTCCTCTGGCCCGGCCCGCCACCGCCTCTCCCCTTGCTTCTTCCTTCTTCTCTAAGGAACCAGTGCCCTCACCCTTATCCCTGCTTCATCCCTATCTCCTCTATTTGGTGGCTGCCTTATCCATTCAACCCGCCGGCCACCCTCCCTTCTTCAACCTCCCGTCGCCGGAGTCCCTCACCGCGCCGCTCCTCATCCCGAGCGCCGTCCCATCCCCCGCCGCCCCAAAGCTCGCCTCCCCGGTCGCCGCCGTTCGCCCCGCTCCTCCCGGCCGCTCCACCTCGCCGCTTCCCCTGGGTCCCCAAGCCGCCGCCGGCCCTTCCTTCCACCACCCCGCCCCTCACCGCTCCTAGGCCGCCCCCCCCTTGCTCCGCCCCCTCACCACCGGCCTCCACCCGAGCTCCCTCCCTCCCTCGCCGCGCCGCCCCCTGCCTCGCCGGATCCCGAGCTCCCGCCGCTCGCCATCCCCCCACCGCGCGCCTCCGCCACCCGAGCCTCCCGTGCGCCGCTCCCGAGCTCGCCCCGGAGCGCCGCCGCCGTCTAGCTCCGCCTCCTCCCTCCCTCACCGCGCCGCCCCGGATCCAGAAGCTCCCCGCCGCCTTGGAGCCTCCCCGGCCGTCCCCGCTCCACCGCGCCGCCTCCGGTAAGGTCTTGTCGCCGCCGCCCTTGCCGCGCCGCCCCTCCCCGGCCCGCCTCACCGCCGGCAGTGGCTCCGCCACAGCCCGACCGAGCACACGGCCGAGCGCCGCAGCGAGCTCCCGACCGAGATGTCCAGGGCATTAATGCCCGATTGATTGTGTCCTAATCGACACAATTATCCCTAATGAATGTGTGTTAATCACTAACTAAGTTTAATCACTGTAATAAATGGGAATATTTGCTGTCCGACACTTTAATGCGAGTCATCAATGCTAATCACCTGTAATTATTGCTAACCGATGCACTAATCACCTCTGTTAATAATTAATTAGTGGATTAAATGAGCTCTTTAGTAAATGTCTCAATGACAGTGGGCCCCACCTGTCATTGACCTAAGTCAATGTTGACTAGAATTGACTCAGGGTCCCACATGTCAGCCTCTGGTTGTATTTGAATTATTTGAGTATTACTTTTACTGAGAAAAATACAACAAAGGGGGAGAAAAGGGTTTAAATCTTGTAAAATTCATAGAAAATTCATTTGAAATCAGAAAAATGCAAATAATATATCAAAATGTTCAGAAAAAGAAGA